>JARHVA010000188.1:3652500-4252500 GCA_037957365.1 Torreya grandis
TTTACAAGATTGAAATATAAACACCTTGCCATGCATAGGAGTTATAATTGTTTAAATGGGGAATTTACATGGAAATTTGTGAATATTATTTGTAAATAGAGTAAAAATGATAATCTTAAAGTTATCGGTCAGTAAAGTATATATAAGGCTAAACTTATAAATTATATGTTCTTATTCAAAATTCTACAATGGCATTATGGTTCATTTAATATGTAAATATAGGATAGACCTTATATATAGAATGTGACCAAAATATAACCCATATTTATTATAGTTTTATTCCATCTTAGAGAAATATGTTATACATAAATGTAAAATAATAAAAAGGTAGTTATATTGCCATTTCTTATTGAAGGGTACTTGATATTCCTAGAATATTCTATTGATCGTGTATGGACTCTGGTTATATATTTATTTGTAAAAATGGTGCTGAAAAGATATTTTATTCTTACTCTAAGTTTTGATGTACACATTGGTTATGAATCAAATTCTTTGATGGATTTATGTTTTTGTCTTAATGTTAAGTGATTGGAATCTTTTGGATTCATGTTTAGTGATTATTTACATCATTTATTTGGTATTTACTAGTTTGTTTTTGAATCTTCATATGTAGACTATATTGGGATAACAAGATATATATATATATATATATATATATATATATATATATATATATATATATATATATATATATATATATATATATATATATATGAGTATGTCGATGGATAACTCATATACCTATCTCTTGAGTTTGAGTTAAGTCATGATTTAATAAAATATAGTTCCATATGAGTGAAAATGACTCAGATTCCTAAATATGAATTCTATAAAAACTTTGACCAAAGTTAATATTATAGCTGAGACATTGTTATTTCACTATACTTCTAGTTTACATGTGTTGTTGATATCACTTGGATAGAGGAATGGATTCCATTGTCTATTTTATTATTGTATCTAATAGTGTTAGTACACACATGGGTTTTGGTTATTTCTCGATATCTGTACTATTATTATTTGTCCCTTTATGAAGGGAAGGGCCACTCCTAGAAGGGAAGTGTGTAGGAGACCATTGTTATGTGGTTAGAGGTAAAACACTTGGATGATGATCTCCCTCTATCAACTGAATCAACCATATTGAATTATACTCAGGCTATGTTGTGGATCATAAAGATGTTTTGTGTAGCTCATATTGTACTATTGTATTATTTGTATTTTTGCATTGTTCTACATTATACCTTTTTATTTGATGAATATTCAACACAACAGTGGCTTTGTTATTTGTATTTTTTTCTAAAAATATAAACAACAATGGTTGTAAGCATGTTTATGACTGATTTATGGATTACAATTAGTAGTTTCTATACTTATTTCATTCTATTGTACTTGATTGATAGTTATAGAGCTTATAGACTAGTTTATTGCCTATGTACTAACTAGATTTGGTTTAGCCAGTGGGCTAATGTTATTTTAGCATCTATTTTTTTTGATTCATTTAGTTTTCAATTATTAAACAATTAGCTATAAATAATATTAACAATAATTACATGAAAAAAATTAGTGTAATTGTTGGTTAGTCCAGTGAGGTCTAACAGTAAATGCTGAACATATTTTTGGATTTTTGAAGGTTTTTTTTAGTATTTTTGGAATATGGACAACTATTTAATTCAACACGTATTTAAATTAAGGAGCCAAGATACTCAATGGTGGCCTTGCTTACCAAAATTATTTATATTTCATAAGTGCCAAAAGTGTCATGTTTGATGGTAACTCGCTACTAACAATTATTGTTACATGTCTTGCATATTTATTATATGGTATACAACCCTCTTTGCTTTCATGTTGAAAAATAAGACACTACTTTGTAACACTTACAATTGCTTTGATATCAGTCAACCATTGATGTCCAAGGTGCAAAGTCAAGTATGTTGTTTGTCCATTACCCATATAACAAGGTCTATTACGTTTGGGCCACATGCAATGGGTAATATGATATACCCAAGAGACTATGGAAAAGTTGGTGAGTGGTGTAACTCATATATATTAAGTCTCAACTGTTGTAATGTGGCAATACTGCAAGTTATTTTCCAATCATTTACATTAACCTTGAGATGTGGGTAATGTACCCCATCAATATTTGTGGTAATGATTAGATTTTCATGTTTTGTCCACTTTGAAGGATTACTCTCTTTTTAAAACTTAGAAGTATTTACCCATTTTTGTGTTTTAGACACAATTTATATGCATCCTTCATTTTTGTATTTCTGAATTTGGTTTTTCAATGCCTCTCATTGATTTGTATAATGACCACTAACTAGATGATAGTAATAATATAACAATCCCTCTTTATGAATAAGTCTGCTTCTTGATCTATGCATGTTGGGAGGAAAGATATAATATGATGCTCAAGTAACATATAAAGTATTATATTTAGAGCATCCTAGTTGGCTAATATCTATATAATCTATTGTAGAGCATTTGGAGAAGTTTCCACAATGTTTAAATGATGTAGTTGCATTTGAAATTTATAAGGTTAACTCAAAGTGTGTAGCCAAGAGGGATGTATAGAATAACAAGCATTTACATGATCATCTACTATTTGTGTTTTTCCCTTATCTTGATTTGGCTCTGTATCCTCTATAGATGAGTTTAGATTATATGTACTGGGACCTATAAGTTAAAATAGATTATGTGAAAGATTCTCAAGTGAATAAAAATTTAGATTACATATTTTCTTATTTATCATATCATAGATGACATCATCATCATTGTCTTTATAATCTGAAACATGCCCATCTTATTGCTTAGTACTGACTAATAAACAAATCTCAAATTTTGGAGGTGCTTATGGTTTTGGTATCAGTGGTTCCTTTGGTATTGGCTCTTGTTCTTGATGTAAATCTATGTGTACTTCAATGTTTAGTACTTTATCTACATTTGGAGATGATGGATCCATTGAACTTGACTCACCCATTTCATAAGTTTGGACACTCTCAACAAGAATACATTTTTTAGTAGGCACCACTGTAGGAATACCTTATGTATAAGAATGTATCATTTTACAAAATTTAAAAGGTTCAATATCGATAAACATTGTCAATAAGGTCCCATTATGTATGCATTTTACACATCGATGTAAATTAAATGGGATAGCCTCTATGGTATGTATCCACAATCTACCTAGAATCAAATTATAATGTAATGATTGAGACATTACCTACAAAGTGGTTGGAACCATTTTTGGCCACAACATCATGTCCAATGTGATTTGACTGACTAATGGACTATGTGAATTATCAAATGCTTTGATATCCACAACTGAATTTTAAAGAAGGTTGGTACTAATGCCCATGGTGTTTAAGAAATTTATGTTACAAATGTTTAAGCTTGATCCATTATCGTTGTGCACCCTTTTGATACCCTTATTATGCATAGTTACTTATATGAACACAAGTAACTCTTGGTCAATAACATCTTTAGATGGTAAATATGTTGGATACAAGTTGATTAGTTTTGCATTATTTTTTAGATCTTGAATGATATCCATAAAGTAAGCTAGCTCAATATCACTCATAACTTGGGTTTAATGTAATGCTTCATATAGGATATCCTTATATATAATAGATTGATTTAAAATTTCAAGGATGGAAATCTTAACAAGTGTGTTTCTCAATAGGTCAACAAAGTCATATCCCTTAGATTTGATCATAAGCTTTGGCTTAGGAGGAACTTATTGTATATTAATAGGTGGCAGATTAGGTTGAACACCTTTACATTTTCGAGTAGTGATAATATGGAGCACAAAATCTAAGATAAGCCATGGGTGAATAATAGGTGTAGAATGGTAGTTGTTACTCGAATAAGATCTAGGTGGAACAAATGGTTGAGACTATGCACATTGGCATCTAGATACTAGCTCTATAATATTACAAAAGGAATTATGAAAAGAGATTTAGTGTTTTTTTCATTTTAAAAACCTCTCATTATATTGAAGGATATACTATTTATTTGGATGATACCTTGTATTAGTGTATTATAATAGCAAACTATCATTATAATTACAAATTTTAACATAAAATGAGCTACACATGCATCCACATTGAACATATTGATATAAAATGAAAATTTATTTTTAACATGTAAAATTTTGTTAAATAAAAAATTAAAAATAGAGAATCAAGAAACCCTAGATCAATATCTATGGTTTTTGGGGATTAGAGGTCGGGTTCACCAAATGTTTAACCCTAAAATCTAGATTAGGGGAATCTAGGGCTAAATGGGTAGAGATAGCCTAGGACACAAGGATGTTAGACTCTAAAGCAAGCTAATTAATTGTAAAACTTAGATAAAACATAAACTAAATTTATTATGTTGAGATATGCTAAATGGGAAGTACAATTATGTTAGATATTATAATGATATTAACAGATAATTAGTTATGTTTCTAATACAGATTTGGATCTGGAATAGGCATAAAGTAGACTAGATATAGATTCTGGATCAATCACCTAATTCTAGAAATTTAACTTCTATAGTCATAGACTCTCACATTGACTTGGGATGATTATGTCAATGCTTTTGTTTAGATTATATGAAGGTGTCCAGTATGAAATACCTTCTAAAACTAGATGCGACCACCTGGATGCTTCTAGGTTATGTGTTGCCTTCACTCTAGTGCACTCAGATCTAGGTCATGGACTATCGCTCCTTGTCAAATAACAAAACCCTAGTTCTTCATCTTCATAGTGGTTGTGGGAAAAATGTGTTAGTGGGAACATAGTGTCAAGATACCCCAAATACCCCTCTATCAATGAGCACTATCTACATATCCAATACTTTAAATAGGGCCTCAAACTTATGTAATTCTTCCCTACATGCTAGCTTGTGTTTGTATCATGAAATGTGTGATAAGCAAGTACATAGAATGACCTAGCTTGTAACTTGGAAAATGTGGCTCATGGAATGATCCTTTAGTACTTCAGACCTATATATGTGTTATACTTATGACTGATATGGAAATAGGAGAAAATAGGAGAGATTTCCCCACTTGAATGCTTGATTGAGTGCTTTTTGGTCTGTGCTAGGTGAGGAATGAATGAGGATTGATCTTGTATATAGACCAAATCCATTTGGAGAATATCTCGTATTAATGCACTTAGGCCAACCATAGGAATATGTTTCATTTAAAAATTGGATGACTTTAGGGTGCTAGACACTTGCATCAAAATAGGACAGTTATGTTGATATAGGTGTCTCATTGGGATGTAAGTGTCTAGGAAGCATAAAAATAGGTATAGGCCTAGAACTTGTGGAGATAGATGATAAGTAAGTTTATAACATTTTGGGCAAGATAGAAGGTCTAAGTCATTAGAATAACATTGGTTGAACTAAGAGATAAGCAATTAGGCATAAAGAGAGTGTATGCAAGCCTTTTGGTAGGCAGAAAGGTCTAAACACTAAAGGTACATTCGTGGCATGTATTTTTCAAGTGTATAAGACTAAGGTGAAATATAATTCATAAATAGTGTCTAAAACATCAAACAATGCACTTAACCCATAGATTTTAGGTCTTGATTCAAACATGTCTAATATATCCTTTCCTTTCTAATATGTCCTTATCGAATGTTTTAAGTTGGATCTACCTTAAAGTTTTCACATTGAAAAATGATTTATGAGTTCCATTCATCTTATTATTTGAATCAACTTTGATAATGATGACATCTTCTAGAGATGTATAAATAGGCTATAATTTAGGTATTTCTATTTTAACCCTCTTAGTCAAAATTCTAAAGCTTTGAATTGTCTATTTTAGCACATTCAATATATCCATGTATAATTGTATTACTATATTTAATCATATTTGTGTTGTGCAATAATTTGAATATTATGCATAGGTTAGTTATCCTTGTGTGCTAATTTTTTATAACACAAGATGTTATTATTAGTACCTATTACATGCTTAGGTACTATTATTTTGGTTTGTAGCTATCCTTTTGGCCTGATAACTATAACAGTGAATGAAAATATATTGTTGGACAAAAATCAAAACTATTTTGTAATGTTTGTTGAAAGATATTAATAGTTTATTATTTTTCTCATTGTCATTAAACAATGAATAATGTGTATTGTCTACATCCAATGAAAGGGTTTTATTTGCATTGTTTTTTTATTGAGCCTTTTACTAACAATGTAGACATTATTAATATTTACCATAGGTAGATGAACAACATGTCTTTAGGGTGACACATGAAATGGTGGAAATTTTTAATGACAATTGACATGGTTAATAATAATACATGCAATTATTATTGTCAACACCTATAGGTATAGGTGGAGTCTAATTTGCCATCGAATTGGTCTTTTGGACTTTTCTTATTATTGTATTTACCATCAAACTTGTTCATGGTTGAAACATGTTTTGAAGAGGTAGGAAGGCCATGTTGGCATGTTTTATTCCATGTATTTTTGATTGCATAGAAGGTTAAGATAATGAATGAGTGTGTAATACTCTATTCATTTTTCCAAAGCCCTAATCTTCTCTATTATGGTTGACAGTGAATATTTTAAATGTTGGGTTGTTTTAATTTTGTTCTTCTTTGGCACAAAAGGTAAAATGTGCTCCAATTCTACTTTGGTCCACCTTGATGTATCTAGATTTGGCACTTGATCAAGATTTAGAGGCATACATTTTACTTCTTATAATTTTTAATTCAGTAGTACCCTAGCTAGAATATATTAAAAAGTGAAAAAGGTAGGCATGATTAACATAAGGTTTGAAATTAGGTCATCTCCCAATGATTTTGAATTGTATGGTGGGTTGTATGTAAATCTTGCCTTGATGAACATGAACCAAATGACTTTAACTAAATGTTTGTCTCCCTCAAAGCTACTCCATATGTCTTTCATTGTTAATGACACATGAGAGGAGGATGACATATCTGGAACCATCTAAGCAAGATTTAAATAAAAATGGGGAGGTTGGAGTTACAATGAATGAAAAATTATGGTGAATATATACATAAGAGAGAGTGTTATGAAAAGATGTTACTGTGAATAGGATTTCTTTAATGTTCTATGTATCACTACAGATTAGAAGAACAAGGAGATATTTGTGTATATATTTATAATGGATATTTACTATATTATTTATAGCAAAATAAATGTTGGAATTTTAATAAATACAAAAGAGGTAGCACTCACAAGTCTTGCCTTGTTGATATCATTTATCAAGATATTATCTGTAGTTAATATTTTTAACTATCTCGTATCTTATTTTTGTAGTGATCGAGAATGATCTTTGAATTGGAGTATAATTATTTGATGCTTTGTTATAGGCAAGGGCACACATTACTAAGTTTAATTTTCTACAATTCAATCCAGTTGATAAATGTACATCACTTACTACTAAGTTTAGTGTTATTTGTGTTTAAAATCTAGACTCTTGTGGAAAAGATTATTGACTTGTGCAAATGCAAAAAAGATATGAGAAATAAGGTGCATTTAAAAATTTATAAATTTTCCAAATATAATCTTTGATCTCTTGTTGTAGTAAGACAAGTATCCAATTCACAAGTTGCATCTTTGCTACACGAAATTAGCAAGAGTAACATTCATAACTATCTTTTTTTTCAAAATTATTTTGTTTAATTTTACAAGATGTATTTATTTTATTATTCTCTCATTTAGATGAATATATTGAATTAGTACTTATATATTTTTAAATCCTATAAGATTATGATTATGTATACCATCATTGTGAATTTACTATCCTTGTACACACACACACACACACACACACACACACACACACACACACACACACACACACACACACACACACACACACACACACACCAACAACAACAACAACAACAACAACAACAACAACAACAACAACAACAACAACAACAACAACAACAACAACAATAATAACAACAACAACAAACAAATAATTAGTTGAAGTATATAAATATAGACAACTCCTTAACATAATTTTCATTAGCTATAAACAATTTTAGCCTCTTGTTTTCACTCTTTCAGATAAGATCTATATTTTCATGAATGTCAATTAAAGGTTTTAACAACTAAATTTCTATCATATATGTTAAAATCTACAACTTTTCTTTGAATAAGCCTAAGTAACCTGAGGATGGTTGACAAAGATAAATAAATATATAACAATAATTTGTACATGATTTAAAAATTGTAAGGTGATAGATTCATGGCAAGATGGAAGTGGAAATCTTTTAAATAAAATTTTATAATTTTAGACATTAATGCTATAGATTATACACACGAAGGATGAAGGAGATAACCTGTTTAATTATTAATTTTAAATATAATTAATTAATTGTTATGAAATCAATTGTTAGAATTATTGTATACTTTGGGTTCTTTTCACATCATGCCATGATTCGATATTGTTTTGATATATGTTTTTATTATACTTTTAACGATAGGTACAAATACTGCAACATGGATTTTGTTAATTTTTTCAAGGATGATATAAGGATGATTTTTTCACCCAACCATCAATCGTGATAACCTTTTTCATTTTATTATAATTTTTAACTTATAATTTTTCCCATCTTTTCCTCATTAGGCCTTGGTCCATGTGAATTTGCAGGGAACCAAAATTTTAAGATTAACAAATGTTTCAAAATATATTTCTTAATCTTGACACAACCATTTATTATTAGTTTCATGCGCCATGTCCACCTTATTTTACCATTTAATATGTTTGGCACATGGGGATTCAATCATATCATGGCATGTTTATATGTAGAGATTTAATATATTGAGAATGAGTGTGTAGTGCCTATAGTTCAATCATCTTGAATAAAAATAATGTGGTCATTTTGTTTTAATTTCAATAATTCCTCTAATCATGAGGTGGAGATTGCATTTTTACATCTTTAAAATGCATAATCGTTTGATCTATGAAGAGAGGATCTAGCCTTCATTTTATGAATATCTTATTTATTCTTTCTAACTCCTCATATTTCTCACAAATTTCATTTACCGTGTAAACATGCATAATTGTTTGAGATATGAAGAGATGATCTAGCCTTAATTTTATAAATATCTTATTTATTCTTTATAACTCCTCATATTCCTCATAAATTTCCTTTATCGCTCATGTAAACTAGTTACATCCTTTCTAAGACATCTAACATTTGGCTAGAAATTTATTTTCCAAATTCTAAATTAAATATCTCAATGTTGGTCATATTTTAGAATCCATTGTAAAATTACAAATATCACAATATATCATAAATAAAATCGTTCAAAACATAAAATAATGAATTAATGATAAATTTGACATAGTAGACTCCACATATAAGGTGGTGGTCATTTTTGGTACTTGTGGAGCATATTAGAGAGGCAAGAAAAAAATGCCTATGTGTTTTGTATTGTAGGAAATACCTTAGACTATATTATTGGAGTAGGAACATTCATTATGATATATTATATAATTCTCATGATAAGTTATAAATTATGAAGTTCTAAATCTTGAATTGTTTTTTTCATATTGTTGTTTTTATGTAACACTTTATATATATATAAAAGAAAAATGTTGGTATCTATTATTCCATATTTAAAAAAAGATACATCTAATAGGTGCCTTCAAAAGACACAAAACAAAGATGAGAAGGAGCTCGAGAAAGGGACAAAGACCCAGAAAGACCAATATAAATATTATTTTCTGGGAGACCAAAGAGCCTCAACTAGAAAAAAACCACTAAAGTGAAATAACTCCAATATAATCATAAGCCAAATATAACAACCAATATAGGTGTAAAGTAAAACAAATTAGTTGAGGTTTATTACTCTCTTGGTGTGTGTACTATCATCATTCAATATTTTTATGAGTAACTGACCAACGTCAAGGTTGCAAGCTCCCTTTGCCAGTCCATTAGCTCTGTAATTATGTTCCTGAAGGATGTGAGTGAAGGTGTGTAGATGAGAATGTGTTGAAATGTCCAAGGCCCTATTGACGAGGCACTTGAGGATGATGTGTTTACAAAGAGACCTCTCATTCATCCAATCATAAGCAATTTTTGAGTCAAAGTACATAGTTATAGAAGTGAGCCCAATGTCCCTAGTAATAGTGAGGATGGAAATCATAGCTTGAAGCTCAACAAAATTATTTGTTTAGATCCCTGTGACATGTGAAAAGGTGATCTTGTTTTGGAAAAAAATGATGCCCCCAACACTACATAGACCTAGGTTTCCATGGGAAGATCCATCATAGAAGCAATGCGAGAGAGTAAAATCCCTCCTTAGGGGAGGAATGATACATTTATGTGGATGGGATTTAGGTGGTGTAGACACCACAAAAAATTTGAACTTGAATAGAGTAAAGTACGGGGTAGGCCATTGATCTTTAAATATAGCTTCATTGTGAGATAACTAGATACTCTATCAAAGTCAAAGTGGCAAAGAGTAAAAGTAGTCTATGAGTCCCCTATGATCTTGCCATTTATTCCATACCTAAATAATATTATCACTAGTCCACATTGGGTAGTCAATATGTAAAGTCGTTGCATCCCAAATGGCCTTAGAGAAATTGTAGGTGATGAAAAGGTGATCCATGATTTTAGTAGTCTCCCTGTAAAGTGAGCAAATGTTTGGACCGACCCATCCCTTGTGCCCCAAATTATCCTAGGTGAGTAGTCTATTATGCAATGCTAGCCAAAAGTGAATTTTAGTATTTAGAGGTACACACATATGTTATAATTCCTTTGAATGTAGTGGAGTGTTTTGCTCTTATCAATGTGGTCTGAGGGCCCAGTACCTGAGTTTAGAAGAGTATGTGCCTCCTTCTTGATTATATGCCCAACATAATATGTCTGCAGTATCTTTGAGGATAACATTATTTGTGATGAGACAAGCCCTATAATTTTCCCATAAAGAAGCATTTGGTTCATTCAATCCAAGTATAACTATTGATTTCCACCTAGATTACCAATAACCTAGCAATGTAGAGTCAAAATCATCAACAAAGGAAATAATATTTTGTATTTGTAATGAAACCTGTAGTGTGTTGATGAAGTGTAGCCTAAAAGGCATGATGATGATTACATCCTTTCCAATGTGAATATCAGACCCATCACCTGGGTCCCAATCCAAAGAAGACACAATGATGTGGAAACTCTAAAGGATGGATTTCTAAAAGATAGATGCTCTAACATGTCATTTCAGTCGTGTATGAATCTAATCCATGAGAGAGAGTGGATATATATACTTATAGAGCAAAATTTTCTGCCATAGACCATGATTTGTGATTAGTTACCAAGCACCCTTTGCTGTTAGCACTTTTTAAAATAGTATCAAGTCCTTAATGCCCCATCCTCCATCAAATCATGGTTGAGTGATGCAGCTCCATTTAACAAGAGGGATGACCTTATTAATTTTGTTAATAGACCATAAGAAACGTAATCACAACTTTCAAATGTTGTTGATTATCATACATGGAATATATGCCAAGGACATCCAATAAACTAAGATGGCCTCAAGTGTAATTTTGATTAGTGTTAATCTACTTGCCATAGAAATCTATTAGTTACACAAGAGGAAAATGCATAATTTCATTTTATCTGTGAGCCATTGCTAGTCTATGAGATGGTAATCATTTGACTTGAGATAGAAACCCATATATTTAATGCACTAATCAGATCCCTAAATGGGGAAAGGTAACACTATATATAGTGGGTCCTGAATGGTAGGAACAATATTGTAGTAATACATAGTATATTTTAAAAATGTTAAATTCCTTCCCTATAGTAATAGTGAATAGCTTTAAAATACAATCCAAACACCTTTCTTCCTAAAGAGTGCCATTCTCGAAGATAAGAATGTTATCCATAGACCAGATGTGGGTAAAATAAGTATCCAAATAAATCTTAACTCTTGAGAAGTTTCTGACTACATGTTTATGTGAAATGTGTCGATTGAGAGCCTTAACAATGACCAAAAAGAGAAGGGGAGAAAGCGGACAGCCTTGATGTAAACCATGGGAGGTGGAGAAAAAGGAAGAAGTAGCTCCATTGATCAAAACAACATAAGAGATAGATTGGTAGCAATCCTCAATCCAATTAATGAAGTGAGGATCAAACCTAACCAAAGTAAGAGTAAGTCTAATATAGAGCCAATTGGAGTGATCAAAAGCTTTGGAGAGGTCTAGTTTCAGTAGGAAAGTAGAACGAGCTTTTGTTTTGATAGTGTAGGGCCTCCTAGGTAGTACCAATAACATCATGTATGTGTTGATTATCCAAAAAACCAAATTGTTCAAGGGAAATATGCTTAGAAAAAATAGGTTTTAGGCGAGCATCAATGATCTTTGAAATAATCTTGTTCATGAAATTGCATAAAGAGATGGGGCTGTAGTTCTCAAAGGATGACAAGTTATCATATTTTAGAATTTTTGCAATGAAAGTAGTTGAGAAGGGGCATGGATTTTACCAGATTTATGAGACTCTTCCACTATTGAAAGTATGTCATAAGTAATGTGATCCCAGAAACCTATGTAAAATTCAATCGTCCATCTATTTGGGCCTGGTTCCTTCCCTAACTAAAAAGTGTGTAAGTTTTTTTGCAATTTATCCATAGTGATTAGACAAAGGAGGACATTATTTTGTTGTGCACTAACCCATCCATCAAATAAAGTTGACATCACCATGATGTCCCAAATATTTTCCCATGAGGGCTCTATAAAGATAGATTTGTAGTGAGAAATAGCCTCCTGTGAAATAGAAGCAAAATCTAAACATTTCAGCCCATTTTGATCCCAAATAATCCATATAGTTTTTTTAGCCCGCATAACTATTACTTGATGAAGGAAATTTTTTGTGTTATCATCCACTTCATTTAGCCAGTTGACCTTGCTGTTCATATGCCACTTAGTTTCATGCCAAGAAAGTAGTCTCACCTTTTCTACCTCTAATTTATTGAGTTCTTGTAGGATATCAGCTCTAAAATTATTGACATTGAAGGAATCCAAGTGAGTTTTGATCTTTTCTTCCACTACTATGAGATCACTCTCACTTGCAAGAAATTTATTTTTGGCCCAAAATTTAACAACCACCTTTACTTTTATTAGATTCCTCTAAAGCCAAACCATCACAACTTCACCCATATTAGGAGAAAAAGTTATCCATGTCTCCTTTATCAAATCCTTAAATTCCTCATATTGCAACCAATGGGGTGTGAACTTAAAAGAAGTGGGTGGTTGGCTTGATCCCATAGTCAGGTTAATCTAGATGGGGTTATGATCAGAGGAATGTTGTTTCAAAGTAGTATATTTGAAAGCACCGATTCGAAGGATGAGAGCTTCTTTGATCAGGAAATGGTCCAACATCTTTGATATACCTTGAGATCTAGTCCTATGATTATTCTAAGTTTAGTTCAAGCTTATTGGGTGTTGCATCCACCAAATTGTGTTATTCCATAAAGTTCAAGAAATAGTCAACAAGAGGGTCCTATTTAAATTTTTTTTGCCACACCTCAAAATGGTGTGTAGTCAAATTAATATCCTTTCCAAGAAGAATATGTGGCTTGTCCAAAATGTTAGTGTCCTCCAGCCCCAACTAGAAGATCTTCCTATTATGAGAAGGTGCATAAACATTTAGAATGTCTACATACAGGTTGAGTTCCAAGGAGAAGAAATTCCCATGTAGGTAATGTGGTTGGGATGTAGATGATCTCAAAATCATCATTTAATTATAGTTGATAGCTAGACCTCCTGATTTGCTAATGGAACTGACTGTCAAGAAGGTCCGGTTTGGAAAGCGTTTTTGAAGGTGTTTATGAGCATCCACATTTGAGTGCATAGTTTATTGAAGTAATAATAGATACGGCTTGTGTCTGAGAACAAGCCTTTTAAGGGATAAGTATTTGGAGGCCATCCTAATACCTCTAATTTTTTGAGATGTAATGAGCATATGGGAAACCACTCAATGGTTGCATTGCTAAGGGCCTGGGGGATAGTGAGTTATTTGCTTGAAAGAACATCATGTTTTGCATTCTTTTGAGATTGGGAGAGAATATTATGTCTACCTCTATTTGACTTATGATCCTTAACCAAAGATGGTTGCAAACCACCTATAATAAGGGAGAATATGTATAGTTTTGTATTGCTCTAGATTGTGATCTAGTCATATATATGCACTCCACTGAATTGAAAGAAGATGTACGAGTAGGAGAGAGGCTCTTCTCAGTGGAAATTTTCCCATCTACTACTTCTAAATCATTGTGCTACTATATAGAAATGTTAAATGACAACCATTTCACATCCATACCAAGAGATGTATACTAAGGAGTCTCAATGTGTAGATAAATCTGACTGAGATGAATCGAATCGATTACATTGTTAAGTGTAGGGTACATCAATGAATCTATATCTAGAGTCGATTGTGGTATTGGCTCCAATCCAATGGATTACTCCATAACTGGGAGGTTAGTAAAACCAAGAGATAAGGAAGAGGTCGATAAAGAGATACCTTGTGAGTCATCCAGTGTTTGTAATGACTTGATCCATTAGTTTTTCCTAATGAATGAGGGAGGCTATATTATGAGACATCCTTTGGAGGAAGGTTTTTAGAGGGACCCGTGGGCACATCGATAACACATCTATTCAACACAGGCTCTGAAATAGAAATCGTAGATGTATCGATATATGTAGAGTGATCAGGTAAATTGAATGTGTTCATGGTAGCCTATGATGCATCAATCTTCACCTCTGTGTTTTTCCTGCACTGTTGTGAGATAAAAATATCCTTGTGCCTATATATGGTCATGCATTAGGCTTTGAAATGACCATATAGTCATCATTATGAGCATTTGAAAGGGACATGCTTATAATCCAATATTTGTTTGATGTGAGTATCCATTGAAATGATCTCTAAAACATCAAGTAAACCATTTGAAATATCCATCTCCAGACAAATGTTGGTAATAATAGTGTTATAAAGATTCTTTATGTCAACTCTTATTTTAAGATATATCCCAAGGGTATCCTTAATAAGCTTGAAGATATAATTGTCCTATGGTTTAATAGGAAATTAAAGTAGTTTTACCCAAAGTGCCACGGTGCATAGTTACTCCTGATAATGGTCAAAGCCTGCATGCCATCTAAAAGTGGTGATGGTAGATTACCCCAAAACTAGGGTCCACCTTATTCAATCATCTAATGATCCTCTTTTGAGTTGAAAATAAAGTTAATATAGCCACTGGAACCTCTTTGTGTAGTAGGAGTGTAGCCTAGGATTGGGGTCCAAATATGCTATATCTAACAAAGTAGATCTGGATCCTTAAACAATCTACCAAGCGTGCACCCAATGAGAGCTTGTTATGTGTAAAAGATTACCTTCTCTTGAAATATAGTGGGGTCAATGATAACTTTAAAATGGGAGGTGTTGATATTCACACATTTTGGCTTTGTTTTCCTATGATATTTACCTGATAGAGAAGAAATAGAGGATGACACTATGGTGGGGTGTGTGTGCAAGTGGGGATCTTGTAGAGAAGTGCATGTATGTTCCTCTACTCAAATAGATAGTGTCTCATAGTGTGATCCATGAGCTTTTTCATGAGTTATAGATGTATAATGAAGGATCTAATCATAAATCATACCCAACTAGTGTTATTGGAAGCCTCGATTTGTTTTATCGAAGGTCTCTATCTGTGTGTCATATTTCCCTATGCCTAGAGGGTCCAACGATCAATCAAGTAAGTTTGAATATTTTTTATTTGTGATAAAACCCTGGTAACCTATTCATTCCCATGTATATTTCCACCATTCCCTTGTGGGTCATCCTCACTCTCTGTCTCCATCATTGTATATATATATATATATATTATCATAAATGGAAATCCTATTCAAATGTAGCAGATCGTGTCTTTATCTCTTCTAATGGCTAAAACTTTGTTGAAATTTATCTTGTGATATTTAACTTCATCTTTCATCTTCCACATATCATCTATTATTTACATGTTTATTTCAGACAATTGTTATGGTTTTTCTTTGGCTCAAACAAAATGATCTTACATGTGACAAAAACATTCATCTTTGGCCTTATAATATTCAAGAGTTGGGGAGGTAGATAATACTAAGCATTGTATAACCACTATCCCAATGTATAAATGTAGAATTAGGGATGCAAACAATAATATTATATTTATGGATATTAGTAATACACAATTATTTTTTAAGTTTTACTCATAGTCATAGTTATTACCTAAGGAGTAAAATTCATATAAATAAAAGTTTGATAACATGATTATTAACAAGATAATTTTTCACATACGAGACTTACCAAATAAATACTTTTATTGAGCTCACAAACCATCGTTGTTAGAGGAATAATTATATTTTTTGTATTAAGAGGATAAAAACACTAATTTACAAAACAAATGGTGGGTCTAAAAAGGAACCCATACATAATATTGTGAAAAAATTTCAATATCCTGCATGGGTAGTAAAATCTATAAAAAAAAGCAAGTGTTGATCAAATTGAAGGCATCTTGCACCTAACCCTTCACAAGCATTTTAAACACTGATAGTGTTGATAACCTAGAAGCCATCAAGATAATTATTCAAATAATAAGGGAAAATGTCAATGCATATTTCTAATACAGAGCTATATAAATCATGAGGAGATGTTTCTTTCATTGTGGAGAATGTAGATGGTTTTATTAAGGAGCTACAAAAATAATTGGATCTATGCAAAGCAAGGGCACATGTTGTGTTTATTACATTGGTCCTTTTTTATTTTTGAAGAGATTGACAAAAATATTGTCATGTTTCATATGTATACACATAATATTTTACATCTTTATTACTTACTGATGCTTTCTCTTGTAACGACTTGTCAAGCATCAATCTCCCTTATTACATTCCTTAAAGGGTGCATCAAGAAATGGGTGGGTAATTTTGTGGTTCTTTATGAGAGATGTTGTTACTATATGATGATCATATAATTTCCTACTACCAATCTAGCTTATTCAATTTATCTTACCATTTATCTCCTTCCATTTTATCTTATTTAGTCATGTTAGTTTCCCTTATATCTTACAACATCAATTTGGTCAATACCTTATGTTTAGTGCATGTGTTGTATCAACTACCCTAATATAATTCTATGATATCAACCAGGCTAATACCATTTTGAGTCAACTGAAATCCCATTAAACTATATCTACTAGGTAGATACCATAAACTTAGTGTTTAGGGTTTGTTTTGGGTATATATATATACATATATGGGTCATATTTAATTCCAACACAACCATATACACTCTATTTACTCTGATTTTGATCATACTTTTGACCTAAGTCATATTTGGAGGAATTTGTGGTCTATAACCTTGTTTTGGAGGAAGTTTGTCTTGTGGTAGTATTTTAATCTCAATATAAGGAGTTGAACTAATGAGGTGTCATAGTATTTGGAGTCCCAAGATAAGGATATCTAGGTCTTTTTATTACATTTGGATTCTTCAACCTACAATATCTCTTGTAAAGCTCCATTTGATTCAAGGGGGAGATTGTTGCTTGATGAGTCCACATCAAGGTAATTATTTCTAACCCCATACTCTTTCCTTTATTTACTTAGTAGATAGATGTTGATTATTGATTAGGGAATGAATATGTGTGTATCCTTGTCTAGGTTCTCTCTACAGCTAATATTGGTGTGGCTATAGAATTACTTAGACCTGCTATATTCCATTTGCTTAGACTTCCATTTGGTTGACCATGGAACCTTAATAATTTCTATCATTCTAAACCATTTTCCACCTTTAGATTAATTTACTTTAGTTTTAAACTTACTTACATTACTTACACATTTACTTTCATAGAGGTCTAGTGAGATATATTTCCTTGTGTCATAGGCTTAGGATTTGGACTCTTTCCTCTTAGAATTTACAATGTATGCAATCCTCTGCTAGATATGTGGATTTTATTGGTTACTACCCAAACTAACTAAGTATCATGGGCTGTATTTGATCATACTTATTTGAGTCTAAGTCTATTGAGATAGGATAGTTATAGGTTAATACTAGCTCATGCATACATCATGTGTTTAGGAGGGAAACCTTAATGTTCACATTATTGAGCTTTTATTGGAATAAATCTTAGAAATACTTATGAACCTTGTGTTGTTTAAATGGACCCCACTACCTATGAGTCAGTTTCATGGAGATTTATTCATTATTAATACACTTAGAAATGTACATTGTACTTGTTCATATGTGTATTGAGAAAGTGGTGTACATATTCAAATTAATATTACATGGACATGTCATCTATAATTGATTTAATGAGTCCAAACAAGGTTTATAGTTTCCATAATACTAAAACTAAGGCATTAAACAATTGAACAATATTTCTCTTCTTACAGGTACTATGCAACACTATGGCCTTGTTAGTACTTGTCCTCACTGAGTAGTACTATAACTTTTTGTAAGATGTGTTTTTATAAATATTTGTGTAAATATTAAAACTTAATGCTTATAAATAATATTTAAAAAATGAATTATATTTAATTTTAAAAAGTTACTTTATTTTAAATTTCGTTACCACTACAAAGTTGATTTGACCATTTCCCTGATAGATTACATTATTTTTCCATTTAAAAATTATACATATTTAATTTATTTATAAAAATAAGATAATATTTAACATTTATTTATTATAATATTCTAGTATGTTAGGAGGGTTTAACTAGATAACATGTGGAAGTTTAACTGTGTTTCTGGATGTTTTCTATTCAAGCTTTAATTCTTCTCCCAAAAATTGTTCATCACCAAAACAATCTATTGGATTGTTCTTGTGAAACTTGTGTGTTTTATTTTTTTTGTTTTTTATTTATGTTTTGGAGCAAAGAAATAAATGGAACATAAAAAACAGATTTTAGAGGATACATCGTTTATATTATATTTTTAAAATATAAAGTATTTTTGAAATATATTTTTTATTTTCTATTTTTTTTTAACATGGCAAAGTTTTGTTAAGTATTTTAAGAAATCCCTTTTGAGTTATCATTTTACATAATAGGATAAATCCATTGACATTTATTTTCCTTGAGGTTTTGAAGAAAGCTATTGAAATACAAGTATGGGAATCCATGAAAGCTGTTGAAGAAGTTTTGAAGGAAGTTGTTGCAAGGCCCTTGATAAAGAGAAAAATATGTTTTCAATTTTTTTTAATGAATGGATTAAAATCCATAAATTGTTCTAAATCTCTTATTTTACACATGGTTATCATGTATTTATTCACACAATTTGTCTTAAATCTTTACTAATATTTGAATATATAATTTTTATTTTTATGTATTTTTTGTGTGCAAAGTATTTATAATTACGACATCTCATAAATATTCACATTTTTTATTGAGCATAATTGGTTGATATATTGGAAAAAATAGTTTTCCAAAAGTTTAAAATCCAAGACCACCATTTAAGTCTATTTATGCCTTACCAATTGCTTTACTAAGACATGACATGTATAACACTCATCTTGACCAAGATAAACAAATTAAATGAATAATTGATGAAAATCAATTAAATTTTGAATGTACTAGCTAATTACACCTTTCCTTTATTTTACTTTATGTATGTGTGTACCTTGATCCAAAGTTTGCATTTTAGTACATGATGGGAATATGATTGTAATGATTGTTGAGTTATGTCTTAAAAACGTGCCAATTGGATTTTTGTTAAAGTCAACCAAACTCCTCCTTTGTGCACATCTTATAACCATAACATTTTATGAAATTGCATATGGTGGAGGGTTTTATCTAGTTCAAGAACACCATTTATCCTCCAATCATCACATTCCATAAGAGGACATTTGTTTTGGACTTTTGGTCAACCAATTCATTTACCCTGTATATGTTGTTATTTTAGTACATGCTCTGAGTATGTTCACAAAGGTCAACTAATTTTTTTGAAATTTATTTTCTTGTTTGTCAATCATCATATTACTAAAACCTTTTCTGATCCAAAAGACTGTATTGTTGTTAATATATTCTTGACATGATTCCTTACTTTTTAATTATAATTTACAAATTGAACTATTAATTTTAGAATATCGATTTAACTATTTTGGGAATTAATGTAAAAACCTAAGTAGATAAAAGAACTGAGTATGTAAATCAGGTAATAAAATACTATAGTATCATTAGCCAATAATTTATACAATAATTGATTTGTTTGCTTAGCCTATAAACAACAATGAACTAAAAAAGTTGTACTTAGTTGGAAAATATGACTGAAACAAACAAGTGACAAGCTGGAAAGTGATGTCGAATCAGGGCAAAGTGTCATTATTAGAAAATAAGTGTCAGAACCCTCTTTGTATAGTAGTACAACCCTCTTCTCTAATAGTAAATTACATTATTGACCTTCTGTGTGATGCTATTGACTTATGCAAATGAAGTAGTGAAATTTAGGGCAGACCTTCACTCTATTATGGGAAGCCTATACCTACGTGATTGAGACCTAAATCATCATCTATGCTTTGTTTTGATTGATTTCTTTATGGAACCTTAAACCTCTATGCTTGTCAGGGTTTTGATGAACACAAGTATAAGAAGAGTGGCTTTAGTAGGGTAGGTTTGATGTGACCCTAACACCCTATTGACTATTTTGACCACAAGTCAAAAATGAGTCAACCCCCTATAGTTCAAAACTTGTATAGGTGTCTGTTAAAGTCTTATAGTGTGTACCATGGTCCTCATTGAGGTCGTTTGATATGTTACTAGCTTTGTCATGGTCACTTTTTAGTCCTTTATGTCTTATGTCACCTTAGGGGTCATTTTTGAACCATTAATAAGGGTTGTACCATTTTCATAAGTAGACAAAGGTGTCCAAGTGTTTTTAAACATTACATGTGTGAGATTATTATCAGTTATGTTAGTCCTAAATAAAAACTTGTAGGTACTACGTTGAAATCAAGAATATAGTTTAAAAAGAGGAAGTTTTGGTAGTTGTACAATTTTTATAAAGGTGCAAAAAGATTATAAAGTGACCCTTTAGCTCCTATGAGATAAATTTGACACTTGGTAAGCTTTACAACACTTGAAAATGGCTTGAAACCATTTCACTTCTCCATCACTCCACTAGGCATGTAGAATTGGTCAACAAGTTTTCTCATGGTATGACCAATAGGAGTTGAACCAGGTTAAATTACACTGAAGGGTGATGTTAATATTTTTACACTTAAAATCCATAATAGGAGTTCTAAGATTGTTTTCTTCTACTTTATGAACTAATGCTAATAAGTTGACTACTCTTTTCTACTTGCTTATCTCCATACCTTGTATGTTTCTTCCTTATTTGAGCTAATTCATACAAATAAATTACTTCACATGGTGTTGGAGAGTAGGGAAATTATTATCATATGGTTCTTAAACTAGTTGGCACATGTGGGATGAAAGAGAAGAAGACAAGCACTTCATTTTGTTAGTGAGAGTTCCATTGCTAGGGTGTAGGCATGTTTCATCAACTCCAGAGTTTTCTCTTTCTTTTAAATGGATTCAAACAATGCAAGATATGATGTTTGCACTTCTCAGATATCATGGTAATGAAATTTAATTATAGAGCTTGGTCTCAAGAATGTCTTATATGGAGGAACATAGTCAGCCTTGCATAGTTAGTTTCCTATATGTACACCTGTAGTTAGGAGAAAAGAGGGTCTTACAGGGTCATAGTGATGTGGTAAAGAGGTTCCAAAGTGTTGATAGGTCTCCTAAGGTGGGAATCACATATTTGATCCATTAAATGGTAGTTTGAGTTTGGGTAAGATAACATGTTCTTACATATTCAAAGTTTTGCCCTATGTCACACCTGCATGTGCACCTACAGGTCTCCACAAAGGTCTAATAAGATTGAAGAGTAAGTGTTTGAGGTAGGTTTGAACCTTATTTAAGGTCTTGAAGTTTTTAAGATGTCATGGTAGCCATGGTAGAACCATAAAGTGACAAACATACTTATGCTAGCCCACCACAAGTTGAGAAGGTGACTTAAGGGCAAATTACCTTAAAGTATCCAAAATAATGTTTTCACCTTTCTTTTGATCCTTCCATAGTAAAATACATGAAGTATGGATAGGTCAAAATGATTCCATCATGTAGCCCACATGTAGGGGCAATGCTTTGAAAAATATCTTGAATGTTTGTATAAGAAAGGGTGACATAAGGAGGTTTGAAACTCAATCAATTCTTCACCGTAGGTTCTCAGTGTTTTCTACAAGGTTTTGAACTTTCAATGACCTTACAGTCCAAGGTGGCATGATAGAAGTATATCTCCATGGAAAGTGATCCTATTGAGGTGAAAATGACACTAATAGCTCAAGGAACATTTGAGGGAGTTGATATTCAAGGTTTTAATTCAAACTACCACCTACATTTGATCTTTTGCCTTCAAGATGGACATCTACAGTTGATTGTTGAATGATGACATGTGAGAATTTGGTAGTTTGACTATTGGTTGAATTCAAGACATAGTATGGATGTGGGTGACCAAGAGGAGAGATTAGAGAATTTTAGAAGAGTATAATGCATGGTATACTAGGAATAATTCATAAAAGAGTCACCTATAGGGGTCCCTTAGTCATTAAAATGATCACCTACATCTGGACTGTGGACTGATAGGATGTTAAGGGTATGCAACTTAGAGATTGACTAGATCAATGGGTAGAGACAAGTCTAAATGAACTCAAGAAAGTATGAAATGAGTTTATGAGTTTAAATAAGGTCTTATTAAATAATTTACAAGGCCTAACATTGGTTTATACCTATAGGCAGGTCTTTTTCTTGAGTAAATAATGTAATCACATAGTCTGTAGACCAAGATTAGGCATTGTAAACAGTGTAATATGGTAGTTATCAAGGTTGATAGTGGAATAAATTTATTGTGACCAATATATTAGTGGTGAGGAATATCCCACATGATATAAAATACAAGGGCCAATCTCTAAAAACTCAATCTATAACCATGCTTCAAACCCTGCACAATCAATGAGTTCAAGAAGCATTTCTTAAGGTTTTGAAGAATTAAGGGATCTATGCGCATGAAAAAACCATGATAATTGGTTAAAAATGTCCTCATAACTTACCTAATCCCATCATAACATCAAAATTATTGGGACAATAGGGTAAGTTCCCTCTATTTTATCTCAGATATAGGGTACTCGCAGAGAGCCACACCTTGCAGGTTTGTCACAAGGGAGGTCAGAAGGTGAGTTGGGAGCTATTGAAACATTACATAAGGGTTTAGGAAGTTGTATTAAAAATGAACCAATATGAGCTAGGAATCACAATATTTAGGAGTCCAACATAGTAGCCTAAACCCATAGATATGTAGACTAGGCTCACTAGGCCTAAAGCCCTAAGGGGGTGTAGTCTCATTTCTAGCACCAGAGTAAACTTAAAATTCATTGAAGGACTTTCATGGGGAAATATGAAATGTGTGAGAGCCATTAAGTTGTATATATTCATCACAATTTAGACAATTATGATTTTTTTCACCTTAGGCTTGAACAGAATGCAAGGAAAAGCTCGAGAAGTCATCTTTGGAAGCTCATACTAGTATGAATGTTTAACATGGTGTAGACACTAGAAAACCACACACAACAGTTCTAGATGTCTAAATAACCCCTAATACACCTCAAAAATCCCTAGGGACTCTTTTTCAATCATTTGACCATAAACCTTAAGTCAGGTTAACTGACTATCTAACTCACCTTGACCACCCTTGACAAAACTTAATCTTTGACCCTCGACCACTGATGGTCATCCTAAACAGTGACGGTTAGGTTCAGCCACTGATGGTCAGGTTTCCACCATCTAAAAAATCAACTCTAGTTAAACTCCAACTTAATTTTTTATATTTAGCTCATCTAATTCATGTGCAATCCAATGTATGTAAAAGCTAAATTTAAACTACTTATTGAACCTATTATTTCACCTCTCCTTCTTTCCTATAAAGAGAGAAGAGGATGAGGTGAAATGGAAGGGAGAATCAGTGAGATATAGAATCAACCAAATCTAGATTCAATCAATCAATCAATCCATCATCTTTCGATCATCATCTACATCTAGAATCAGAGTAAACTAGCAAGTGCGAGAGAGAGTCAAAGTGTTGTCAGTTATTGGCCAACAACCAAGTATCATTATTCTACCAAAATTGATCCAAGCTTCACCAACCACCTCAAACTTTCTTTAGATCAACAACTAGCAAGATAAATATCTATTTTTAGTAATTAATTACTTTATTTCTATTTTACAATCGACCTATCCTAAGCGCACTTTTTAGATTCCTATTATGCAAACTTGTCAAATAATTTTCTTAAGCAAGACCAAAACCATAGTAACCATCGATGGTCATCCTGATTGCCGATTGTCTATCCATAACCATCAAAAGTTATCCTAATTGTCGATGGTTACCCCAACCATTGATGGTCACTATCGAATAAGTAAATAATAATGTATTTTCACCCACCAAACCTCAACCAAATCCAAGTTTCTGGCCTCTCACCTAATCACAGAACCCTAACTAAATTTTTGAACCATACTTGATTCATTTGACATTAATATTAATCTATTTATTGATATAATTAGTCAAATTCACCTATTCATTTATTAGGCACTTCTTGTATTTGATTTTAGTACCTTATGTTATTTATGCAATTAATTTGTCTTTCATTTTTTGAACTTGATTGTTTAAACGTGTGGATTGACAGCCTCCAAGGAAACTTGTGCTTCTTGGATCTAGCTTTCTAGGTAATCCACCCTACTCTCTCATTAATCAACCATTTCTTTTAGTGCTTTCTTATCTACATGTCATTCTTCCCAAGCCAAAGGAGAGTATTTATAACCATCTGGATCAACATGTGCACACCATACTAGGTTCTACTAACCATACCCTTCTTGAATTTATTTTATCCTTATTCTAAAGAGCATAAAGTGAAATTTCTTTGAAACATTATAACACGTCTGGTGGGACCGTTGAGTCTTTTCTTAGGTTCATATTTGCATCTAGGTGATTCATCTTCATATTTTTTGCTCTTACAATGAAATCAAAATTTTATTTTGGGCTTAAAATTAATTGTATAAATTATTTTCTTACTTATTTTAGCTCACATAGCTTAATTAATCAAGTAAATTAATCGTAGTTTCACTCTTATCACACACACAAGACCAAACCACTTGCATCTAATCAAGTATCAAACATTGACATAAGGCCCGACTGGGATTTCACTACCTAGTAGTCACCTTTCTTGGCCATCCTACTTGTATTTCATCACCAAAAGGAAACCAACTCATCTCTCTAGTTGAGTATAATCTCTGATAATCAGTATATCATGGCTAAGCACCTGACACCCTTATCGCTATGGTGTGTGGAGTGAAGGGGTAGGCCCTAATATCAAATCACATACTAATTTATAATATAGAATTCTTTTTTATTACCCACTCTACAAGCCAAGTTGAGTTACACAATTCTTAGAGCTTAAGGTATAAGCCACAAGGGAGACTAAAATTAACCTTGGGATTTAATGTGCTTTAGTGTGTATTTCATCTTCTTTGACTTTTTCTTATCTTCTCTTTATTAGAGTTATGAGGTTGATTGTATCTTCCTCCTTTCCTCATCTACATGATTTTGATGACACAACAACTAAGAAACCAAGGAAACCAAGACCCACCTCCCAATCATCCTTCTTCCTCTTCTCCCTCATCCATAGAGTACATCTTAGATGTAGAGAGTTATCCGCATCCTTCTAGGAGTCCTACCATCCCTCAGATGATTTCCTAAGGTGATGCATATTTCACCACGTTTCTAAATAACAACCTCATAACCCTCCAACATTACCTTAATACCATATCTGACCATAACCCTACTTCGGTTCTACCGATTGAACCACCCTATGGCATGCTATCCCACCTAATGTGTGACACTTATCTAGCCACCATCTCCACCCAACCTTTAGTCACCTAGGCATCATCCTCTACCACTAACCCTATCGATACCACCATCCAAAACCAACCCACTCAATGAAGCAACACCCAAGCACCTTCTTCCCCAACTAGTAACCTTCCTAGTATATGGGAAGCCCAACCTTTAGGCACTGATACTTCCCTTACCATAAGAGTACCCTATACTATTATCACCACCATTCTTCTTACTCCTAATCCACCTACCTTTACCCTATTTCAGATCTTGGTGGTCCCATACCTTCCACACTTCTACCCATCATCACCAAAGTTACCACCTACCCTCTGTATACTAACCTAACCATACCTCCTACCCAACCTACATTAATCTCTCAACATGTGCCCACTGCACCAGACCCAAGTTACATCCCTAACCCACAAAGGTACATACCTCTACCTTCCATCCAACCACCCATATCCACATACCAACATGTGGCAACCTCTCACCCCCCACCAACTATACATATGTCACACCCACCCAAACCCAACACAACCTTCCTTACAACTTGGGGGTGCACAACCCCAAATCGATCTTGTCAAAATGTTAATAGACAAAATGACTACTTTGGAGTCATCCAATTCACCCATCCATCCCCATTTGATTGTATCCTCCTCAATGGGAACTTCCAAAGTTTTTAAAGTTTTAGAGTAAGGAAGACCCTTAACAACACCTAAGAGCATTTAGGCATTCATGTTATATGCTTGCATATGATGATGCTCTCCTTTGTATATTCCCCATGTTTCTATCAAGTCTAACACTAGATTGGTACAATGCTATTACAAATCACTCCCTCTTTTCTTTTGCCCAATTAGCTCAGATTTTCCTAGATCACTTTTTCATAAACATCTATAAGAAAGTCTCCACCACTGATCTTTACTCCATTCAATAATTTGTTGATGACTCCATTGCTGACTTTATAACATGTTGGAGGAGTTTGATAAACCAACTATCCATCTCTCTACCCTAGCCTAAGCTGATTAAACTCTTTGCCAAGCCTACGCTAAACACATCTCCTCTACCTTACAAGTTCATAGCTTCATGACCTTTGACAAGGCTTTTACCATGGCATGAAAGCTATAAAATGGAGCCATTGATAAGGGGAAGTTGAAATTGAGAAACAATAATTCCACCTTCAAATAAAAAGAGGCTTCCTCCTCTAAACCCATAACCAAACTAAAACTAACTCCAAAAAAAAGGGAACTACAAATGTAGTTATCCTTAAGACCTCCCCTCCACACATTAGCAACTAATCTAACTCTTCCAATTCACCTAATTGAAACACTAGGAACCCAAACTACAATACAAAAACAATATTTACTCCACTTGGAGAGTCATATGATTTAGTATTGGATAAATTATTAAAGGTCAATATCATATGGCTTCCCCTGATCAAAACTCCACAACAATTCGATTCCTCTCATATTGTATCGAGTTGGTACAAGGAAAATGAATTGTGTGCCTTCCATCGAGTCATTGGGCATGGCATTAGTAGATGTAATACCTTCAAGAACATTGTCTAAACTCTCATTAACAAGGGGGAACTTGTGTTGGATAACCCCAATGCATGCCCAAACCAATCACTTGACATCTTTAGATAACCATTTTCCAACCATGCTCCTTTAATCAATATCAAAAACAAAGCAAAATATTCTCATGCTCATGAGGCCCATACTATCAATATGGTTCTTGGGGAACTTACTACTGAGAAGACCCCTAAACAAATCACCTCTTACCCTACTCCACTTATTGAGGTAGTGGAGTCACCAAGATCTCCTTTGATATGTGCATTAGAGGAGGAAACCATTCCCACTTTATCATTTCCCTCAATCATACAATAATCCACTCTTCCTTTAGAGAACACTCCTAAGGAAGAAACCAATTTACCTACACATCCCATGGAGGAGTTACCCTCCCATATATTAGAACCTTTTAATTAGGAAAAGGATGAGGCAATTTTTCTTTCTCCTCAACACCTGGGCATATCCTTTGCATCCACTATTGGGGGATTTAGACCCATCTATAAACCTTTCTCTAGACTAGTTAAAAACTTAGAATTCATATCTGATCCTAACTTTGATTGTGTCACCTTTTGGCAATATCTTGGGTTCCTGTATAGAACCAAGCAAGAGCCTTCTTTACTAGAATAACCTATCCTTTTGACTACCAAATCCACTATCACCACAACCTAACCATCAGATGCCTCTACCCATCAAACCATAGCAGCACCATCAGAACCAAACTCACCCAAAGTCACTAAATCACCTTTAACCATTCTAACCAAACCCACCAAGAACCTTGGCATATTTCCTACTCGTAACATTACTCACCCATTGGTAAGGTTGGATTTGAACCCACTAAACTTATCAAAATATAAGCCAACAAATAAGGTAAAACCACCTACAAGCCCAAAAACCAAAACTCTACCTCCCCTCTCTACTTTGCCCTCTATTTTAGGGCCTCATCCCTCTACCTTAATTGGGAAACCACCCATCCCAATCAAAACCCAACCACCAATTTTGGTTATGCCATCACTCCTACTTTCATCCACACCTATTTTCACTGAACCACCCATGAACATACCTCATATCTCCCCAATTTCTATAAACAAACCATTTATCTGCTAAATGTCTACCCCAAAACCTTCTAACCCAGAGCTATC
The DNA here is from genome assembly GCA_037957365.1 of Torreya grandis. Lineage (NCBI taxonomy): Eukaryota > Viridiplantae > Streptophyta > Pinopsida > Cupressales > Taxaceae > Torreya > Torreya grandis. The sequence continues at coordinate 3,681,151 of JARHVA010000188.1, forward strand.
AACCTCTCTACCAAAACTGAAACCATCCACCAAGAATGCTCATTTACCCAAAACCTCTACCACCAAATCCATGCTTAAGAGGGATTCCACCTCAACTACCAAACCTAAGACCTCCACATCTTTGCCCCCTTTTCTTGAATCTTACTAAACCATACTATAGAGGCTATTAAAAGCATATTTATTAACCTTGACACTTATCAGACCATTTTACCCACACATTTCAAAACCATCTTGGTACATTGACAAATTAGTATGTTCATACCATAGGACACATGGGCATGACACAAAGAACTACAAAGCTCTCCAAGTTTTAGTCCATCAATTATATCATGAAGATGACTTATTATCAAATGAGCCTCTTATGATGCTGACACCGATCCAAGAACCAATAGCCATCGACCAACACCTACCTACTCCTTCACTCTCACCTCATAGTGAAGAGGAATGAAGCAATCAGCTAACCTAAATCCTCCCCCAATCCATACCATCCATGTGGTCACATGATTACAAGCCCAACCAAAGGATAAAGGAAAGACAAAGTTGTCCATTCCATGGACATATCCCTCTTCCACCACCCAACCACCTGGCCAACACCAAGAACCTCTACCTTCAACAAAACCCAAAGTGTCCATCTTAGGACCCTCTCACTCCAATCCATCTGAGTTAATCCAATGAGTAGTTTTGAAATAGTTTCACCAAACACTGGTAAAGATGAATTTGTATGAAATAATCAATACCTCACCCCATCATCGCCAAACAATGATAGAAGCATTGCAATATATAAAGGTTAGGCTAAAAGACCCATAAATTTTAACAAATTTTTTCAAAGATCTATAGTTTTCCAACCTTGTTACCTTCAAGGATTTAAAAATAACCTCTATCCATCCAGATGATCCATACCCTCCTCTTTTCCTTACCACCTATATCAACTAGGGCCACATCAAGAGGGTTATGATTGATGGAGGAACTAGAATCAACATCATATCCTTCTATGCCTACAACCAACTCAAATTACCTGGGAACATCATGTCAAAAACCTTAATAGTGATTTGATCATTTAATGATACCATGGCCATAACTTTATGAACTATTATCCTTCACATTCACCTTAGACCCCACACTTTTCTTGAGCTCTTCTATGTAGTGGAGGGAAAGTTCCAGTATAACATCCTACTGGGATGCCCTTAGATTTGTTTCATGGGTTGTGTGCCATCTACCCTACACTAGTGCATCAAATTTGAGAATGAAGGTCAAGTTGTTACCATACAAGTTGACCTGAGCCCTTTCACATCATGCAACATGACATACTGACCCAATGACATTCTCCTTTTTCTATCCAACAAGCCTTCACCGGTAAAATATGAAGCTTCATCTCCCTCTACCACTGAATCCTCCACCAATTCATCTATTCCTTCCACATAAATCCCCATAATGGACCCTTTAGAATCAACCTTCTAGCATCTTTCATTAGGGGAGTATCACCTTCTGACCCTTGATGTTTTCCCTACTCCCTAGGAGTATGGGAAACTTGACCACCAACCCAGTTACGACCCCAATATCAGAATCATTATTCCTTTTGGACCCTCAACTTGTCAAACCAATTTTATCTATGGGGGACTTGATAAACCCCTTGACACTTCTTCCACCTCTTTTTCACCTTGACCATTCAACTCTAGTTTCTCCTACCTAGATAAACCAAAGTTTGCCCATACATACCTTTATAGGTGTGTTTGGAAGGGATTTGGTCTAGGTCGGTACAAATACAGGTCACAAGATTTTCTTCCAATAAAAACTTTCACAAAAATCATGGCCTCAATTTCATACCACTTAAACAACAAACCAACCTACCTCCCATTATCATCATTAACGAGGAAATCCCATCCTCACCATCCACTCCATAATTGATAGCTGAGGATTTTGACATCATCCCACCTAATTTTTTTTCATTAAAATGATCATACTCAAAGCCCTAACTTATCAAAAGGATGAGGTTTTCGTAACCATTCCTTTGACCCACCCTGAGATGATAGGTGATGAATCTCCTACCATTAACACTATTCAGTGTCAGGATGATGATTCCATTCTCACCTATCTTAGTGTAGAAGATTCCTCTATCTACAAATATATTCCACCTAAGACTTTAACCATGTTGAATGAATCTACCATGGATATCAATTTGGGCACTCCTACAACCCATGCATTGTCAAAATTGGCTAATCACTAAATTCTTAGGAGATTCAAGACTTCCTCTCCTTCTTGCAAGACCACAACATAACATTTACTTGGTATTATAGTAACATATTAGGAATTGACCCCTCCATTGCTACCCACAACATAGTCACCAACCATGATGCCAAGCTTATTAGACAAAAACTTTGATGAATAGATCCTCTTATAGCCCTTTTTATCAAATAATAGCTTCAATGTCTCTTATCTATCAATTTCATTCAACCCATTAACTATCCCAAATGGGTCTTAAATGTCATACCTATCACCAAAGCCATAGGGAGAATTTACATTTATATAGAATTTCATGACCTCAACCTTGCTTATTCAAAATATGACTTTCCTCTACCAAGCATTGACTAGCTAGTTGACCTTACAACTGGCCATGAGATGTTCTCTTATGGATGGATTCTCGGGTTACAATTAGATCCTAATTGACCCTAAAAATCAACACAAAACTACCTTCATTACCCTATGAGGAACTTTCTACTATAGGGTCATGCCCTTTGGACTAAAGAATGCTAGTGCAACCTACCAATGTGCTATGACCTACATCTTCCATAACCTTATTCACAAAATTGTTGAAGACTATGTTGATGACCTTTTGGGAAAATCCAAATGTCATAAACATCATTTGGTTGTTCTTAAGATTATCTTTGAGTGACTCATGCATTACCATGTCTGCCTTAACCCTAAGAAGTGTATTTTTGGGGTCTTATCAGGAAAGCTCCTAGGCTTTATCATCTCCCTTTGAGCAATTGAAGTTGAACCAACCAAAATCAAAAAATTTTTTTACATGCCTCCTCCTACCTACCTCAAGTAACTTCATATCTTGCAGGTGAAGCTCCAATCCATTCGTCACTTTATCTCCCAGCTCTCAGATTGATGCCAACCCTTCCATCACCTTATGAAGAAGGATGTATCTTTTAAGTGGAACAATGACTACCAAAAGGCCTTTGATTCACTTAAAAAGTACCTTTTATCTCCATTTGGTCCTTACTCTTCCCAAGGAAGATCAACCTTTTTACCTTTATATCTTTTCCATCGACCACTCCCTAGGGGAGATTCTTGCTCATCGAGATGAACAATATAAAGAAAGCTATCTACTACATTAGCTGCATGTTTGTAGAGTACAAGACTCAATAGACCCATATCGAGAAACTTTGCCTAGCCTTGGTCTTTATGGCCACCAAAATTTACCACTATCTTCTCAACCACAAGACCTATATCATAACCAATACCGACCCACTCAAGTATATGCACTCCAAGCCATACCAAAACCAATGTATGACCAGGTGGATCATGATTCTAGTTGAGTTTGACCTTGAGTTCCTTTAGTAAAAGTCAATTAAAGGGCAAGTCATTGCCAACCAATTGGCCAAAGCACCCTTCGATAATGACCAACCTCCTCCTCTTAATATTTTTTATGAGTCTATCGTGACCCTCTCTTAGGTAGACTTTACCTATCAAGTGACCATGTTTTTTGATAGATCAAAGTGTCAATGTGGTAGGGGAGCCAACATCATGCTTATTCCCCTTAATGGTGAACCTCTTCCTTTATATTTCAAGCTATATTTTGAATGTACCAACAACATGGCTAAGTATAAAGCCCTAGTGATAGGACTTCCAAACTACATTAGCCTTGGGAATCAAAATGATTAACATCTTTAGTGACTCCCAACTTGTGGTTAATCAAATAAATGGATCTTACTAGTGTAAGAATGATGTTTTAAAATAGTAAAAATAATTAGCTAACGTCTTCTTAGCATCATTTAAACACTATCATATCCAAACTATCCCACGATCTATAAACAAGTTTGTCAATACAATGACTTCCCTTGCTTCTCAAATCATATCTGCACCTAATGACTCTAACCTATCTATCATTATCCATCAAATTACCCATCCGTCCTATGCCAAATTAGACTCTCCTACCATCTTTAATGTGGAGGAGACCCAACCCAATCTTTGGTATCAACAAACCTTCGACTATCTCAACCTTACCATCATTCCTTCTAGTCTTTCTAGGAATGATCAAAGAGAATTTATCTAGAGTACCTCATGCTATACCATATTGGGGTGAATTATTTATAAACATGACTTTGATGGTCTCCTCTTTTGTTGCCTATGTAATCATGAAGCTTCTCATGCTATCAGGGAAATGCATGATGGGATTTGTGGGGGATACTTTAGTGGCCTATCCATCACTAAATGCAATCTTTGCCTTGGCTATTACTGGCCTACCCTTAATTAAGACTGCTGTGATTATGTGAAAAAGTGTGTTAAATGTCAATAACATGCTAATTTACATCATGCACCTAGCCATAGTCTTCATGTATTCCCAATTTTTTGGCCCTTCTCGCAATGGGGTCTAGACCTTATTGGTCAAATTAACCTCCATTATTCATAGCAACATCATTTCATCATCACTGCGACCAAATATTTTACCAAATGGGTAGAGGCTATTCCTCTTGTCTCAACCAAACCCAAAAATATTGTCAACTTTATCAACCATCATATCATCCATCATTTTGATGTTCCTCACAAAATTATCATCGATAATGACAAATCCTTTAAAAACAAATAAGTTCAACGTCTTTGTGATGCATTTGGTATCAAGTTAAGTTTATCATCACCCTATTGTCCACAAGTAAATGGACAGGCAAAATCCTCTAACAAAACTCTCAACAACATGCTTACTAAAATAGTTAATGGATCTAGTTGGGATTGGCATTTACACATCCCCTTTGCCTTATGGCCATATCGTATTAGAATTTGAACCCCTATGGGTGATAGCCCTTTCTCTAGTTTTTGGAGTAGAGGTTGTCTTTCCTCTTGAAGTCCAAATTCCCTCTCTTCACATATCCTTGCAAGATCTCATCTTTGAGAGCAGTTTTCACCAAGAACATTTAGCCTAACTTGAGCTACTTGATGAGTGTCATTTAACAACTCTCACCCATCTTCGTGTCTATCAAGAACACATAATTTTTTTTATTTATAATAAACACCTTAAAGTGTGAGAATTCAATATCATAGACCCCATCTTAAAATAAAATCAACATGTCACCAATATGGAGAAAATCACGTGAGGCAAGTTTGCTTTCAATTGGCTTGGACATTATATCATAATGCATAAGTATGGATCAAGAACTTATCAGTTGTCCTCTCTTGAAGGTGACCCGGGACTTAAGCCCATCAGTGCTTCACATCTATGTACTTTCTTTTGTTAGAATGAGATTGAACTCACCTTTTTGTCTAACTTAAGCTCATCCCTTATTTTCAACCACATCCATCTATTTATTTTGGAACAACTGATTAAAAGTGGATCATGTGATTATCCATCATAATCATAGCCTAATCTTGAACAATGGGTACCACGGTTCCACCCATGGCATGATTCTCATGGTACTTTCCACCCCTTTCCTAGGAGGGATTCCCATGGTCATTGTCACCTAAACCTCTTTTACACATAATCCACCTTGTGCTTTTAATTTTGCTTTCATAAAAGGAGAACCTTTAAGTCTATATGAGCAAGTCTATGTCAAGTAAAAATCAAAAGAAAAATCAAATTCATAAGAAAAAATAATCATGGGTCATTCCTAACATCTGCATACTACTCCTTTAAAGGATAATTGCATAAAACATATCAAAATTGCTTAATATAAGGTAGACTTCTCCCTTGAAGGACAACTATAAAAAATCCTTGAAAAAATCACACAAAACTTATACTTCTCCCTTGAAGGACAACTATAAAAAATCCTTGAAAAAAGCACACAAAACTTAGACCACTCCCTTGAAGAATGGCTGAGTAAAGAATTTGTCAAAGCATAGCAATTATTGGAAGCTTCATGCATTGATCAACTTCCCCAACCATCACAAGCAATAAAAAAATAGTGAAGGATCTATTTTCAAAATAAAACTAAAGAAAAATAATTTTGATAGCTATAATTGGATTTCATAAGTAGACTTCCCACATAGATCAATCTATACCTTATGTGACATGGCCTTGTTTATACTGACTCTTTGGTAACCCACAAAGGAGGCAAACTAGTCTCTTAAAAAGGTTCCATTTTCATCCCCCTCCCCTTACATACTCTATAAAGCAAGTGGTTTTGAGCTTACTTGACATTATGTGATCAATATACCATTTTAACCAACTAACACATGCTAATGTGAAGCATTCAAAGGGCTTATGTTTTTTAAGCCGATCCAACTTTAGTTTATTTTAATCCTTGCCAATGAAGAAGCATCATGACTCCTTATTCTCTCATATTGGTTGATATAATCACTTAAACATTTATCTCTAGTTTGTCTTCTCTTTCTCACATCTGGTTTTGTTACTTAACTTACCTTATGTACTTCACCCTAATCTAAACAAAATTACCATGATCATAATCACATCACAGGATATCATCGTCCCATCATAAATAAATATAAACATAATTAACATAATAAAAACCTCCATAAACAAATCAACTATCACCATCACAAGTTATACTCACGTATACCATATCCACCACATGTCTAAATATAAATGAGGAAGCATACACTCTTTAAAATTATGCATGAATATAATCATCACTATCATCCTAGTCATCCATAAACCATACTATAATCACATCATAAACTTGTCCACTTAAGCATAACTATTAGCCATAGCCATGATCATATTAATATCCTAAATATAATCATCTCAAGACATGAAATTAAATTATCACATCCATAACACAAAATACTATAATCATAACATCATAACCATCATACTAATCATCCAAAAAATCACATAATCATACCAGGATCATCATAGTCATCCACAGCCATCACATCATCAACACATAAATGACATTAATCCATCTTAAACATCCTCATGAATATAAACTAAAAGGACACATCATCACATGCCTAGCTAGGTGAGTCCATATCAACATCATTATGAGCATTACCATAATCAACATAACATCATAACTAATCAACATGCACATCATAACCATGAACCAAAAACCATGTGCAAATATCATATCCATAAATCATGAATTTATAATCAGATAATCATCCTCATTGTATACATAAATATACATGTCTCTCAAAATATACATCTCAATACATCGACTCGTAGGCCAGTATCAAAATCATATAATACATCAAAATATAATGTCTCATCACAAATCTAAGATTTTAGGGCACCACTATCTCCTAGAGCTTATCCTAATGTACCTATCTAGCCACCTATAGATGTGGCCCACTAACCTGGTGTCACTATCCCTACACCTCCTACCATCCCAACTCTATACTCACCCCATCGAGGCTCATCTAGATAATGCCAAGGCCTCATAGTATCACAAATCCTCCATAGTTGATACATATATCTACATCAAGATAGTACTTGCTACTCTTATAAGTACTAGTACTCCACCTCCTACCTATTAGAGAGAGTCTCTCTCCTATATCACTAGGGCTAATTGAGCCCTCACTTGATCTCTCTCACTTGTAATAGTGACCAACTGACCTTATGCTACTACTAGTAATACCTATGCCACTAGTAAGGATGTCTGTGTTATGGCTAAAGCTACTCATTCTTGGTCCCTCTCTATTCCCATTACCTATATATCTAGGGCCACCCTTAACATCTGAACCTACTGACCATCTCCTCCTACATCAACATCCATATCCTATTGACCCCCATCTTTAGGACCAACATTAACTATGGCATAGAGTGCATGGTACCATGTAGGATACCCATCTATGACACCTACATAATTAATCTCTATCCTCACCAACATCTCCTTGTGGTCAATGAGATCATGCACTGGCTATGGAGCAGGCAGTGGGAACTCTGCATCCTCCCTCCTATACTTCAAGAACACCTTGGGTATAACCTGTATGAGGTCAAAATGCCTCTATACCTTGTCAAATGGTATCAAATCTATCTCACCCTCTCATCTACATTATATCCATCTATAACTCTACATGAATAGAGTATGTCTCTTGTAATGAGCCCATCCTAGAAACTTAACATAAGGTCTTTAAATCACATCTCTATTGACTAAAGCATCTAGCCAGCCCCTGAACCAGTCTATGTCATGTACCCCTCCTCCTAGTCCTAAGAGGGCATATTCACTCTTCCACTACATGTATTAACTCAAAAATTCATCTGAGCATAAACCTACCACAATAACCCTATCAATATTAACACCTAGAGGTGCTCATACACCCAGTAATGAAGAACAATACTGATAGTGATCCCATATCTCTTGTGGGCTTACAACCCCCACAGCTCTTGGTAAATATCTACAAGCAATACAAGTGTCCATGTGAACATTATGTGACCCCTCACACCCCCAACAATAAGTAAGGGAACCTCCCACTACTAGAGTCAGGCAATGCATAACACATCATTGCTATCATCATCATGGTAAAAGCCTCCTTGCATCCCTATCCCTTTGATACAATGGTGTGTAGTGGAAGCCTCTTGAATGTAACTCATAAAATCAAGGTCATCCTCATACAAGATCTCTATAAACTTGTCCTACTCATCCCTCTCAATGTGGTAAATTAGCACACCCTATATGGGTAGTTGTACGATCTTGTGGATATCCTCAGGAAAAATGGTCAGCTCACTTGTAGGAAGTAAGAAGGTGTTAGTGGTGAGATCCCATCTCTCAATGAGTACCAATAACATCACTATGTCTTGAGGTACATGCTGGTAGTTCCTCATGCCCAAAGGCCTATATCCTCCATGTGCTCCCAATCATTATCGATCATACCTCATTGAATCTAATCAAATATCCTTGGCACCTGATCTCTCATCTACATCCTCTCTTGTACCTATAGGGTTTGATAGTATAAAATAAACTTAGTTCACTAACATATTTTGCCTATGCACTCTACCTATTACACTTACCTCCTATTTTAACCTACTTATCTCACTGACAACACCCATGCCTAAATTCAACCCCTAAATTCTACCTTGTCACATCTACATCACTACCCTTCACCTATCTTATCTTCACTTATCCTATTTTAACCACTACCTAGACCCCTACAACATTAGACTTAACATAAATTCTACCCTTAACATCCAATCTTACCCATTATCTATCAACCAACAACATTACCCGTAACCTTAACTATTTACAATATCAACTTTAAAGCTTAACCATTCACCAAACCTTAACCCATGACCTTAACTATTAAAACTTTACCAAGAATTTCAACCTTATCCTTCTAACTACCAATTGATAATGGTTGACTATTCTTAAATTTGATCACTGATGGTTATATATCAAATTTTGACATTCACCACAATGTGACCTATCAACGGTCGAGTATCGACCACTGATAGTCATCCTCAACCATCGATGGTTAGTAGTGACCAGTGATGGCTTCAAATGATTATTGATGGTCACTATCAAGTGACTGTCAATGATCAAAACACACCCTACCCCTCAATAATACTTACCTACCCCCACCATAGCTCACACAAACCAACCTTCACCTAGCCCTACCCTCTTTTATCTACCCTAACACTACAAATTTTCATCTAGACTATCATTTTGACTCTAAAAACAAAAATAACTAACCAAAACCTAGCCCTAGGTTAAATTGATCCAAACCAATAATAAGTAAACAACCTACTCAACAACAAAACATTCAAATGTACAAATTGTAACCTAATCTATCAATTCACTATATAACCTAGCTAATTCCTCAATTGTCATTTAGGAGGAACCTTGGGAACCACCACCTGGTCTTGTGCTCTCCCTCTTCCCCTATACATCCTTGATCTCTTGATCAACCTCAAGTCAACTCACTCAACCACTAGTTAACCATCACTTGCTTCTTTTGCTCACCAATTCTATGAAGCCAATCACTGTGGGTTTAAATTTATAATGAAAGAATAAAACCCCCAATAGTCTTTTGTTTTCCCCTTTTTAGTGATGACATATAACCACTGATGGTTGACCCTGACCATTGATGGTTGACCATTTTAATGTTTTCCCTCCTACCCACATTTTTTTTTCAAATAAACTTTCACCTACTACCCACGACTGGAGATTACTTTCTCTACCAACCTTGATACTTCCACCAACCATGTTAGCTCACCACTAGCCATTTTGGGCCAACTATCACATATTTTATGACAACCTTACCTTATCCTTTTTGACCGCACCAATTAAATTTTCCAAGTTGAACATTTTTGAACTTATGCTACCTTGCGCACACCTAACCATCTTGTGTATTCATGAGAGCACTCCCTACCTAGAATACTAATGAAAACACTGACCTTATCTAAGAGAATTGCATTTATAAGTGTAACCCAACCATCACATATGGTCACATTGTCCACTTATCACTTGTCTTTCTATTACTGACCTTATTTTTACCAACCATGGTAACCTGGTCATTATGTAATCCTGGCTATCACATTAGTCACAATTTATGTGCATGTTTGTGCTTTAGTACCCAACCTACCACCTGCTTTGTTACCAGCGTACCCACTTATTAAACCCACACCCAATTCTATTTTACCTCATCGATTCCCAATTTGAGGGGGAACACCTCCTCCCATGCTCGAGGCAACCAAACCTTCGACCCATAATTAATTTTTATTTTGAAACTTATTGATACAACCTGTATAACAAAAAGAAACAAAATGTAGACTGTAAACCACACATAATGGTTCTAGATGTTGAATTAACCCTTAATCCAGATTTAGACCCCCTAGGGACTCTTTTACAACCATGCGATCACAAACCTTGAGTCAGGTTAATTGACTATCTAACTCACCTTGACCAAACTTAATCTTTAACCCTTGATCATCGATGATCATCCTAACCACTGATGGTTAGTATCAACCAATGATGATCAATTTTCCACCACTTATATAGTCAACTCTAGTCAAAATCTAGCTTGATTTTTTATATTTATCTCATCTAATTTATGTGCAAGCCAATGCATGTGAAAGCTAAATTTAAAATACTTGCCAAACCTCTTGTTAACCTATTGTTTCACCTCTCCTTATTTCATATAAAAATAAAAAAGGAGGAAGTGAAAGGGAAGGGAGAATTAATGAGATATAGAATCAACCAGATCTAGAGTCAATTCAATCAAGAAATCCATCATCTGTTGATCATTGTTCACATCCAGAATTAAAGCAAACCAATAAGTGTGATAGAGAGTCAAAGTGCTACCAACCATTGGACAATAACTAAGTATCATTACTCTACCAAAATTTATCCAAGCTTTACCAACCACTTCAATATTTCTTCAGATTAGCAACCAACAAGCTAAGTATCTATTTTTACTAATTAATTACTTAGTTTCTATTTTTCAACTGACCTAGCCCAAACCCACTTTCTGAATTCCCATTCTACAAACTTGTTAACCAATTTTCTTGAGCAAGACTTAAACCACAGTAATTGTTGATGGTCATTCTGAACATGTATGATCTATCCATAACTATCAATGGTTACCCTAACTATTGATGATCATCACAATCGCAAATGATCACTATCAAACAAATAAAAAATAAGTTGTTTTCACCCATTAAACCTTAACCAAATCTAACTTTTTGACCTCTTGCCTAATTATAGAACCCTACCCCATTTTTTGAACCACACCTAATTCATTTGGCATTAATATCAATCTATTTATTACTATAATTAGTCAAATTCACCTATTCATTTATCAAGCACTTCATGTATTTGATTTTAGTACCTTCTATTATTTATGCAAGTAATTTGCCATTCATTTTCAGAACTTGATTGTTTAAAAGTATGGAATGATATCTTCCAAGGAAGCTCATACTTCTTGGATATAGCTTGTTAGGCAACCCACCCTACTCTATAACTAATCAACCATTTATTTTAGTGCTTTATTAGCTATAGGTCATTCCTCCCAAGCCAAAGAGGAGTATCTATAACTGTCTAGATCAACATGCACGTAACATACCAGGTTCTACCAACCATACCCTTTTCAAGTTGATTTTCTCTATATTCTAAAGAACATAAAGTGAAATTTATATGAAACACATGGGGACCTGAGGAGTTGAGAGATGTTTAAGAGGGTCCTAAATAAGATTCCAGTGGAATTTGTCTGAGGGTTGAATGTCAAGATTGTATGAATAATACTTAAAAGTCAAAACAAACTAAAACCCTCCAAAACCCTTAATCTTGACCCGGTGGAAAATAAGTGGATAAAAATGCATCTAGATGAGATAGTATGACTTAGAAAGTGATTGTAACTTGCAAAGAACTCCACCAAGCTTCTTCTTATCAGATTGGCTTGTACCTTATCTCTATGGATAGGGTACAAAATTAGTTTATTGAAATTTTTTAATGTTTTATAGGTTAAAGGGAGATTTGAAATATGGAATAAATTTAGGGAAGAAGGTGGGATATAATATAACTCCTCATGCTCATTTATTGATTCAAAAAATTACATAGGTACCTCTGTAAGCACCTTCACTTTAGGTAGTCCAAACTGGCATAGTGAATAGAAGGTGATCACCAAGTGAGAAGGTGATAAATCCAATTGGGAGGAATTTTTAGGTATACCTAATGGATTTATCGATATGATGACTCTTGAAAGGTTTCATAATACCCCCTTTATGGATTGGATTGGAAAACTAAAGGTCACTTGAATGACAAGTGTGAGAAATGAGTACAAGAAGGATGATGGTGATTGTAAATAATGAGAACACTTATCCAAAAGAATATCAGTGATTAAGGACACATGTAATGCATGTTAGAGATTTTTATTAACCCTCCCATCATAGTACACATTTGGAAATTACTCCTAGTCTACTTTTGAGTGCTCAAGGAAAGCCAAATGATGAAGACAATTTCCAAGAAGGTGGTTGAAGGGTCGTACACCAATTTTGAGGAGTTTTCATACCTTAGAGGGACATTTGTCCAAAGATACCTTACATGGTCCATTTAATACTCTACTCCTATATAACATAACTTATTCTCATGCCTTGATAAGTGGCTTTATGACCTTTAAGCTCCACTTCTCTCTCTCTCCTCTCACATTGTATAAGTCCTAGGCATTTTGGATTTGTTTTCTGATTCCACACCTAGTATGGTGAAACCCTACTAGTTTGATATTTTAAATTTCCTTTGAATAGTACATGAAATCTAGTTTTGAGTTCATAAACATCTTGTATAAGTGTGTGAAGTGATGTTTGGCGAGGTCTAGTGATAAGCTTTTATCCTTGCTTCTCCTTATCCTTTCATGTTTAGTACAAGAAGTTCTCATTCTAACAGGTCATATGGAGTGTAGATAGTGTGTTTGGATTCCTTTAAGTGTGAAATTGTCCTTAGAGTTTAAAATTTGACCTTTGGTCCACTTACCTTAAGTAGTCTCATTTATATCACCTCTATATTGAAATACTAATGTCAGAACATCTTAGGACTTTGAAGCAAGTGCTGTAGGTCTTATTTCTTAGTGAAAGAGTATGATGATATTATGGAGATCATAATGATATATCACCCCTTTAGAATATATTTATTTCATGTATAATTCTACCCTATTTCACACTAGTAATCTATTATAATAGTTGATAAACATGTAAAGGTCAATTCAGGGAGCTAGCCCTTAAACCTAGAGGTCTACCTCTACTATAGGCAACCCACATGACTAGATGTATTCCAATGTTGCCCAAATATTATATTAGGCTTGAAAAACCTCCTCTAGAGTGTGATATTTTGTGCCAATAGTTCAAGCATGCCTAATGTGACCCTTGTCCTAAAAACAACTTGTTAAGGTAAATGCTCGTCTTAACAACATCAACTATATATACTGTGATACTCAGTATCTAGCGACTCCATTTAAGGTAAAATATGATTTTAGACCATTTTTTTATGATATATTTGTGCTCCTACTTTATGGTCCTTACTAGGTCATTTTCTAGTAGAGTTTTCAATCCCATCAATCCACCTCTTCAACCTGAACTTCCTCTTGAAGTTCTACATCCTCAGCCTATCCTATCCTTTGAAGAACAAGAGGACTTTGCTATCCAAAAAGACCAAGAGAGTGAAGAACTTGAAGTTAACATGGCTAGGTAGAATGCCTTCCCAACCTCTAACACTAAAAATCCAATTCATCTTGATGCTTATGATGACATTCCACCTAATGCTATAAAGAGTGTTCCTATATTCAATGGTGAAGGCCTTGTCACTCTTAGTGAACACATTAGGGATATATAAAACTTCTATAGTTTTCATAATGTCATTAACTTCAACATTACTATTAGACTCCTTTCCATGTCCCTTAGAGGGAAAATAGTTGATTGGTATAAGACTTTGCCTAGTGGTTACATTACAACTTGGGATGATTTTGGAGTGATTCTAACATCAAGGTTTGAGGGTAAGAGTGACCACACTTCACTCATCCACCAAATCAATATGATCCAAAAATCCCCCAAGGAGACAATGCATGATTTTAATGAGAGATTCTAAAAGACTTGGTATAGGTTACCTCCTTCCCTGAGACCACCTACTAGGTTTGTGTTTTGTACATACTTGAGGGCCATTAGTATGGACATAGCCATTATGATGTAATCCATGGGTGGTTTCACTCTACCTAAAGCATATGACCTTACCATTAGAGATGAGAATGGCCTCATTCAAGTAGGAACATTGACTTCAAAATTCATTATGCCTCTACTTCCAAATATTTATACTAATACCCCAAATGTTTCCCAAGTTCCTAATGCCAACACCAAGCCAAGGATTGCTCCTAATAAGGTAGAAGAGACAATTGATTGGAAGGAAAGATATCAAACTTTAGAGGCTCAAACTAGGCAATCTAATTTGTAACAATGTGCTCATCAAAACCCTTACCCTTATCATTAACAATATGGTCAACAATATGGGCAAGGGAGAGGTCAAAGGCAACCTAATTTCAATAGGCCTACCAATATATACAATCCTACTTCAACATCCAACATAAGATTAATGGTACCAGTGCATAAAAATCTGATCTAAGGGGAAGAATGGAAACAAGGTCAATTAATGGATGTTAATGAAGGTGGAAATCAAGATCTAGTTACTCAAAGAGGAGTCTCTCCTATACTATTAGTAGAAGATGAAGTCCTAATGTAAGCATGTGAAGGGTGGTAGCCTCAAGGAGTAAGCTTCACTAACTTCTTATTTGAAGACACTTATGTTCTTAACCAAGGAACTTCTATTGCAGACAATACTAGAGCTAAGATAAAGGATCTAAGAAATGTTAATGGTGTGCCTACAAGTGAAAATAGTCATCTTACAAGGCAACAAGGCATGATTGCAAGCATGGTAGTTCCTAATACTATTGCACCTCCTCCAAACCAAAATGTGGGAAGGTCTGCTCAAAGTGCTTCAATTCCTCAAGCTAAAAATGCTTAGTTGCCTCAAAGGACTCAATATAAAGTAAGTAATTATCCTCTAAACATTATAGATTCATTGAAAAGTGCTAAGGCATCTATCTTTCTTTGGGATATCCTTCACATGCCTGGCCAAGAAGAACTCTTGTAGAAATAGCTTTCCACTATCCATGCTAGTACTTCATCATCAAGCCATGGTCATGGTCATGTTTCTTTTACTAATTCCCATACTAACATTGTATAACCCTCTACCAAATCTGAGAGGAGTCCACTTTTCTACCTCACTCTCATTATGGGAGACAAACTAGTTCATAACTGCATAGTTAATAGTGGAGATAACACATCAGTGATGCCCAAAGTTGTAGATGATATATAGGGTCTAAAGTATGAACCACATATTAAGGGGGTACTTCAACTTGGTGGGACACCTACCAAGTTAGTAGAATTGATCAAAGGGTTGAAGGTTTTCTTGCATGATTGTCCTAACTTCTCCATTTTCCAAGACATTGTGGTTGTTGACTTGCTAGCCCACTTTGCAATCTACCTCTCAAGGGATTTCACAGATAAGATAGGAGGATACCTCTCAAATAATTGGTAATTCTTAGAATTTAGGACAAGATATGGAGTTAATTTTACCATAATAACTTAAATACTTTCTAGATTCCACATTGAGCCCTATGTAGAAGCAAGTTCTAATCTCAATTATGTCATTAATGGTAGTGATTATTCTAAGATTGAAGGCATATATAACTTATTTATAGATTAGTATGGTGTAAATGATTATGAACATTATCCATACATGTATTTTGAACAAACTAACCTTGGCACCTATATCATCCATGAAGGAGTATATGAGAAATTTGAGGTGAGTATCGAGCATTCTTTCTCACAAACTATTGAAGGTAATTACTTGATCCATGTCTATGATGATGATAGATTGAAGATCATGATAGACCACTATGGTGAGAATAACCATGTAATCTTACCTGCACTTGATGAAGAATCCATTGAAGATGACATTAATGAGAAAGAAGATGAACTATGGCAGCGGTTCAACACCATAAGTTAAAAGTTTGAGCATCTAGGTAAGACTATTCCTCTTCTAAAGAAGTGTGAATCTAATGATATGTTTGATAATGAGCCTAACAAGTAGGATGTTGAGTGTCCTATTAAGCAAGGAAAATAAAGGCTTTACGAACATGAAAGTGTATATCTTACTACTATTAAAGAACTTACATTCATAGAGGAGCCTAATGAAGTTAAGGTAGAAGTCTTTGTTTTCAAGGATCAACTAACAACTCAGCCTGATGTTGACCCACTCTCATATGTGTTGGAACATGGTGAAGATAGATTTGATGATCTCATATATCAAGTACATCATGTCCAAGAAGGTAAGTTTGAGGTAGCTGTCATGATTTCTAATTTGAAGTTTGAAGAATATCAATTAAACATGGCAAGAACCAAGAAGGTTGTAGCTCCAAAAAAGGTCCTTGAAAGGCAAGAAGGAACATTCATGAAGTCCCAAAGTAGGCCACTTGCAGACATGAGAAGACCCAAATATGGTAAACTTTTTGACCATCAACATGAGCAAGTGTTTGATGGGGAACATGCCTCACATGATAGGTTTCTTTGATAGAGCAACAAAGATGCAAGAGAAACCATTTTTGATCTTGGTTGAAGCATGGTAAGTTGTTGTTCACCTCAAGAGTGAGGACTTATAAATATTAGTATAGGTGTGTGTCTTTTAGTTGTGCATGTGTGTTTTATAAGTTTTTTTGAGAACACATGTGTGTTTATTTGTTGTTTGGTGTGGTTTAAAAGGCAATTAAGTGTCAAACTTGTGCAAAGGTTATTCCATATTTGAATGGATGGGAGTAGGCTACTGGTCTCAACATAGAAATCATATCACCCCTAGGAAATTGCCAAGAATGTTGACTATTTTGACAATAAGTCAAAATGCGTCAACCCCCTATAGTTAAAAAATTGTATAGGGGTCTATTCAAATATTATAGTGTATATCATGGTCTTAGTTGAGGTCATTTAATATGTCATTAACTTTGTCATGGCCACCTTTTAGTCATTTATGTCTTATGTCACCCTAGGGGTCATTTTTGAGCCATTAATAAGGGTTGTACCATTTTAATAAGTAGACAAAAGTGTATAAGTGTTTTTCAACATCCCATGTGTTAGATTATTATTAGTCATATCAATCTTAATTGAAAAACTTACAGGCACTACATTGAAAAACACCAGGCACTAAAGGTGGCATGATAGAATGAAATCTCCTTGGAAAATGACACTATTGAGGTGAGAATGACAATAATATATCAAAGAATAATTGAGGGAGTTGACATTCAGGGTTTAAACTCAAACTAACCCCTATAATGGCTCTTTTGCATTCAAGCTGGACATCTACAGTTAACTATAGAATGATGACATGTGAGAATTTGGGAGTTTGACGATTGGTTGAATACAAGACATAGTATGGATGTGAGTGACTACAAGGAGAGATTAGAAACTTTTAAAATAGTAAAATACATGGTATTATAAGACTAAGTCATAAAAGAGTCACCTATAGGTGTCCCTTATTCATCAAAATGACCACCTATAATTGGACTATGGACTGATAGGATGCTAAGGGTATGCAACTTGGAGATTGACTAGACCAATGGGCAGAGACAAGTCTAAATAAACTCAAGTATGAAATGAGTTAAAAATTTTAAATAAGGTCTTAGGGAATAACGTACAAGGTCTAGCATTAGTTGATACCTATAGGCAAGTCTCTTTTTTGAGTAAATAACACAATCACATAGTCTACACACTAAGACTAGGAAATGTAAAGATTGCAATATGGGAGTTAGTGTTGAAAATTTCGACCCTACAGGTCAAATTATGACCCTCGTTATTAAAAAATTTGCATATCATCCTATTTTATCTTGTGAGTCATTTATTAGTCGTAAAAAGTCCTTGAAATAATCCATGATAAACACGCTTTTTTAAGGCATTCACTTTGGTTTTCAAAGGTTTTTTTGAGAAAATCATTATGGAAGCTTCTTTGGGTCCAAAAAGGGGCATTTTCATAAAGTTCAAGGGGTTCTTTTCATTTCTAAATGGTCGATCTTCAAAAGGTTCCCCAGGGTCATCTGCAATAAGTCTGAAGGAAACAATTCTTTCAAAAAAGTTCTTTTCAATAAATCCAAAGACAAGAATTCCTTCAGATAATTTGTTAGAAGGAAGGTGTCAAACAAAAAAGCCAAAGGAAGGGACTTAACAACTTTTTTGAAGGTCCATTTCAAGTTTTCCAAAAGGCAAGACAATTTTTTTGAAAGGTGCTTAATAAAATATTGAAGGGCATTATCAAAAATTCGATGGGACAATTTGGAAAGGGCTTGACAATTTTTCTAAAAGAATGGTTCATGATAGTTTTTCTGAAGGATTAGCCAAGGGCTTGTTCATAATCCTGAAGGACCATTTCATAGTCCTAAAAGTCCATTTCAATTTTTTGGAAGGGCAAGAAGACCTTTGTAGCTTTCCTAAAGGTCCTTTACAAAAAGTTGAAGGTCCTTTCCAACTTTGCTGAAGGGCATTGGCAAAAAGTCTGAATGGTACAATTCCTTCAGAAAAGGTCTAAATGAAGAAACTTGAAGGGTTCATTTTTTCTGAAAAGTCCTTTACAACATTTTTGAAGGGTAAGTGGACCATTCAAATTCTTCTAAAAGGAATTTTTCAAAAATTATGAAGGGTCATTTTAAAAATTCTGAAAGGGTATTTTATAGAGCAAGAGGACCATTTCAAAAAGTCTAAAGGGTTTATTACAAAAATCCAAAAGGCACTTCATCAAAAGAGGTCCATTTCAATTTTTTCGAAAGGGACACTTGAAAAAAAAGTTGAAGGTTTCATTTTTTTTAAGAAGTCCATTTCAACTTTTCCAAAGGGCAAGTGGACCATTTCAAAAGGGTGAGAGACCATTTCAAAAAAAAAGCTCGAAGGGCAGTTTCAAAAACTTGAAGGACAATTTATAAAAGTTGAGTACATGAATTCATTCAAACTTTTCGTCTAAAGGAATTGTCCATTGAAAGAGTAGCCCAAAATAATCCCTTCATTCTTTTTGTCTGAAGGAAATAAACAAGGAGATAAGTTGTAGACAAAAGTTTGAAGGGGAAGATTGAAAAAAAATTTGAAGGCCAAAAATCTAAGACAATTCCTTTGTGGAAATTGTCTGAAGGAAAATTTAGAGAGAAAAGTGCATAAGGAAATTAGTCTCAGACAAATTGTCTATAGGAAATAGATAGGAAATTATCCAAAGTCTGAGGGAATAGATAGAAATAGAGGGTTTGAATACAAAGAGCCTAAACAATAAGCCCATAGTAATCGACCAAAACAAAGAAGTGTAAAAGAAATATAAGGTTACCCAGTGCAAATTTGAAGGACCAATTAGTTGGGGATAGGTGGCAAAATCACATTCAACTAGTGGGATTTTAACAACCAATCAACAAAGGACAACAAGGACTTTCCCTTTTGACTCAGACCAATGCATTTTACAAAATACATATAGAGCATGTAGAGTGGTCCAAGCAAGATTAGACTAAAGTAAAGAGCACACCAAATAATAAATGCAATAATAATATTATTCATAGACAAGTAGCTGCCTTCAAGCATGGCTCTCTCAATTCCAAAAAAGGAGACTTGAATACATGAAGGGTTTAAGGAGTTTAGCATTAGAAGAAGCTAACAAGGAGTTCAATCTGAGTTTCTATGCCATGTATTTGCTAATCTCTTGGAGTTTCCATGCACTTTTCACTATCAAGGTCATTTTCCATGTAAGTAAATGTTATCTATAGTTGATTGGTCAAAGATTCAATTGATTGTTTGTTGAAGTCATGCTTATCTCCTAGTCATATCATGTATTCAATGATCCAACTCAGCTTCAAGTTCAATCAACAAACATATTCATTTGAAGATTATGGCATGGCTTTCCATGCAAGATAGTTTGAATTTTCAAAGTTGGTCCCACCATCTAGAATTCTATGCCAACCTTGAAGATCTATGTAGGCTTGTTGAATTTTGAATATTTTAATAATGATTACTACATGGGATCTCCATCTTTTTCAATGCAAAAGAGCTTTTCATGTAGGACATAAGACAAAAAAATATTATTTGAAGGCTATGTTATCTTTTGATAGCTCAAGTTGGACTTGGGGTGCTATGGGAGTTGATTTCCTCTTATATTTTTAGCACCAATCTCTTGTCTTTTGTATGTTTTTTCTATATAAGCGTGCTTTTTCAGCAATTTTATCAATCCCTCTTTTGGCAAGATCAGACGCTACCAAAATTTGAGTTTTGTAACCTTTTTAGATAAATAGAAGGATTATTTTTAGATTTTAGGATGATAGTATAGTGTATTTATATCAGTGATTTGCATATGTGATAGAATTTTATTCCTTGTCAAGTACTGATTCTTACCAATTTACTAGTTGATTAGATTATGCAGGTCATGTTATATGTTTCATGTCTTTTGGATGAAGTTACAAAGGATGTATGTGGTTGGTTAGTGCCTTAAATGAGGCCTATTCCCTCATTTACCTCAAGCTTTGATCACTAGAGAGAACTTTTTCATGAAATAATGATGCATAAGAGTCAATTGGAATTGAAAGTTTAGTCTTTTTCTTATTTAATCAGTGTTTTTAGGAGCTCAAATTGAGTGGATGAACCAAAATATAGGTGTATCACCATCATTAGATAGGATTTTTTCCTTCTCAATAGTTTGTAGCATAGATTAGAGAACATAATTGATATACTAAAGAGAGATATCCCTTAGAATCTAGAGACTCAATCCAATGATTAGGCCATCCATAGCCTAAGATTGTTTCCATGTTTCAATAGACTATGAATGCCTGAAACTACCTTCACAAGGGTGTGAGTCTGATTGACAATAGTTAGCAAGGTTGATAGTGGACTAAATTGACTAATAAAAAATCATAGTGATTATAACCATCTCATATGATTTACAAGACAAGGTCCATTCTTTAAAATCTCAAACTATAGCCATGCTTACAAACCCTGCACAATCAACAAGTTCAAGAAGGATGTCTTAAGGTTTTGAAGAATTAAGGGATCTATGAGCATGACCAAACCATGAAAATTAGAAAAAAATGTCATGATAACTTACCCAAGCCACTCATAACCTCAAAATGACTGGGAAAATAATGGAAGTTCCCTCAATTTTATCTCAGATAAAGGGCACTCCCAAAGAGCCACACCTTATAGGTTTGCCATAAGGAAGGTAATAAGGTAAGTTAGGATATATTGAAACATTACAAAAGGGTTTAGGAAGTTGTATTCAACATGAACCAAGATGAGTGAGGCATCACAATACCAAGGAGTCTAACATAGTAGTCTAAACCCATATATATATATATATATATATATATATATATATATATATATATATATATATATATATATATAGACTAGGCCCATTGGGCCCTAATTAGGCCTAAAGCCCTAAGGAGGTGTAGTCTCATTTATATAACCAAAGGAACCTTACAATGAATTAAAGGACTTTCATGGGGAAATATGAAGCGTGTGAGATCCATTAAGTTGAAGAGATTCATCACATTTTGGCCAAATATGACCTTTTTCATCTTAGGCTTGCACAGAATGCAGGGAAGAGCTCAAGAAGGCATCTTTGGAAGCTCACACCAGTAAAAAATTTTAGCATGGGGACCTAAGGAGTTTATATATGTTGAAGAGGGTCCTAACAAGATTCTAGTGTAATTTTTCTAAGGGTTGAATGTCAGGATTGTATTAACAATCCTTAAGATTCAAAACCACCTAAAACCCTCTAAAACCCTTACTCTTGACATGTTGGGAAAGAAGTGGATATAAATGCATCTAGATGAGATAGTATGACTTGGAAAGTGATTGGAACTTGTAGAGAATTCCACCAAGCTTCATCCCATTAGATTGGCTTGTACCCTTTCTATACGAATAGAGTATAAAACTAGTTTTATTGATTTTTTTAATGTTTTATAGGTTCAAGGGAGAGTTGAAAGATGGGTATAAATTTTGGGAACCATGTGGGATCTAATGTAACTCCTCATTCTCATTTATTTCTTTATAAAATCACATAGGTACCTCTTCAAGCACCTTCACTTCAGGCAATCCAAATTGGCATAATGAGTGGAAGGTGATCACTAGGTGAGAAGGTGATAACTCTAAATAGGATCTATTTTAAGGTTTTCATAATGGATTTAGGGATAAGGATACTCTTTATAGGTTTAATACCACATATTATATGGATTGGATTGGAAAATTTAAGGTTACTTGAATGAAAAGTGTGAGGAATGAGTAAAATAAGGATGATGGTGACTATAAACAGTAAGAACACTTGGCCATAAGAATATTAGTAATTAGGGACACATCCAATGCATTTTTGAGATTGTTATTAACCCCCCCCATAATAGTGCACATGTGGTAATTGCTCCTAATCTACTTTGGAGCACTCAAGGAAGGCCAAATGGTGAAGACAATTTCCAAGAAGGTGGTTGAAGGGTCCTACACTAGTTTTGAGGAATTTTCTTACCTTGGAGGTACATTTGTCCAAAGATACCTTACATGTTCCATTTGATAATATACTACTCTAAAACATAACTGATTCTCATGCCTTGACAAGTGGCATTGTGACCTTTGAGTTCCACTTCTCTCTCACCTCTCACATTCTATAAGCACTAGCCATTTTGGATTTTATTTTCTAATTAAACACCTAGTATGGTGAAGCTTTAATGGTTTGATGCTTTACTTTGACTTTGAATAATACATAAAATCTAGTTTTTAGTTCACAAACATCTTCTCTAAGTGTGTGAAGTGATGTATGGTGAGGTTTAGTGATAATATTCTATCCTTACTTCTCCTTATCCTTTCATGTTTAGTGCAAGAAGTTCTCATTATAATAGGTCATATGGAGTGTATATAGTGTGTTTTGATCCCTTAAAGTGTTAAAATTTCATTAGAGTCTTAAATTTGATCTCTGGTCCACTTACCTTAAGTAGTCTCATGCATATCACCTTTATATTGAAATACTAATGTTAAAACATCTTAAGACTTTGAAGCTAGTGTTGTAGGTCTTGTTTCTTAATGAAAGAGTATGATGATATTGTGGAGATCTTCATGGTGTATCACTCCCTTATAATATATTTCTTTTATGCATACTTCTACCCATTTTCACATAAGCAATCAGTTAGCATAGGTGATAAGCTATTAAAGGTCAATTCAAGTCGTTAGCCCTTAAACCTAGAGGTCTACCTCTATTATAGGCAACCCACATTCCTAGAGGTATTCCAATGTTTCCTAGATCTTAGAGTAGGCTTGAAAAAACTCATCTAGGGTGAGATATTTGGTGCCAATAATTCTAGCATGCCCGATGGGACCCTTGTCTTAAAGATAACTTGTCAAAGTGAATGCTGGTCTTGACAACATCAACTACATATAGTGTGTTACTCAACATTTGGTGACTCCATTCAAGGTAAAATATGGTTTTAGACCATTATTTTGTCATATATTTGTGCTCATAGTTCATGTTCTTTATTAGGTCATCTTCTAGGAGAGTTTTCAATCCCATCAATTCACCTCTTCAACCTAAACTTCTTCTTGATGTTGAACATCCTCAGCCTATCCTTCCCTTTGAAGAGCAAGATGACTTTGGTAGCCAAGAAGACCAAGAGAGTGAGGAAGAAATTGAAGAAAACATGGTTAGGAAGCATCATTCCCAGCCTTTAACATTGAAAATTTAATTCATCCTGATGCATATGATGACATTCACATTAATGATATAAAGAGTGTTCCTACATTCAATGGTGAAGGCCATGTCACTCCTAGTGAGAACATTAGGGATATATCAATATTCTATACTTTTCACAATTCCAGTGAGGTCAACATTATTATTAGACTCCTTACCATGTCCCTTATAGGGAAAACACTTGATTGGTATAGGACTTTGCCTAGTGGTTGCATCACAACTTAAGATGATTTTGGAGTGTTGTTAACATCAAGGTTTGAGGATAATAGTGACCACACTTCACTCATACACCAACTCAATGTGATCCAAAGATTCCCTAAGGAGACAATGCATGATTTTTATGAGAGATTCCAAAATAATTGATATAAGTTGCCTCCTCTTCTGACACCACCTACTATATGCAATTGGAATTTCATGATGTACATGAATTAATCTTGGATCATATGAGATAGAACACACCTACACTTCTGATTGGGTATACACTTGTTAATCAGGAGCATGACCAATATAGGGATCCACTAGACCCAATTAGGGAATCACTTGTATCATTTATCACAACATATCATGTTAAGAAGGGTTTCAAGGCCTACGGTCTATCACAATCACAAAACAACAATAAAAGAGTCTTATGATTTGATATTTCACTTAGGCTAACAAGAAAGAGAGTAAACTATTCTAATAATAGGAAAAGTAAACTAATCTAGTGCACACCAAAGCTTATGGCATAAAGTGGAGGTTATAATAAAACAAATAAAAAACAAGTAAATTAAACATGTATAGGAAACATATACTCATGTCAATGTATACATAATCCTAATACATAAAAGAGAAGAATGCATACTACATTATCTATCTACTCTTACAAAGGAGAAATAAAGTTATGAATACTTATCTTAGAAGATGAACATACTGACCCTCAATATCTCCCTTGGCCAAGGTTCTTTGCAAGAGATTATTGTGGTTTGTAATTATAACCAAGATAAATCAACTCTAGGCTACACAACCTACCTAAGCATCCAAAAGACTTCTCCACAAGACAAGATTGGAGCTCGAAAGAAAATATTAAACCCTAAAGCTTTATTTATCAAGTAAAATGGTCAATAAGTAGATATTCATTCACACTTCACTTAATTCAACTCTCTCTTATTAAATGGTAGTAAATGACCTTGTATATATAGTAGTATCTTCCCTAAAGTTATTTGGACATATCGGCTATACTAGGTCGACCGGGTCGACCTAACACATTTTTGGGCTAACTGACTAGGTATATGCTAGGTCGACTGGGAGGATAACAAACCAAAATAGCTGAAGTGTCCCTAAAACACACTAGTTGACTAAGTCAACCTAGTTTACTGAATAGGTCAAAGGGGTAACAAGGCAAGGAATAAAGGAATAAAGCATGACAATGATTGGAATGGATAGGAAAGAGAGAAATAAGCTTAGGGTTCATAGTTTTAGGAGAAAAGTGTGTAGATGGCAAGTGGAAAAAGGAACAACAATCTTATGAAGCACCAATGTCTGCTCACCCCTTTCATGATGCACCCCTTAAGGCGTGTACTTAGAGAGATTAAGACTTGATATGTTCCTGCAAGAGACAAAGTGTCAATAATCAATAAAAGTTTGAAAATATTATGTGTATACACATGATAGCTTTGTGTATTCTACATACATGAGGTCCATTGTCATGAACATAGCCATCATGCTATAATCCATGGGTGGTTTCGCTCTACCTAAAGCATATGACTTGACATTAGAGCTGAGAATGGCCTCATTCAAGCAAGAAAGTTACCTCTAAAAGGGTCTATGCTTATACTACCAAATATTTCTACTGATACCCCAAATGTATCCCAAGTTCCTAATACCAACACCAAGCCAATAACTACTCCTAATAAGGTAGAAGAGACAATTGATTAAAAGGCAAGATATCAAGCCTGAGAGGCTCAAACTAGGAAATCTAGTTTGCAACAAGGTGTTCATAAAAACCCTTACCCTTATCATCAATAATATGGGAAAGGGAGAGGTCAAAGGTAACCTACTTTCAAGATGCCTACCAATATATATAATCCTACTTCAACATCCAACACAAAAATAATGGTACTAGTGCATAACAACCTAATCCAAGGGGAAGAATGAAAATAGGGTCAATTTATAGATGCAAATGAAGTTAGAAAGCAAGCTCTAGTTTCTTAAGAAGGAGCCACTACTCTACTATCAGCAAAAGATGAAGTCCTAATGCAAGCAAGTGAAGGGTGGAAGTCTCAAGGAGTAAGCTTCACTAAATTCTTAGTTGAAGACACTTATGTTCTTCACCAAAGGAATTCTATTGCAAAAAAATATAGAGCTAAGAGGAAGGCTCTAGGAGGTTCTAATGGTGTGCCTACAAGTGTAAATATTCCTACAAGGCAATAAGGCATGACTGCAAGCATGACAGTCCCTAATACTCCTACACCTCCTCTAAACCAAAAAGTGGGAAGGTCTGCTCAAAGTGCTTCAATTTCTCAAGCTAAAAATACTTCCTCGCCTCCAAGGACTAAAGAGAAATTAATTAATTCTACTCTAAACATTTTAGATTCTTTAAAAAGTGCTAAGGCATCTATCTCTCTTTAGGATGTCCTTCACATGCCTGGCCAAAAAAAACTCTTGAAAAAATAGTTATCCATTATCCGTGATAGTAATCCATCATCAAGCCATGACCATGGTCATGTTTCTCTTACTAATTCCACTAATAACATTGTAGAACCCTCTACCAAATCTAAGAAGCATCCACCTCTCTACCTCACTCACATTGTGGGAGACAAACTAGTTCATAACTGCATAGCTGATAGTGGAGCTAGCATATCAGTGATGCCAAAGGTTATAGCTAATAATTTAGGTATAAATTATGAAACACATAGTAAGGGGCTTATTTTACTTGATGGGACACTTGACAAGTCAATAAGATTTATCAAAGGGTTGAAGTTTTTCTTGCATGATTGTCCTAGCTTCCCCATTTTCCAAGACATTGTGGTTGTTGACTTGACTACCCACTTTGCATTCTACCTCTCAAGAGATTTCACAACCAAGATATGGGGATATATCTCAACTAATTGGTCATTCTTATCCTTTAGGACAAGATATGGAACAAAGATGACCATAAGATCTCAACCACTTGATAGATTCCACATTGAGCCCTATGTAGAAGCAAATTCCAATCTCAATTATGTCATTAATGATAAATAGGAGTCTGGATGATAGTAATTATTCTAAAATTGAAGGCATATCAAACTTGTTTCTAGATGAGTATGGTGTAGATACTTATGAACATGATTTATACACCTATTTTGAACAAACTGACCTTGGTACCTATATCATCCATGAAAGAGCATATGGGAAATCTGAGGTGAGTATTGAGCATTTTTTATGACAAGCTACTGAAGGAAATTACTTGATCCATGTGTATGATAATGATATTTTGAAGAGGATTATAGATGACTATGGTGAGAAGAAGCATGTAATCCTTCCTACACTTGATGAAGAAGCCCTTGAAAATGACATTCATGAGGAAGAAGATGAACTATGGTAGAGGTTCAACACCATAAGTCAAGAGTTTGAGAAACTAGGTAAGACTATTCTTCCTCCAAATAAGTGTGAATATAATGATATGTTTTATAATGAGCCTAAAAATTAGGATATTGAGTGTCCTATTGAGCAAGGAAAAGAAAGGCTTGACAAACATGAAAATGTATGTCTTACTATTATTAAAGAAATTACAATTATAGAGAGGCTTAGTGAAGTCAAGGAAGAAGTCTTTGTGTTCAAGGAGAAAATAAAACCTTAGCCTAATGTTTATCCACTCTCATATGTTTTGGAACATGGTGAAGACATAATTGATGATCTTATATATCAAGTACATCACATCCAAGAAGAAGGTAAGGTTGAGGCAGTTGTCATGCTTTCTAATCTACATTTTGAAGAATATTAGTTGAACATGGAAAGAGATAATAAGGTTGCAACTCCAAACAAGGTTTATGAAAGGAAAGAGGGAGCATTCATGATATCCTAAATTAGCCCACTTGTAGACTTGAGAAAACCCAAAGATGGTAAGCTTTTTGACCATCAACATGAGCAAGTGTTTGATGCTAAAAATGACTCACATGATAGGTTACTTTCATGGAGTAGAAATGATGCAAGAGGAACCATTTTTGACCCTAATTTAAGCATGGTAAGTTATTTCAGACCTCATGAGTAAGGTCTTGTAAATATTAGTATAGGTGTGTGTCTTTTAGTTGTGTGTGTGTGTGTGTTCTATAAGAGTTCTTGAGAACACATGTGTTTCTTTTGGTTTGTCTTTTTGTGTGTGTCATTACTTGTTATTTATTGTGGTTTAAAAGGCAATTGAGTGTCAAACTTTTACAAAGGTGACTCCATATCCCAATGGATGGGAGTAGGCTACTAGTCTTGGCATAACAATCATACCACCCCTAGGAAAACACCAAGAATGTTGAATTTTTGACAATAAGTCAAAATGAGTCAACCAATTATAGTTAAGAAATTGTATATGGGTCTATTAAAGTCTTATATTGTGTACCATGGTCCTAGTTGAGCTCATTTTATATGTCATTAGCTTTGTCATGGTCACCTTTTAGTCCTTTATGTCTTATGTCACCCTAGGGGTCATTTTTGAGCCATTAATAAGGGTTGTACCATTTTATTAAGTAGAAAAAAGTGTCCAAGTGTTTTTCAATGTCTCATGTGTGTGATTATTGTTAGTCATATTAATCCTAACTAAAAACTTGCAAGTACTACATTGAAATCATGAACATAGTTAGAAAAGAGGAAGTTTTGGTAGATGTACGACTTCTACAAGGGTGTGGCACATGTGTCAAGATTATATAATGACCTTTCAGCTCCCATAAGATCAATTTGACACTTGGTAAGATTTTAAACACTTAAAAAATGGATTTAAAACATTTCACTTCTCCATCACTCCACTAGTCATGTAGAATTAGTCAACAAGTTTTCTCAGGTTATGGTCAACAAGAATTAAACCAAGTTAAATTATCTTATAGGGTGATGGTACTCCTTGAAAAATTACAATTCATAATAGGATTTCCAAGATTGGTTTATTTTACTCTATGAAGCAATATTAAGAAGTTGACTGCTTTTTTGTGCTTGCTTATCCCCATACCCTACAGGTTTCTCCTTGTTTGAACTAATCCATACAAAGTAATACTCATGGTGTTGGAGAGTGGGTAAATTCTTCTCATATGGTTCTTAATCCTTTTGACATGTGTGGGATGAAATATAAGATCACAAACACTTCATTATGTTAGTGAGAGTTCCATTGCCAGGTTGCAAGCATGTTTCATCAACTACAGAGTTTTCTCTTTATTGTAAATGGATTCAGGAAATAGAGGATATGATGTTTTTAATTCTTAGATATCATGGTAATGAACTTTCCTTATAGATATTGGGTTCAATAATGTCTTAAATGGGAGAACAGAAATAACCTTGCACAATTAGTTTCCTTCATATGCACCTATAGTCAGGGGAAAAGAGAGTCTTGCAAGGTCATAATGATGTGGTGAAGAGGTCCCATAGTGTTGATAGGTCTCCTAAGGTGGGAATCACATATTTGAGCCATTTACTGATAGTTTATGTTTTGTTAAGATAACATTTTCTTACATATTCAAAGTTCTACCTTGTGTCACACATGTATATGCACCTACAGGTCTCCACAAAGGTCTAAGAAGATTAGAGAGCAAGTGTTTGAGATAGGTTTGAAACTTATTTAAGGTCTTGAAGTGTTTAAGATGTCATGGTAGCCATGGTAGAACTGTGAAGTGATAAACATACCTATGTTAGCCCACCACAAGTTGAGAAGGTTACTTGAGGGATAAAGTACCTTAAAGTCTCCAAAACAAGGTTTTCTCCTTTCTTTTAAACCTCCCATAGTGAAATTCATGAGGTATGGATAGGTCCAAATGATTCCATAATGTAGCCCACATGTAGGGGCAATTACTTTAAAAATATCCTAAATTTTTGGATAAGAAAGGGTGACATAAGGAGGTTTGAAACTCAAACAATTCTTCACTGTAGGTTCTCAGTGTTTTCTACAAGGTTTTGAAATTTCAATGACCTTACAGTCTAAGGTGGCATTATCGAATAAAATATCCATGGAAAGTGACCTTATTGAGGTGATAATGGCACTAATATCTCAAGTAATAGTTAAGGGAGTTTAGATTCAGGGTTTGAACTCAAACTACCACCTAGAGTGGTTCTTTTGCCTTCAATATGGACATCTATAGTTGACTTTAGAATGATGACATGTGAGAATTTGGCAGTTTGATTATTGGTTGAATCCAAGACATAGTATGGATGTAAGTGACTAAGAGGAGACCATAGATACTTTGAGAAGAGTCTAATTCATGGTATAGTAGGAGTAATTCTTAAAAGAGTCACCTATAGGGGTCCCTTGGTCATCAAAATGACCACCTACATCTGGACTAATAGGATGTTAAGGGTATGTAACTTAGAGATTGACTAAATTAATGGGTAGAGATAAGAATAAATAAACTCAATAAAGTATGAAATGAGTTTATAAGTTTAAATAAGGTCTTAGGGCTTAATTTACAAGGTCTAGGATTGGTTGATACCTATAGGCAGGTCTTTTTCTTGAGTAAATAACACAATCACATAGTTTGCAAACCAAGACTAGGTAATGTAAAGAGTGTAATATGGGAATTATCAAGGTTGATAGTGGAATAAATTAATTTATACCCCTTTCATAGTGGTGTGGAGCATATCACATGATCCAAAAGACAAGGACCAATCTCTAAAATCTCAATCTACAGCCATGCTTACAAACCCTACATAATCAGCGAGTTCAAAAATCCTGTCTTAAGGTTTTGAAGAACTAAGGGATCTATGAGCATGATATAATGATGAAAATTGGTAAATAAGGCAATAATAAATAAAAAAATCTACTCATAACCTCAAAATTTTTGGGATAATAAGGGAAGTTCCCTCTATTCTGTCTCAGATAGAGGGCACTCCCAGAGAGCCAAACCCTGCAGGTTTGTCATAAGGAAGGTAAGTTGAGTCGGGAGATGTTGAAATTTTTTATAAGGTTTTAGGAAGTTTTATTGAATATGAAACAACTTGAGTGAGGCATTATATAACTAAGGAGTCTAACATAGTATCCTAAACCCATAAATATATAGACTAGGCCCACTAGGCCTTGACTAGGCCTAAAGCCCTAAGGGGGTGTAGTCTCATTTCTAGCACCAGATGGACCGTAAAATGAATTAAATGACTATAATGGGGAAATATGAAGTGTGTGATATCCATTAAGTTGTATAAATTCATCATATTTTGGAAAAACATAACCTTTTTCACCTTAGGCTTGCATAGAATGTAGGGAAGAGCTCGAGAAGGCATCTTTGGAAGCTCACACCAGCACAAAAATTTAGAATGGGGACTTGAGGAGTTGAGAGATGTTGAAGCTGGTCCTAAACAAGATTTAGTGTAATTTATCTAAGGGTTTAATGTCAGGATTGGATGAATATACTTAAGAGTCAAAACCACCTAAAACCCTTGCTCTTGACCCGATGGGAAATAAGTGAATAGAAATGCATCTAAATGAGATAGTATGAATTGAAAAGTGATTGAAAATTTTAGATAACTCCACTAGGATTATTACCATTAGATTGGATTGTACCCTATCTATACAAATAGGCTACAAAACTAGTTTTCTAGATAAATTTTAATGTTTTGTTGGTTGAAGGGAGAGTTGAAAGATGGGAATCACTTTGGGGAACCAACTAAGATCTAATATAGATACTCATGCTCATTTATTTTTTCAAAAAAGTACACAGGTACCTCTTCAAGCACCTTTACTTTAGGCTATCCAAACTAGCATAGTGAATGGAAGGTGATCACCAAGTGATATGGTGATAACTTTAATTGGGAGGCCTTTTAAGGTCTACCTAATGGATTTAGGGATATGAAGACTATTGATAGGTTTCATACCAGCCCATTTATGGATTGGATTATTAAACTAAAGGTCACTTGAATGATAAATGTGAGGAATGAGTGAAAGAATGATGATGGTGACTATAAATAGTGAGAACACTTATCCAAAAGAATATCAATGACTATGGACACATCCAATGCATGTTAGAGCTTGTTATTAACCCCACATCATAATGAAAATTTTGAAATTAATATTAGTTTGCTTTGGAGTGCTCAAGGAAAGGCAAATGATGAAGATAATTTATAAGAAGGTGGTTGAAGGGTCTTATGCTAGTTTTGAAGAGTTTTCATACCTTAGAGGCACATTTGTCCAAAGAGACATTGCATGGTATATTTCATAATATAATCCTCTGCAAAAACTAATTATCATGTCTTAACAAGTGGTATCATGACCTTTGAGCTCCACTTATTTCTCTCTCCTCTCACATTCTATAAGTACTAACCATTTTTTATTTTGTTTTCTAATTCCACACCTAGTATGGCAAAGCCTTGCTAGTTTTATGTTGTAATTTTCTTTTAAATGATACATGAAATGTGGTTTTAAGTTCACAAACATCTTGTATAAGTGTGTGAAGTGATGTATGGTGAGTTCTGGTGATAATATTCTATCCTTACTTCTCCTCATCCTTTCATGTTTAGCACAAGAAGTTCTTATTCTAGTAAGTCATATGAAGTGTAGCTAGTGTGTTTGGCTCCCTTAAAGTGTGAAAGTGTCTTTAGAGTCTAAAATCTGACCTCTAGTCCACTTACCTTGAGTATTTTCATGCATATCACCTTTATATTGAAATGCTAATGTTAGAACATCTTAGGACTTTAAAGCTAGTGTTGCAGGTCTTATTTCATAGTGAAAGTGTAGGATGATCTTATGGAGATATTCATGGTGTATCACCCCCTTATGTTAGATTTATTTCATGCATAGTTATACCCATTTTCACACAAGCAATCAATTATCATAGGTGATAAGCAATTAAAGGTCAATTCAGGGAGCTAGCCCTTAAACCTAGAGGTTTACCTCTACTATAGGCAACCCACAAGCTTAGAGGTATTCCAATGTTGCCCAAATCTTAGAGTAGGCTTGAAAAACCTCCTCTAAAATGAAATATTTGGTGTCAACACACCCCATATGTTAAATTTTACCTACACACCCATACCTTGAAAGGGGATCAAGTCCAATCTAGTTCTCCCAATCTAAGTGCTGACGCAAGTGAGGGTAATGCTAGTATGTTTGAGTATGAATGCCAATTTGAATGATTTGAGTATTATTTGAAATTAGAAATCTGAGTAAAATTGAGATCTAGGATGCTATAAATGGATGCATGTAGAAATAGGGGTAAATAAGGATCAATCACAATAATATGTACTACTATTTCTAAGCTTATTCATGAGAACTTGCATCTAAGGGATAAATGAATGAGGGTGGTATTTATATAGTGTTCTAATGCTTATCAAGACATGAAATGTGTCTAGGGTGTCCTAAGATACTTAGGGGAGTGGAAATACATCTATTAAGGGTGAAAGAAGCTAAGGGTCAGTAGCATTTCCCCCTTTACCAAGAGTGTACTGTGATATAGTACAATGGGGCCATGCTATTGTTTAGGTGGATGAAACATGTGAAAAGGATATGAGATGCCTAGGTGATGGCTAAATGTGGATTTTGGTATATCTAAGTATGGGTTAGATGCACATAGAAGCTATAATAGGATAAAAAGATGCTCTAAGATAGGTCTAAAGCTAAGATAAGGATATGGTGGTCTCAAGTGACACTTATTGCATTAAATGACATTTTAGATGAATACATTTCCCCCCTTATTCTATAAATACAACAAAGTGAAATGATTGGGATAAAGGAAAGAGAAACGTAACTAGACTTACTTATAAGGTGAACCCCATAAATGTGAGTCTAAGTTTATGAACTATGCTCCATTACATGTCCTGCAAATGAAACACATATGAATCAGTCCTTAAGAAATATCAAAATCAAAGACAAAAATGAGTAAAGAGATGTGAGAGAGAGAGGAAAAGAAAAAATACACCTCGCTAGGTATGTGAACCAATGAAAAAACTTGGTGACATCTTGTGTGTGTGTAGATGGTGATCAAATGATGAATAACTTGGAATGAGCTTATGGTTTACTCAATCCCCATGTGTGGGTGGCTCAAGAACTCAAACTGGACTTGATTCCATAATTTCCCACACCTATTTGGTGGATCAAAATCTATGAATAACTTATATTAGATTGATGAGTTATCCAACCCTCTTATATAAGTGGCTCAAGAACTCATGTAGGCTATGACTCCATCATTGGTTACCCATGTGTAGTAGATGAATATGAAACTAAAACTGTGTGATGTAACTAAAACTATGTAAGATGGTTCTAGGCCACTCAAAAAATCTAAAATGTAAAATGACTTAGGGGTTAGTCGAGAATGTAAAAAAATTATGGGCCATTTGAGAATGCCAACCATTGTAGATAGACTAAGGCATCAATTTAGTGTAATCTTTGTGAAAAATTGCTGCATATGGTGTTTGAGGTATACAAAGTGGAGAATGACATGGAGTTGTCATTCCATCTGAGATGACAAGTACAAAACTAAGCATATGGAAATAATATGCCTTACACATGCCCCCAATTCTGATATTTATACATATGGATTCTAGATTGATTCATAATAATCTATGTCTGTGCATATCTAAAATTAAAATGGGAGTAATCATGCCATGCATGATGCCCCCAATCTAATCAAACCTATGTAATTTTTTGTAAAATTAAGTGTATACTGAACATATCTGATAATCTATGACTAAGACTATGTAAATTTGAACTATAACTATTATACCTTTCTGAAAATTTCAAAATTTTCTATTTTTGAGGCTACTAGTCAATAACATGGTGGGTGGACTATAACATATTGTGCTCCTATAAGTGTACTATGTTATTTTCCAAAAGTGTTGTTTCTAAGGTAAATTGAGATTGATATGTGTGTGACTATATTTCACTATATTTTCTTGAGTTTAAGCTCTATAATCTATGTTTGCATATTGAAAACTATGTTTTGAGTGCACTAAGATGGCTTGTTCTCTATGATAAACCCCTATAAATTCCCCCTCTTTTTGTGGGAGTTGTTGAACCTATGAAATAACTATCTTCAAAATAAAATATATGCATCATGTGTGTTAGGTTAATAATATATGATATTTGTGTGATAAATCAATATAATGTGTATACATGATATCATAATGTAAAAGAGTCTGAGCATAAGTTGGTAATGCATGATGTATGTTAGATCTAACACTCACAAGGTTCAATATAGATGTAACAATGTAAAAATGTGTATGAACATCAAATTTGAATATAATCTGAGTAAGCTACTTGGGTGGATGGGGCATGATCTCTATCAAGGAATCCAAGGAGGAAGGGGAGATGCATGAGGTCCCTTATGGCATCAAAAACTGGATATGAAAGTAACAAGCAAGTGACAAGTTTCATGACCATGATGCATACATGAAAGCATACATATAAACACATGAGGCATGTAAAGTAGGCCAAGGGCCCACAATACAAGGGACATGGGCACATGTCACTAAGTTTGAGAAATAAAATACATATAAGGGTATGTTTAAATGTCCACATATGCAAAGATTAAGTAAGGTGTTGATGCCTCTAAGTGTATTGTTAGCCATTTTTAGCGTACATATAAAGCTCTTGCATGGTTTGATGAAGCAGTGGATCAAAGGCTTAGAAGTGGATTTGAAATTTGAAAAGAGAGAGGATCCATGAAAGGTTTCTAAGGATCCAATAACACTATTCAAGGGTAAGCCTGCAAGCTAGAAGCTAATTGCAAAATCTTTTATTTATCTAATTATTTACTTGTTCATTCTTTCAAGACCCTTTTTTGGGCTAAGTGTTTCATTCTTTCAAGACCTTTTTGGCTAAGTGTTGAATTCTTTCAGACAAGTTATTTGAGACAAAGTTTTTGAAGGGATATTTATTTCAGATGAAATGTTCAAAGCAAAAGACAAAGACCTTTTCTTTTAGGAAAATTGTTCAAAAAATATTTCTCAAAGGGTAACTCTTCAATAAAGTCATCCTTTTCACAATTTTCCATGCCAAAGTATCTTATGAAACATTTATGAAGGGTATCTCTTGAGGAAGTGTACCTTTTCAAAAGTCTCAAAGACCTTTTCTTTTGAAGAAGTGGCCGAAGCAAATAAATTTGAAGGGTCATTCTCAAAATGCCCAAAAGAAAAAGGCTCATAGGAAAGTGTCTAAAGGAAATATGAGTTCACACCAGTGTCAAAGATCAAGCTCATAAAATAGCCATTGGCATTCAAGATCCATCAAAGGGGTCTCTGGCCAAATGTAAATATGATGCATGGTAACATTTTGGGAGCTAGATCAGAAGGTGCATAATCAATCTTACATTGAAGATTAATGGTGAGTGGAGGTCAAAGGGGTTAGTGAATCTCAAGGGTGAAAGTGTGCATGACAAGTTTCAAAGACACATTCAACTAGAAAGATATCAATGACTCATGGGCATCCATGCACAAGCAGATCAATGGAAATGCAAAAAGCCAAGGGGGTATCAATTTTAATAAAAAATATATAAGTCCAAAACTATAGTAAGGAACATGCCAGGTTTTAAATGCAAGAGATCAAATCATGTACACTTGGTAGGAACATGCAGCTACCCATGACATGGATCTCTTAGCTACAAAAAGGGATACTTGAATATGGAAAGGGATTGAGGAGATTTATGGTGATCTTGGATGGTTCATTTAATGGTCAAGAAGTTGCACACTCTAAAGGCAAAAAGAGTTCAAGGACATAATGGTGGTTACAACCATTTACAACCTCTCTCTCCATTTTATCATGTACACCCCCTCTTCTCTCATCCTTTTTTGCTATAGATAGAGGATTTTGAGCCTAAAAAGAGATCCCTTGACTAGTGATAGAGTTACTCTATCAAAATTACCTTGTAACACTCTCTTGAAATAATGAGATGAATTTTTTGATTCTGGTTTGAAGTCAAGTATACATTATTGGAGTTTGACTTGTAGATGTATGTCCCTTTTCATCATCTATAGATTATATACATATCTTGCTTTAATTATTTTGGTTCCTTGTAGGTTGTGTGAAGTGCTAGACATTGGTTCCTTTCTTGAAGTGTCACAAGTTATAGTGTCTCATATAGACCTATCTCTTTCTGTCCTTCAAATTACACGGTTTCCTTCAACCTCCACATAAAATATTTATGCTTATGGCCTTGAGATAGGATCAGATTAGTCTATGTCTTGGTTAAATTCATTAGTATTCATTAAGGCTTCCAGGATGAAAGTGGATCATTTCATCTTTGGTGCATCACCATCCTTAGCTTAGGTTTCCCTTTCATATTATCTTTCTCTCCCTTTTCCTTAGTTAATAGTAAGTTTTAGTGTGTGGGAACAAGCTGAAGTGAAGCATCTGAGGAGCTAGCCTCATTAAAAATCCTAGAGGTTCAACCTCA
This sequence comes from Torreya grandis, assembly GCA_037957365.1. NCBI lineage: Eukaryota > Viridiplantae > Streptophyta > Pinopsida > Cupressales > Taxaceae > Torreya > Torreya grandis. Next base: position 3,719,057 of record JARHVA010000188.1, read on the forward strand.
CTACAAGATACCCACAACTTGAGGTTGTTCTAATATTGTAGCTAGGAGTGGGAGAGTCTAAGAAAACTCTCTCACAAGGGTGTAATTCTATGCTAAAACATGTAGCACATGGTGATCTTAGTGTTTAGAGAACACTTCTCATTTTATAACTCAAAGAGTTTAGAGCATGAGTAGTAGGTTATGGTAATTTGGTTACCTGTGATAAAATAATGACAAAGTAACCAAACTGTTCCAAAATATTTATAAAACTTGGTAGTTGGGAACCACCTTGGTCGTCTCAACAAACTTTTAAAAATATGTTGTAATCTATACTAATGTCAATGAATTATGGTCAAATTCTAATCTAAGACTATTCTAGAATGGATATTTACTATGATATTAAGCTACAATGATCTAGATAAATAGGAATAAAAGGAAAAGGTAGGGCAGAAAGAAAATATGCTGTTAATCTCTACCTCAAACATCATGAGAAGGTCTAAATTCCAACTGAACATACATTTAACCAATGTATAACATGAAATAGCATACACCCAAATCTTACCATACACCAGGCAAGTATCTAAGGATAATATGGAGAAATACAAGTAAGAACTAGCTTTACTTTAAAGATTTACTACTATAATCAAATAACATATGCACATCCTTATGCAAATTAAATTAAAATGAAGTAAACCCAACAACATTCAACTAATCTAGTGTTTGCACAAATTAACAACCCTGTATTAAAGATGCATGTCTAGAATTCTTGAAAAGCCATTCAAATTTGAGATCCAAGATAAACAATAGAGAGAGAATCTAAATAAAAATTCACACAAACAAGATGAGACAATCTTCTTAGAAACTCTGCTTATATTAATTGCTTCAAATTTTACACTATTTTTTGTAGCTCAAAAACTCCCTCCCTTCATTACAAATGATAATGATCCTTTAATAGACTTCAAAGAAGCATGCCAGTCAGTTGCATCAAATTACAAGTGTACAAAATTTAAAGGACAACTATCCTTTCTACAAAGTTTCTAAAATACACTAGACTGTCTAAAATAGACAGACCTTTAAGCAATGTGCATACAAATAACACATGCCTTTACAAAAGAATATTTCATTTTCAAAATTTACAATATTCCCACAAAAGAGAATATTCTTAACTACTTGGTGGACCCTATGTTGTTGAGGACCTTTGGTTTTATTGAAGTAACATCATTGCCTTTTGATACTTTTCATCAACTAAGTTCAAATTAATAGGTAGCTTAAGGAGGAGATCATCCTCTTGATCTACCAAATCATCTAGGTCCCTGTCATTTCTCTGTAAAGCCTGCTTGATGCTCCTTACCTTGGCTATTTTTTTTTTATATTTAGGATCATATCCATGATCCTGTTATTATTGTCTCCAGACCTACCTTGGCTCCTGCTCCTTACATTCTACATGACCAAAGTGGTCATGTGTTTGAACTCATCATCCATAATAATGCATATGGAGCTAAGCTTTGTAGGCTTAGCAATCATGGTCCCCAGGAGTTTTTCAATTCTATCTAGTAGCTCTTTATCATCTTTGATGAGTCTCTCTAAGAATTTGGACCATGCACTCAAACTATTAATTTTATCCAAAATCAAGCCCAAGATGGTGTTGAGATGAGTAATGCTGATAGTCTTGAAACTAGGGATTTTATCCCCTATCAAGATGATAATCAAATCCCTCATCTTATCCTTGGAACTCTACCATTGTGTGATTTAGCCCTTGGTTATTGCATCATATTGCTTTAATGCACTCTATCTTAGCTTTATTGACTTTAGAGAGTCAAACATGTCATGAAATGATCTCTTAAACATTTCAATCATTGCATTAGGAACATACAAAATAACCTATTTCTCTAAATCCTCTTTCTCCTTCTACAGGTTCTTTATTCATTATTGTAGGCCTTTGATGCTAGTTTGTTATTGGGATAATTGAGCCTTAGCTAACCCAAGTATATCCTCCTCATCGATGGGGTCCTCACATGGTCTTTGGCCTCCAACTAGAGTCAAGCCAACAAATGGCTCCACCTTCTAAAAAATGAATTCCTCTCCATGCACCATAGTTTTCTTTGTTATTATTATTTCCAATCTAGTAGTGTTTCAGTCAAATTAGACACTTACTGAAGAGTGTGCAATTTTTGAAGGCTATGGAACTTCCATTTGGGTGCTACTTGAATACCTAAGAGCATCCAAATGTCTTTCCTTTTCTTCTTTGTATAGAGCCACTATCCGGGGCTTAAGCTCCTCATGAACTGTGATGTTGATAGATTTTGTGATTGCCCACTAATGGTGTAGTGTTAGGATATTTTGTAACTTCCCATATATGAATCATTCAGGAATGATTAGACCATAAATTGGGTTTTCATCACTAAAGAGATTAGCGTCACTCATAGGGTAAGTGAGGGTTAATTCAGGCTTCTTGTTTTGTACAAGAACCAAGGCTAGCTCAACCTTTCTCTTTTGAGGGGGAACAAATAGAATTAAGTCCAAAGCTATTTCCTTCCCCTTTTACTTTCATATTTCCTCAACTTGGGTTTGAGGTTATTCTTCTAGAGTTTGAGGTTCATCTTCTTTCACCTCTTCCTTATTTGATTTATAAGCACTTGCTAGTGCTTCCAAGGCATCTTCTACTATTTCCCTAGGATGCAATATAATCATGTTAATGTATTCAATTGGAGACTTTGGATTTTTAGGTTGGGTAGAAGATGATGCCCCTTCACCAGGGTATTTTTTCAAGCTTCTCTTTTCTTGGCCCTTGTGTAATTTATGCCTCTAGCTATTTTGGAGGAGGTCAAGTAGATGGTCTTGGTAACAAATGGTACTTTAAAGGATTCATCTACCAGATTTCACGAGCTAGCTTCTCATCTCTTTTCAATCTAGCCTCGAGCTTGATATTGTGCTTCTTCAATCTTGATAGGACCTTTGAAAATGAATATGCTCAAATGTACATTATGTCATAGACACCAAGTTGATGTTAATATTTCATGTTAATATGTTTGGACTTCAAATGTTTCACAACATTATCCCGAGGGTCCCACTGCCTTAAGTCATCAAGCTATAAATTGAAAGAGTCTTTATGTCTAGAGATGGTGTCTACATTATCCCAATTATACAACATTGATATACTAATAGTCAAATGAAAATGATGGAGTATCCCCCATTTTTGTTTGTTTGTATAAACCATCAATACCATGGAACAATTGATATGCAATTTTCTACTCATCTAGCTTGGTGGGTACATAAATTGGAAATCTAAGAGGCTGACATAAGGATCCCTCTATCCTGATCACATTGTGGTTAGGATATAACAAAAGGTCCCTAATAAGTTCCACATTCTTATTGATTAAGGGATTGACTCTCATCATAGAAATCCCTATAATAACCTTAGACAAAATTGGATACACACAGTCACAAATGAATGGTATATGATCCCTGTATTTGAATATATGTAGTTTGGAATAATAATGAGAGACTATTTAACTTCCATCAAGTGACCAATTTTTGATGTTAGGGATTTGGGTAATGTCTAATAGGTCATCCAAAAGATAAGACATCATAAAGAATTAATTTCTAGTCATCTTATTTATGGCAAAGAATTGTTGTTTTAGGCATATACTGATCATTTCTCCTATAGGAGAAGTCTTTCCCTTTTCAACCATGAAATATATATAAGGGACTCAAAGTTTGTTGACATAAATGGTGGAGGGGGCTCTAGATAATCTATTGAGCAAAGTCATAATCATTCTAATTCGTACCCTGACTTAGGTGTTAGGGATTCTTCCAGTGGGGTTAGAAACTACATGGGTTCCTGAATATAGCCACGGGGCAAGGGTGGTTTTCTATCATTTTTGGCTAGACCATTGCTTAATTATGGGAAAATATACCTAAGGAATGGGAATTTTATAGTAACTTTCAAATTTAATGGGGGAAATGTAATAAAATTTCTTAAAATTGAATTCATGGACTATAATATCTTGGTTAATTCTATAATCCTTAAAGATAAGAGCAATAACATTGATAGAATAAAGTACCTCTAGCTTCGTAGTCACATGGTGAAGACTAGTCATCTAGATGGCGACTGTGTTATGGTACATCTAGTGGACTATGGTGTTCTTTTCATCCTCTGTAGTGATTGATTTCAACTCTTTGATAGACCAGAAGAGTTTGGACCACTTATTATCATCGATATTCAATGCTACCACATCAAGTGTAGTGTCTTTGAAGACTCTTCCTTCTACATCTAAAGTTAAGTACAACTCTGTATCTTCTTTATTTTGTTTTTTTTTGTGCTAACATGATTGTGAGATTTAAAAAATTACTCACAAGTGGTCTGTAATCAACCTCATGGCTAATTTACATTTATTCAGATGATAATTAAACTCTTTCTAGCTTAGCTATGATCAAATTAGGATCAAATTAGGGCTTCTGTAGATGCTATGATTTTTTATAGGTATTTTAAAAATTTAATGGTGATGGTTATTTGAACTTAGGTGAACTTGGTGTCAAGATTTGATTTAGACTTATACCTTTACACTTTTGCTTTTTTTGAGCCCATAAAATCTTGGGTTTTATCCTTTTCTACTTAAGTGGCATCGATATGGTGCCTAGTTGGCACTTTCATGACACTTTATATATAAATAATTTGAAACTTGACCATTGAATTTTAAAATTTGTATTTATATTGCTTCATTGGATCAATCTATATGGATCAATGTTGATCATTGATCTCAATCCTAATAGTTGCACACCACTGGCTATCCTTTGTACTAGGCCTCACAATTGTACGACTTGGCAATCCTATAGGTCTTCTGAGTTCTGCATCTTTGTCAGTCTTATGGTTAGCATGTGTGTGCCATATAGTAGTATCATGGGGCTTTGAGGATTCTATTGAAAAGTCTACAATGATCTCACTCCATTTGATCATGTTGGTCCACTTAAGCATGATCCATCGATCCTAAAAAGGTGCACACAATTTAAGTTAGCACGAGAACATGTAAAGAACTTAGGTTAAATACTTTAGTCTAAGGTTTCATTTTGTGTTAACAAACATGAAATAATCTCGAGGTTGAAGTATTTAGGGTAAATTTAGAGCATAGCAAAAGGGAACTTGATATAAAAAAGAGGACCTAACTTAAGGTTTTTGACCTAAGGTTTTTATCATATTAATAAATACGAGGTAAACCTTGGGATAAATGCTTTAAGATAGGATTTATACTATAAGGCCTCACTTTTTGTCAAGCCCCTTAATAATCCCATCAAATATTTCACTAAACCATGGGGGTATACATATATATATGAAGGATAAGGTTTTGAACTACGGTCTAATCCAATGTTAAAAAACATGATTCTACCTCATTAAGATATTCAAACTAAGTCTATGGTATTTATAATTGTCTCCCATGTACTCTTAAATTTTAAGTTAAAACATAGCTTCTAATTAAACTACGACCAATCTCAACATCGAAGCACAAAAATTCCAAGCCTGATTAAGGCAAACAATGTGTTCATTTATCTAAGTGAGATTGGTGTATACGCTTCAATTTTGATAGCCTCATAGACATCAATGATAGCCTCATGGATGTTAATGACATTCACACACATGTCAAAATTAAGCTCTTATAATGTATCACTAGAAATTAAATTTGATGGCCTCATAGATGTCAATAACGACCTCATGGATGTCCAATTATGGGTGCAATAATGTTAAAGTTAAGTCCCATAAAATAGTAGGCCTTATGGAAATTTTGACCCATTACATGTCATTTGATCATCTTCATATGAACAAGCGTGAACCTTTGATCATGATCTGAGTAGTTAGCTGTGATTGGTTCCTGTAGTCATAAATGTATTATGTGAGCTCAGGATCTTAATTTAGATTGAGATTATAGACTAATGATTTTTTCATATTAATAAATATGAATAGGACTTAGGATTGAAGTCTATAAGATATTTTTTAATATAATAAAGCATGAACCCTTCAAATAATTAAAAGGACTTAACATAAGCCTTTACCCTAACGTTAAGTCTATGTCATAACAAAGGGGGTCCCTCTTGATTTCATGCCATCTGATCTTTGACATCCACTTAGATGTGGGCCATTGATCATGATCCAAATGATCAAGCATGATTGATCTTGTGGGTTAAATATTTTGGCCCATTAGGCCCATATTGCATCATCTAATCATTTTTGCCCGAATGTACATATATTGTATATCCTGTAGAGAAGCACACGACTTAAGTTAGGGCTTGGGGAAAATAAGACTTAGGATAAAGTCTTAGGACTAAGGTCTCATTCATGTTATTAAATGTGAATGGGGCCTTCAGACTAAGAATATAGGCTAAGCTTGCAATAAGAGGGACCATGAAAAGAACTTAGTAAAAAGGACTCTATAGTATTAAGGTTGGACCATGTTTAAGATAAAATGGAAAAAAGGAGCTTGGGATATGAAAGGGACCAAATGCATAATTTTTAGATTAAGGCTTGGTCATGTTGAAAAACATGACCAAGCCTTAATATAAATGTTAGGCTTAAATCTATGGATTATTTAAAATGTTCTCACCAAAATTGTTCCCACCATTTTTGAATTTAGTTTAAGAGAATATTGTGCTAGGGTTTGTAGGAAGCTTGAACATGGATTCAACTTGAATTTAAACAAAACAAAGGATATTAAAAGGTCAAATTGAGATAAAATTATTAAAATTATGAGACCTAGGTATGATCTCATCAAGGATAGATCCATTAAACCTATGATCTGAAACATAGAAATCCACTGTTAGCAATATTAGGCAAAGCTAAAGTAGAACCATGAATAAAAAGGACCAACCAAACCAAGGGGTGGATAATCTTCAAATGAAAATAATGTGCAAAACATGTTAATGATGCTTTGGTCAAGTGAATTTCAAATTCAAAATACAAATTGCATAATTTAACACATGGGTCCCTAATTTTTAGAATAGGGGGTACATTGACCTTAATAAATGGCAAATTCTGGGGGAAACATAACAATATGTTAAAAATTTAGAGAAGCTAGTTTAGAGAAATAACTAGATTAATTATTCTACTTGATTAGTGACATCATCAAGATTAGTTTATGGTTAAAACAAACCTTACATCTATAAAATTAGGACAAACATCAAAACCTAACCATGCTATGCATGTGCTTTGATTCCACTTACTATTTACCATGGGATTCAGGAGAAAAATTCTAGGTTTCATGAGTTTAATCATTAACAACATGATTGGATATTTTTTAAGAACCATGATTTAGCTTAGGAAAGGCTTGGGCATTGTTCTTATGCTTGCCAAACATCCATAGCCTTGACAAAGATGCCTTTAATCATTAACACTGACTCACAACATGCTTGGATATTTATTAAGAACCATGCTTTAGCTTAGGAAAGGCTTGGGCATTACTATACTATCAACCATGCATCCATAGCCCTGACATAGATGCCTTTGGCTCGGCTCACAACCTTGCTCCACTGCCAGCGAAGCATCCAGAGCCCTAGTGGAGATTACTAGAATCACCATTGCTTGGATTTTTTTTGATTTTGTAATAAGCTCTCATTTTTTGTATTTTTTAGATCTTTTATGTTTTCTTAGTAAATGTTAGGAACCAAGGTAGCTAGGTTTAGGGATTTGGTCAAGTGTTTGATCCTTAGATAATCTTTTTCTTCTTCATGAGATGGATCATAGTGTCGAGCATGTTGCTCCTTAGCTTGGATGCTTAGTAGATTAGACCTATTTATTGGCACTTCACTTGCTATGCTCTCAGGTAGACCATATTCAAATAGGTCTCTAATGTAAATTTATTCCTCTTTGCCTCATACACATACCTCATACTACTACCCACTCTTCATCTCATGATCAACTTGCATCTTCTTTGTTGGCATGATTTCAAGAGTAGTTTCTTGTTCCTTAGAAAATTGAGGCCAATAGAAGCTTGTTTTGACCTTCAAAGGATGAGGTGAACTTTTCTCTAGCTTGTGTATGACATTTTAAAAAATTTCATCTTGCTTACCATCACTTACAATCAACTCTAAGGAATTTGTAGACCCCTTGAGAGACTCAAACTCATTGCAAATGCTTACAAACTATAGTCGTAAGTCCTTATCTTCTCTTTGATCAACATCATGAAGGGGAACAATAAGATAATCTCTTTCATACTATTATTTAGAATCCAAAAGAATTCATCCAAGATTTATTCTTTAACACAAGGAAGACATTCTTCATTATCAACACAATAAGAAGACTCAACATAAGGACTCATTTCTTCTTCAAAATTTAGAAACTCTTGAGGAATCTCAAGTTGTATATCAACTGTTATAATTTGATTTTGGTTCGCAGGTGCTGAAATATCCTTAATTTCCTTCTTCTTCTTGGTGATGCCAAGATTAGGCATCTTGTAATTAGGTGACTTAGTCTAATGAGGATGCTAAGGAGCTATATTTTCTTCAAGAAAAAGTTCTAAATTATTCTCAACCAAATGCTACTCTTTAGGTTCCCATACCATAGGTCCATCAAGGAAAAGGGTGATGGGTTGAGGACAAGATGAACTAGTTGGTGGAGGTGGCACATAGAACTCAACTTTAGATTGAGAATAAATTGTAAGAGATCCTTTTGGGAGTTCTTATGGAAGGGGAGACAGACCTTGGGCTAAAATAGCTTGGTTTTCTTCCTTTCATTTTAAAATATTTTAATTTAAATCTAATTTAGCATGAGTAATCTATTGAGGAAGGTTAGATGGGGTATGTTTAAGCATAGGATCTTCTTTTGGTTCTAAACCTTCCATCACACCTTGACTCAACAATTTCATTCTCAACTCTAACTCCTTAATTTTCTTGGCTAGGTTCTATTGGAAAAGTCTCTCTTGGAGTTGATAGGAATCATCATGAGGGTAAAGAGTATAAGAGGGATGATATGGAAAATAAGAGGTCTCTTATTGAGGAAGGGTGTGAGGGGCTTGCATAGGATCAAGCTCTTTCTCAACTTCACACTCTTTTTCTAGGCTTTTATGCCCTTTCTATTCCCATGATTCCAATATCTTATTATAAATTAGGATGTTAGGATTAGGAGTCTCTTCTTAAAGTAATGATGCAATTTGAGGAGTGGAAGAAGTGTTAAAGAATCTTGGGATCTCCTTAGGCTTAGATTCTCCACCTTGTCTCCAACTTTGGATTTCATATCTAGAACTCTCTTCTTGAGGTGGGGATGTAATGGGAGAGGGAAATGAGGGCTTAGATTCCACTTAATTTATTGAGAAGATGGACTTATTGTTCTACTTATTGGATAACTCAATCTACCTATCAAGGTTTACTTCAAAACTTAAGTTTGTCTTTCAAACTCTCTCTTCCAGTTGATTAGGAAGAAGATGAATTTGATAAGCTTGATTGGGCTCATGAGTAGGGGTCAAGTAGGACTGATAGCAATCTTAGAGAGGTGGATATGGGGGTTGATAGACTTGGTGAGGCTATTCCTCATAAATTCATAGCTTATCTTCTAAAGATGCAGCCAGACCACTCACATCTAACATCTCACTTATGAGCCTTTGCTAAATTTATCTCTCAATAGGTGCCCACTTTCTTTCAACTATCTCTAATGCATCTCTCACATTATGAATGAGATGACTAGGAATATCTAGAACATATCCCCTTTGTGTGTCAATATCTATCATGTACCTCTCATATCCCAAGAGAATTTTCTTGAAAGTTATAATGGATTGATTTGAGAAGTGACTAGGTTGACTAGAAGGAGCAAAGTATTGAGAAGGCTAGTTATAGGAATGATAAAACTCATGATAAGGTTGATAAGGGTCATATTGGAACTAGTAAGGATCATGACAAGGTTGATAAAGATCATATAAAGGTTGATAGGGAATGCCATAAGCTTGAGATACCTCACCAAATTATGTAAAATAATACTCAACACCAAAACTAGCCATGAAACTTCATTAGGAAGCAATAACACAAAGAAAAAAATACCAAAAATATTCAAAAGGAAAACCTAGGTTGCTTGACTAACTGATATAACTTTGGAGTCACCATTAATGCTTGGATAAATGCCTCCAAAGGCTGATGTGTTGAAAGATAACACCAAAAATCTCTTAACTTCTTGGACAATAAGTCCTAATGGGCATGACAAAAACTATTGTCACTTGGATTTTCACCCTTTAAGGAGATTTCTTAGCTCTCCTCATCCAAGTAACACAATTGAAACCCCTCTAGACTGTGGGTAGCCTAGGAATGAGGTGAATCTATAAATAGGGCTAGCTCCCTTGATGTACCACTTTTGGATCACTAGTACACCTATGCTTGCAAGGAAAAGGAAGAGAAAATTGAAAGTAAACTATAGTAAAGGAGGTGATACACCAAATTGATTGATGAATAACAACTATCTGCATGCCACACATGAGACCAAGAGACTAACTAGGCATACACTTCTCTAATCTAAATCTTTTCACATTAGTATTTCATTATGAGTTTGTGATGAATGTTTAGGCTAGGAAGGCTAGACAAGAGGCCTAAAATGGCACTATTTGAATAGACTAATTAACTCAACCTTGACACTTCATAGAACACTTCACATGACCTGCAAGAAGAAGTTTTCAAGATGTAAATAGGTGTGAGAATGAGACAATAATGCTAAAGAAACAATAGTCATTACTAATCAAGATAAATCATTAAAGTGAAAACACTATGAAGAATTATATAATAGGTAAAATTATTAGTATTTATTGATCTATGGTATACAAATGAGTAGGTCTTCGCCATACTCAAGTGGATCATATCTACAATAGCCAAAATGGAACTTGAGAGAGAAGTGAGAAAAGAGAAGTCCAAATGTCACAAGGACACTTGTCATGATATTAAAATGGGTTAAATATGCATGAGAAGAGAATGTGAAATTTATCATGCAAATTTAGAAAGGGAAAATGGCTCTCTAAACTATGCAACTCATGAAATGTGGTGTAGGGGTTCTCATTCTATACAAGAAAACTGCCTTCATCATTCACCCCTATTAGAACATCTAAAAAATAAATAGGGATAGGTATAATTAATGGAATAAGAGGGAAGGGTTATATACATGATTTTTCCATGCATTGGTTACATTCTTAATCATATAGAATCTTCTAGAAGTGAGCCATCATTGCATGTAGTCAATAAAACTCCTCTTTCCCACACCTTGCACACTTGGCCTCAAATTTGGATTTAGTTTTCCATGAAAATACATAAAATGAAGTGAATTAAATGTGTCAATACCATCCATGTAATTATAATCATCAGACAAACCTTAAAATCAACCCACTTAAATGTTTTCACCCTTCTCATTATCATGTTCACTATGCCAATTCTAATTAGATGAGATGAATCATCTAGTAAGAACACTTAGGAGTCTTTATAAAGAATTAAATTGACATGAGGATTTATATTAAGTCTCAATATTCTTTCCAAATTTTATTTCATCTCTTGAAACCTCCTATAACCTGCACAATGCATAAAATAGTTAAAAAAGCAATTTTATACCCTATTTGTACAGATAAGGAATGTATCAATTGGATGGAAAGGGTCTTTGGATAGTCATATTTAAAATAAATATAATTTAATGGTAATTAAATCCATTTTGGATATCTCTCCATCTTCATTTCCTTCATTGGGTCATTTCCAAAGGTTTGCAAGGGTTTTAGGCAATTTTGACCTTTAGTGATGTTTCATAAAGATTTAACATTAGAACTACAATTTTTTTCTCAAGAGTGATATTAAGGATAAATTATAAACTCTCAAAATTTATTATATCCCCATTCATAACCTTAAATAATATGTGATAACTCAAAGTTAGCCCATCGAGCCTTCCCTTCTATTTACTCAGGCCTAGTGTTGTCTTTGAGCCAAAAGATGGATTACTTGTGTTTCCTATTAAAGATGAAAGATTGAACACATATGGAATGAACCTATAAACATGAAACAATAAATTTTAATTATTACCTAAGGATATAGTTGAAATTGACCTCCCATTTGGATTTTAGGCCTAACCATGCCTAACAGGCCTGCTTGTAAACTTAGCAGTCCAGAACATCTTGCTAGGTTCCCTCATTCTATGAGGTGTTTATCATGTTGGTTTGGATTTATTAAAACTTATAAAACCTAATAAAAAGGTTCCTTTAGATCTTGATTCATCCTTTTATCCCTATTTTCCAAAACCTACTAGTTTGTGCATAAAGGGAATTACCCTCTGTCTGAGATAAAATAGAGGGTACTTCCCCTATTTGTTATAAAAATTAAATGTTGGATGGTATTATTCAATTACTAAAGATGATATTTAATAATTTTCATCCCTTTGTATTATCAATAGATTACTTAACTCCTTCAAATTCCAAAACATACCCCTGAAAGGTAGATTGTACAAGGTTCAACCATATGGTCTATGTTTGATGCATCCTTAGGGATCTCTCTCTACTTGTTTTATATTGTCAAGATCCTATAGAGACCATAATGGCCATGAAAAATGTATTCTAGGCCTGATTAATCATTTCAACTCTCCATATACTCTTTACATGCATCTTAAACTCACAAAATTATGTGCATTTCTTCAAGGTACTATCCCTGTAGGTTACTTGCATGGTTTAGATAAAAGGAAATGTTCATTGTTTTCTTTAACATATCCTAAGGTCATTAAAATTTTTTTGGGACCAATTTTCATAGTGTTTATGTAATGCAAACATCAAAACATCACTCTTCGGTTCACTATTGGATATAGTTAACTAAAGTATATTGTACTGAGACAAGTAGAAGCTTGTAGGTGAAAATGTATGATTTAGGAATTATTTTCATGATTTAATTCCTTATTGAATATATCTACACCATACTATAACTACACTTATTCATTTTATGCCTGGAGTGAGGTCTATCACCAAGATGATTTAACTCAGTCTTCATGGTAATCCTTTAGCCAACCTGTAGGTACACATTTTATGATGTAAAGGAGACCTATATGTGTGTTTGGAGTCAAAACATTGCATATCAATTTTTTTGATGATAATTATGCTCCTTGATATGATTTATCAATTTATAATGTCATTTAATCATGAATATATGCCTTTACTACAACCTTGGGTGTAGGGACCTTTTTTTAGGATTCAAACCTGCAAGTGATCATTACCTAAAAATAATGTATAAAAGTATAACTTTGAGGTGCTCAACAACTACCTTCCACTAATTTTATTCCCTCCAAACTTTGCATGGCTGTTGACCTATGTATGAGTTATAAGGCAAGCACATTAGATGCATAAAAACTCTTGATAACTTTGCTATATGATCTTGAGAAAAGGGTTCAGACCTCTTTTTTCTAATTTTAAGGGAAAAAGTCCCTAAATATAGTCATCATTCAATGATACAACCTCCTAGACCTATTTTCCATTCTATCATCCAAAATGGACCTACCATAATATACTCAATGTATTATAAACTCAATAAGGGTTTCACCAATTATTTTAACACTCTATATGACATCTCAAATCCTTGTTAGAGCCACTTGTAAGTGGGCATTCCACTATGTAGGTAGTATATGCAAGTGTGGAAAATTGTATTATTTTGACCTTCAATGGGTTCTTAGACATTTTCAAATATTTAAAAAATAACTCCAACATAATGAAAGACATGAAACAAGGTCCAAAATTCCATTTTAGTATTCTTACCCTCTTGTAGGTGCTAATGGAGCTGTAGGAAGGATAGTGGGCAGAAACATGAATCATACACATGGTGTGTGAGCCTTTAACAACCATTAACCTCCTCCAAATATTAACATGGATCCCATCCAACTTGTGAAGACTTAGATCAAGTCAAGATAGCCTGATTTCAATGTGATTTTCCCTTTTAAGCACCTATAGGTGTACATTCCAATGGTAGACTGTATGGAAGTGTTGTATATGACTACAACAATCCTCTTTTTACACTACTTAGAGGATATAACTTATTTATTCATACTTTTAAACATATTTAGACATCCAATAAACCTCTATAAACATACTAAATAGGTTTTACACATGTGATTCAATATGGCTGTAAGTGAAATTGGGTAAAAAGCTAGCTGAGTATGACAAAATGTTTGATTAAAGCATGGAGTTATGAGGACAAACATGGAAGGGAGGTAGTCCTTATGGAATTGAAACATGGAAAACACCATATCCTACACATATGAAGCCCTTTTAGAGAATATGACCTTTTATAAGTAGTGAACTTGACTACCATTCCACCTAAATCATCAACTTACAAATTGAACTAATTATCCCATGAGATATTTTCCAAACATGACATGAAACTAAGCATAGAAATCAAGAGAAGAGGGATTCAACATCATCTTGAATCAATCTTAGTAGTTGGATTATATATACTTCTTCAAACCAAACCAAAACTTGTAGGGTGCATAGATTGGAAAGCAAATTAGATATGCCAACTTCTTAAGAATGGGTTCATAAAGCAAGCCACCATTATTCTACAACCAAACATCAAATGGAATTTGAATAAGTTTAAAAGACACCCCCAAGATAATTTTACCTAAAACCTCCCCTGTTGGCCATATAAAGCACAAACTTGCTGACCATTCTTGCTTGCCAAGCCTAGTGAAAGGAGATAAAAGTGATTTTCTTTTTTTATTGGAGATTTTGATCAAAATAATTATTGACAATTTTGACCCTATAGGTCAAATTTCCACCCTCATTATTCAAAACTTTTCATATCATGCCAGTTTGTCTTGTGAGTTAGTTATTGGTCCTAAAAAGTCCTTGAAATAATCCATGATTAATAGGCCTTTTGAAGGCATTCACTTTGGTTTTCAAAGGATTTTTTGAGAAAATCATTATGGAGTCTTCTTTGGGTCCAAAAAGGGGCATTTCCATAAAGTTCAAGGGGTTCTTTTCCTTCTAAAAAGGTCCATATTCAAAAGGTTCCTGAGGGTCATATGTAATAAGGCTGAAGGAAATAATTCTTTTAGGAAAATCCTTTTTAATAAATCCAAAGACAAGAATTCCTTTGGATAATTTGTTCTAAGGAAGGTGTCAAACAAAAAAACTAAAGGAAGGGACTTAAAAACTTTTCCAAAGGTCCATTTCAAGTTTTCCAAAAGGTGAGACAACTTTTTCAAAAGGTCATTAACAAAATCCCGAAGGGAATTTTCAAAAATTTGAAGGGACAATTTGGAAAGGGCTTGACAATTTTTATAAAAGAATGGTTCATGATAGTTTTTTTGAACGATCAGCCAAGGGATTTTTCATAATCCTAAAGGACCATTTCATAGTCCTGAAAGTCCATTTCAAGTTTTCCAAAGGGCAAGAAGACCTTTGCAACTTTCCTGAAGGTCCTTTACAAAAAGCTGAAGGTCTTTTCCAACTTTGCCAAAGGGAATTGGCAAAAAGGCTGAATGGTACAATTCCTTCAAAAAAGGTCCAACTGAATAAATCCAAAGGGTTCATTTTTTTTGGAAAAGTCTTTTACAAATTTTATAAAGGGTAAGTGGACCATTCAAATTCTTTTGAAAGGACATTTTCAAAAAGTCTGAAGGGTCATTTCAATTTTTTTTGAAAGGGTCTTTTCTAGAGTAAGAGGACCATTTCAAAAAGTCTGAAGGGTCTATTATAGAAATCTAAAAGGCACTTCCTCAGAAGAGGTCCATTTCAATTTTTTTGAAAGGGGCACTTGAAAAAAAAGTTGAAGGGTTCATTTTTTTAGAGAAGTCCATTTTGATTTTTCTGAAGGGTAAGTGGACCGTTTCAAATTTTTTGAAGGTAAAGTGAACCATTTCAAAAGGGTGAGAGACCATTTCAAAAAAAAAGCATGAAGGGTAGTTTCAAAAACCTGAAGGGCAATTTGTAAAAGTTTTATTACATGAATTCCTTCAAACTTTTTATCTGAAGGAATTGTCCATTGAAAGAGAATCCCAAAACATTTCCTTAAAAATTTTTGTCCAAAGGAAATAAACAAAAAGAATACCTTCAAACTTTTTGTCTGAAGGAAATAAACAAGGAGATAAGCCATAGATAAAAGTTTGAAGGGTGAGACTGAAACAAAATCTAAAGGCCAAAAATATGAGACAATTCCTTTGAGGAAATTGTCTAAAGGAAAATTCAAAGAGAAAAGTGCATAAGGAAATTAGTCTTAGAAAAATTATCTGTAAGAAATAGACAAGAAATTATTTGAGAGGAAAGTCCATGGGAATAAACGAAAACAGAGGGTTTGAATACAAAGAGCCCAAATAAGAAGACCCTAGTAATCAACCAAAAAAAAGAAGGGTAAAGGAAATATAAGGTTACCTAGTGAAAATATGAAAGACCAATTAGTCAGGGAGAGGTGGCATAACACACTCAACTAGTTGGATTTCAACAACCAATCAACAGAGGATGATGAAGACTTTCCATTTTGACTCAGATCAACATGTTTTATAGAATACTTGTAGAGCATCCAAAGTGGCCCAAGAAAGATTGGAATACAATAAAGAGCACACCAAATAATAAATGCAATAATAAAATTATTTATAGACATGTAGCTGCCTTCAAGCATAACTCTCTTATTTCCAAAAAAAGGAGATTTGAATGCATGAAGGGCTCAAGGAGTTTAGCATTAGAATAAGCTAACAAGGAGTTTAATATGAGTTTCTATGCCATGTATTTGATATTCTCTTGGAGTTTCCATGCTCCTTTCAATCATAAAGTTCCTTTTCCATGCAAATAAAGGCTATCTAAAGTTGATTGGTCAAAGCTTTAATTGACTGTTTGTTGAAGTCATGATTATCTCCTAGTCATCTCATGCATTCAATGATCTAAATCAGTTTCAAGTTCGATCAACATGCATATTCCTTTGAAGATTGTGGCATGGATTTCCATGCAAGATAGTTTGAATTTTCAAATTTGGGCCCACCATCTAGACTTCTATGCCAAACTCGAAGATCCATGCAAATTTGATGAATTTTGAATATTTTAATAATTATTACTGCATGGGCTCTCCATCATTTTCAATGTAAAAGATATTTTCATGTAGGACATAAAATAAAAAAATATTATTTGAAGGCTATGCTATTTTTTGATAGCTCAAGTTGGACTTGGGGTGATGTGGGAGTTGATCTCCTCTTCTATTTTCAGTGCCAATCTCTTGGCTTTTGTATGCTTTTTCTATATAAGTTGGCTTTTTTAGCCATTTTATCAATCCGTTTTTTGGCAAGATCACACGCTGCCAAAATTTGAGTTTTTAAATCTTTTCATATAAATAAAAGGACTATTTTTAGATTTTAGGATGATTGTATATTATATTTATGTCAATGATTTACATATGTAATAGAATTTTCTTCCTTATCAAGTCCTGATTCTTACATATTTACTAGTTGATTAGATTATGCAGGTCATGTTCTATGTTTGATGTCTTTTGGATGAAGTTACAATAGATTTAAGTGGTTGGTTAGTGCCTTGAATCAAGCCTATTCCATCATTTCCCTCAAGCTTTGATCACCAAATAGAACCTTTTGATGAAATACTGATTGCATAAAAAATCAATTAGAATTGAATGTTCAATCTTTTTCTTGTCTAATCAGTGTTTTTAAGAGCTCAAATTGAGTGGATAAACCAAAATATAGGTGTATCATCATCATTAGATAGGATTTTTTCCTTCAAGTTTTCATTTTTTTCTTTTCCCTCTAGTTTTTATTGTAGAGTAGAGATCCTAATTGATACGCCAAAGGGAGATAGCCCTTAGAATCTAGAGACTCAATCCATTGATTAGGCCACCCACAACCTAAGATTGTTTCCATGTTTCAACATATTGTGAAGGCTTGAAACTACCTTTGCAAGGGTGTGAGTCTAATTGAAAATAGTTTTTGGCACGCTTGGTGGGACTCATTGGAGCTGGTCTTGATGAAATTGTATTTGGAATAGTGTTCATGAAGAATTTGGTGATTCCAAGCTCAAGCAATTGCTTCTAATAGTCCAGGCATAGTTTCCATGTAAGTCTATTTTTATTGCATTATTATGAATGAGTTTTGATGAATGTCTATGAATAGAGTTCCTATGCTATGTTTCCTTATCAGCCCTATGATGAATCATACCATCCTTGTCTCCAAGAAAGAATCGATGAGATAGAACTCAAAATACTAGCATATGCAAGAAAAGTTTGTTCAAGCTTTTAGTATGAGGAAGTGAATGTTTTTTTTTCAAAATGTTCCTAATGATCTAAAAAAGATAAATGAGTTATGTATTTTTGTATTGGAGAAGATTGAGTCTTGGGAAAGGCAATGAATTGATTTGAACCAATTTTCTCAAGAGTCTTCTTATCTTCTTTATTATCATGAAATTATTAGCCATGCTTAGTGTGTGCAAATGGAGCTTCCTAGTTGGAGTCAAGAGCAAACTCATATGCCTATTGAAGAGCCTATTCAAGAGACTAAATCTTCTTGTATTTCCATTTCTTCACCAATCATCCCTCAAGTTCAAGTTATCCATGAAGACAAGGAGGGTTTAGACTTTGATGAGGTAATGGTCAAGTGGAAGGAACAAAATGTAGAGGTCTTTAAGAGTTTATCTTTCCAACCTATCCAAAATTACCTAAATGATTCCATTTCCCTCTAGATGAGTAGAAACAGATCCACCTTCATTCATATGCAAATTAAATAACTGCTTCATAAGATATACCTTATTTGAAGCTGAGGGTTTTTCATACAAATTTGCTAACGTAGTCATCAACTCTATCGTAGACTTTGCCTGTGATAAATTAGATATCACAGTGGATGCTAGACTCAGTCTTATAGACCCTAGAGCCTTTCTATCAAGAACTTCCCATTCTTCATCCTCCATGTCTTTGGGCTTCTTTGCAACCCCACCTAACGGTAAGTAGAGATCTTTCTGATATAGATAATCCTCTATCTGCATTCTCCAATGTTGGTAATTTTTACCATTGAACTTTTCCATTCTCAATTTACTTTCATCTACCATTGCTTCTCCCACTCAAACAGAAATCCCTGCAGAAACCCCTATGAGAACCTGTAATCAATACACACTGCACAGATTTGAACCACCTGTTAGTGAACCTGAACTTTGATACCAATTATTGGATATCAAGCTCTGAACCTGCAACCTGTGCTCTGATACCACTTATTGGGGGATCAATCCAACAATAGATTACACTTGTGAAAGTAATGAATGCAGATTAAATCAGATAGACAAGTAATTAGAATGATAATAGCAAGAACAAGAGATACAAGAAAACACCCTGAAAACTTGTATTAACAAACTCTTTACAAAAGGAATACAATTGAAGAAACTTGTTTCTTCCACACCTCTCCTAGATGTATAGATCTCTCACTAGATCTCTATTCCTCAAGAGCTCTCTCTCTCAAGAACAATCAACTCCAACAAGCCTGGATTGATTCAATTCTGTACTATTCTTCACACACAATGAATTACAATAATTCACTCTCTACAACAATAACTACAATAAGCTAGGAAGATCTAATTCTTCATATAGAATTAGGAGACTTGAGCATGCACTTCCAACAAGTAGTTAAGCCACTTGAACAAGGGCTCTAAAAATAGTATTGCCAATAATAGAGATGCGAGCTTGAGACTACAACTCAAACTCATCATGCAAACACTCGCTTCTGTCCACGAAAATAGCTTTCTGGATGCGCAGGTAACCGACATCGGTTCCTACTGCTTGTCTGTGACCGCCGTCGGTCGACCTTCTGCCGACGTCGATGCCTCTGCAACTACTCCTGGCCGATGTCAGTCGCTCTTGACTGACGCCAGTGTCTGTGTAGACCCGAATCTGTTAATGAATCCTCCTTGGTGAAGCTTTTAGCTCCACACCCTAACAATCTCCCACTTGGAGATAAACAACTGCACCAGTACCTGTACAGCAACATCTTCTAGCTCCTCCATCTTCAGCTCAATCATGAAGACCAATAGAACTTGAATGAAGATTCAACTTCTCCTTTGTAACTGGCTTGGTTAACATATCAGTAGGATTCCTATCTGTATGGATCTTCTCTAGCTTCAACTCACCATCTTCCAATACCTGTCGTATGAAGTGGTACCTTAGCTGTATGTGCTTTGTTCTTGAATGAAAGGCTGAATTCTTAGCCAAATGGATTGCACTCTGACTGTCACTATACAATCTGCAAATCTCATGCTCCTTACCAAGCTCATCCATGAACCGTGTCATCCATATCATCTCCTTGCTAGCTTCTGTGGCTGCAATGTACTCTGCTTCTGTAGTTGACAAGGCAACAACCTTCTACAACTTAGATATCCAGCTAACCGCCGTTCCACCTATAGTAAAAACATAACCTGTAGTGCTCCTCCTGCCATCCAAATCACCTGCCATATCTAAATCTACATAACCATGTAGAGAAGTATCTGAACCTCTATAGCATAAGTGCTTACTACTGGTTCCTCTCAGATATCTAAGGATCCACTGAACTGCTTTCCAATGTTCCTTACCTAGATTGGCCATATACTTACTTACAACTCCCACTGCTTGGGCAATATCCGGTCTAGTACACACCATTGCATACATCAAACTCCCTACTGTGGAAGAATATGGAACCTTACTCATGTACTCTACCTCATCATAAGAATTAGGACATTGTTCTTTACTCAACTTAAAATGTCCAGCCAAAGGTGTGCTTACCGGTTTAGCATCCTGCATATTGAACCGTTTCAACACCTTGTCCACATAATCTTCTTGAGACAATATCAACCTGTGATTTTTCCTGTCTCTCTTAATGCTCATGCCAAGGATTTTCTTAGCTGCTCCCAATACATCACTCTTTCGTTGAAAACAACATCACGGCTCCTGATTACCTTGTTAGTTTCTAGATTCCATAATCTGTAACCAAAATCATCTGAGCCATAGCCAATAAACGTGCACCTCATAGACTTAGCATCAAGCTTCTTTCTATTTTCTTTATCTATATGCACAAAGGCTTCACAACCAAAAACTTTGAGCTATGAGAGATCAACCTTTTTACCTGTCCATGCCTCTTCTAGAATACCACCATCCAGAGCTGTAGAGGGTCCTCTATTAATCAGGTATACTACAGTGTCAACAGCTTGTGCCCAAAACTGTAAGGTCAAACCGGCATGCAATCTCATACATCTTGCACGCTCCATTATTGTCCTGTTCATCCTTTCAACAATCCCATTCTGTTGAGGTGTCCTTGGAACTGTCCTTTGCCTACAAATTTCGTGCATGTAACAATAATCTCTAAACTTATGACTGCAAAACTCACCACCATTATCTGATCTCAGGCACTTTAATCTTTTACCTATTTCATTCTCAACCACAGCTTTCCAAACTTTAAAAGTCTCAAATACATCATATTTTCTTCTAATACAATAGATCCATACCTTCCTTGTAGCATCATCTATGAAAGATACATAGTATTGTGATCCTCCAATGGAAGCAACCTGAGTCGGTCCCCACACGTCTGTGTGAACAAGCTCCAACTTGTGCCTCTTCTTAGTAGACCCAGTTTTGAGAAAACTAACCCTTTTCTGTTTTCCAAATACACAGTGCTCACAAAACTCTAGATCTATGCCTTTTAAATTTGAAAGCATACCTTTAGACTTAAGAATTGACATCCCCTTCTCACTCATGTGGCCAAGCCTTGAGTGCCACAATTTAGCATCCACATCTGAAGTAGATAATACAGAAGGAGATTTGTTAGTAACACAATTACACAAATAGAGAGTACCTTCTCTCTTACCTCTGGCCATAACAAGTGCACCCTTGGTCACCTTCCAAGATTCTGCTGTGAGAGTTACTGTACAACCCTCATCCCCTAACTTTCCTGCAGAAATCAAATTTCTCTTCAAGCTAGGAACATGCATCACATCTCTCAACACCCATGTGTTGCTATTCTACATCTTCAGCTGCACTTTACCTTTGCCAATTATTTTACAGGGCTCATCATCCCCTAGATACACTATTCCAAAATCTCCATGGATATAGTCACTGAAATATTCCCTGTTAGGAGTAGCATGAAAAGATGCACCAGAATCTAATACCCAAGATTCTATATTATTATGCAGAGAGAAAATTAAAGCATCTTGTGCAATACCTGCAATCTTGGCTTCTTCCTTTCCTTCATGCTAATTGTCCTCCTTAGGCTTTGACCAACAAATTCTGCTTATGTGCCCCATCTTTCCACAATTTTAGCATTGTGGCCTTCTGCCATTTCTGGATTTAGATCTGCCTTTCCCCTTAGATTTGGATCTTGATCTGCCTTTCTTGCTCTCCTCTTTCTGCCTCCCCCTGCTCTCAAAACTTAAAGCATTCCCAGATGTCTCTTCTGTGCTTTTCCTATGTATTTCCTCATTCAAGATAACACTAACAACTAAATCTTCTTGTATTTCCATTTCTTCACCAATCATCCCTCAAGTTCAAGTTATCCATGAAGACAAGGAGGTTTTAGACTTTGATGAGGTAATGGTCAAGTGGAAGGAACAAAATGTAGAGGTCTGTAAGAGTTTATCTTTTCAACCTCTCCAAAATTACCTAAATGATTCCATTTCCCTCTAGATCCTAAAATTTGATCATGATCAACCTCCCATGCTTCATTTTACCTCACAAACAAATGAATTTTATGACCTTCTCACCATCTCCCTTTTTCAGAAGGAGCCTATTCTCTAGAGGATTGAGAAAGGGGTTGTAACTACAAGTCAAGTTCTTGAAAAGTGTGAAGAAGATGCTCAAGTGTGTATGAGGAAGATTTTCTCATTAATACTTCACTTGAGGTTGTAGTTGAGAATGAGAAAGTTGATCTTGATGTGAAGGAACTCCAAGAGGAGTTGGTACAAATTGAAGTCATAAATGAGTTAGAGATATCTCCTATTGAGAGGGATCGAGATAACTTTCAAGCTAATCCTATTCAGATCGATCAAAATGAGGAACAAAAAGATGATTGGTAGCTATACCTTGAATCTCTTTAGGAGATTGAAGAGCTTTGTGGGGATATGTTACCTATTGAAGAGCACGTTTATGAGAAATTTGATCAGGAATAACCTATTCAAGATCATAATATAGATTGGGTTGCCTATTTAAATATCTTTAAAGAGTTGGATGAACTTATAGCAGCTGATAAGAAGGATGAGGTCACTCAAGGATAATGCATAAATGAGATATCACTTGAAAAGGTTATAGATGACAAGTAGCATGGAAAAGATTTAGAAGTACTAGATGAGTTTTTATTTGTTGGCAACTGGTTTGATGTTGATGACTCATTTAAGGAGATGCTAAGAGAATTGGTGGGTAAGAAAAATGCCTCATCAAAGGTTATGATTAATAAAAACCCTACCATGTAACTTGTACCATCTCTTGGAGTGTGTGAGTTTATGAATTTCCCATTTGATACAAGTGGATCATGCTTTGTCATGGTTAGTTAGTTAGTTTGTTTTCCTCCAAGTGCTATTCAAGCACATTAGTTTAGTTCTATTTTATCCCAAATAAGTGCTTGTTTGCACATTTTCTTTTTTAGTTAGTTTTCCTATTTTGTGTGTTTCTCTTCTTATTTTGGAGGATGAGGGTTGTCTTATGCTAGGTGAAAAAAGAGAATTTGTAGTCATGGATTAAATTTATCATTTATTTGTGAGTCTAGGGCTCATGTAAATTGTCTAGTTCTCAAGCATAACAAGCATGCTTCCCAATTGAGACACCAAAATGTTGACAATTTTGACCATATAGGTCAAATTACCACCCTCATTATTTGAAACTTTACATATCATGCCAATTTATCTTGTGAGTCAGTTATTGGTCTTGAAAATTCCATGAGATAATCTATGATTAATAGGCCTTTTTAAGGCATTCACTTTGGTTTTTAGAGGATTTTTTGAGAAAAGCATTATGGAGGCTTCTTTGGGTCCAAAAAGGGGCATTTTCATAAAGTTCAAGGGGTTATTTTCTTTTCAAAAAGGTCCATATTCAAAAGGTTCCTGAGGGTCATCTATAATAAGTCTAACAGAAACAATTCTTTCAGGAAAGTCCTTTTCAATAAATCCAAAGACAAGAATTCCTTTGGATAATTTGTCTGAAGGAAGGTGTCAAAAAAAAAGCCAAAGGAAGGCACTTAATAACTTTTCAGAAGGTCCATTTCAAGTTTTATGAAAGGTGAGACAACATTTTTGAAAAATTCTTAACAATAGCCCAAAGGGCATTGTCAAAAATTTGAAGGGATAATTTGGAAAGGGCTTGACAATTTTCCAAAAGAATGGTTCATGATAGTTTTTTTGAAGGATTAGCCAAGGGCTTGTTCATAATCCTGAAGGACCATTTCATAGTCTCGAAAGTCCATTTTAATTTATTGAAGGTCTTTTACAAAAATCCAAAGGTCCTTTCCAGCTTTGTCGAAGGGCATTGGCAAAAAGGCTGAATGGTATAATTCCTTCAGAAAAGGTCCAAATGAAGAAATAGGAATGGTTCATTTTTTTAGAAAATTATTTTACAACTTTTTCAAAGGGTAAATGGACCATTAAAATTATTTAGAAAGGACCTTTTCAAAAAGGCTAAAGGGTCATTTCAATTTTTTTGAAAGGGTCTTTTCTAGAGCAAGATGACCATTTCAAAAATTCTAAAGGGTCTATTACAAAAATCTAAAAGGCACTTCCTCAAGAGAGGTCCATTTCAATTTTTTTGAAAGGGGCACTTGTAAAAAAAGCCAAAGGGTTCATTTTTTTAGAGAAGTCCATTTCAAATTTTCTAAGGGTAAGTGGATTGTTTCAACTTTTCTAAAGGTAAGTGGACCATTTCAACTTTTTCAAAGGGCAATTTGCAAAAGTTCTGAGTACATGAATTCCTTTAGACTTTTTTGTCTAAAGAAATTATCCATGTAAAGAGAAGCCCAAAAAAATTCCTTTGAATTTTTGTCCTAAAGAAATAAACAAAAAGAATTCCTTTAGACTTTTTGTTTGAAGGAAATAAACAAGGAGATAAGCCATAGACAAAACTCTGAAGGGGAAGACCGAAACAAAATCTGAAGGCCAAATATTTGAGACAATTCCTTTAGGGAAATTATTCAAAGGAAAATTCAAAGTGAAAAATGCATAAGGAAATTAGTCTCAGATAAATTATTTACAAGAAATAGATAGGAAATTATCTGAGAAGAAAGTCTGCAGGAATAGATAGAAATAGAGGGTCTGAATACAAAGAGCCCAAATAATAATCCCACAATAATTGACCAAAACAAATAAGGGTAAAATAAATATAATGTTACCCAGTGCAAATCTAAAGGACCAATTAGTTAGGGACAGGTGGCATAAACACATTCAAATAGTGGGATTTCAACAACCAATCAATAGAGGACAATGAGGACTTTCCCTTTTGACTCAGACCAATGCATTTTGCAAAATACATGCAAAGCATGCAGAGTGGCCCAAGCAAGATTGGAATATAGTAAAGAGCATGCCAAATAATAAATGTAATAATCAAATTATTCTTAGACATGCAACTACCTCAAGCATGGCTCTCTCAGTTCCAAAAAAAGGAGACTCAAATGCATGAAGGGCTGAAGGAGTTTAGCATTAGAATAAGCTAACAAAGAGTTCAATATGAGTTTCTATGCCATGTATTTTCTGTTGTCTTGGAGTTTACATGCACCTCTCACTCATCAAGGTCCTTTTTCATGCAAGTAAAGGCTATCTATAGTTGATTGGTCAAAGCTTTAATTGACTGTTTGTTGAAGTCATGCTTATCTCCTAGTCATCTCATGCATTTAATGATCCAACTCAACTTCAATTTCAATCAATAGGCATATTCCTTTGAATATTGTGGCATGGATTTCCATGCAAGATAGTTTGAATTTTCAAATTTGGGCCCATCATATATAATTCTATGCCAACCTTGAAGATCTATGTAGTTTTGATGAATTTTGAAGATTTTAATAATGATTACTGCATGGGCTCTCCATCATTTTCAATGCAAAAGAGATTTTCATGTAGGACATAAGATAAAAGAATATTATTTGAAGGCTGTGTTATCTTTTGATAGCTCAATTTGGACTTGGGGTGATGTGGGAGTTGATCTCCACTTCTATTTTCAGTGCCAATCTCTTGGATTTTGTATGCTTTTTCCATATAAGTTGGCTTTTTTAGCCATTTTATGAATCCCTCTTTTAGAAAAATTATACAATACCAAAATTTGAGTTTTGTAACCTTTTTAGATAAATAAAAGGACTATTTTTAGATTCCAAGATGCTGATATAGTGTATTTATGTTAGTGATTTGCATATGTGATAGAATTTTCTTGTCAAGTCTTGATTCTTACCTATTTACTAGTTGATTAGATTACGTAGGTTTTTTTTATGTGTTTGATGTATTTTGGCTAAATTTATAGTGGATCTAAGTGGTTGGTTAGTGCCTTGAATAAGGCCTATTCCCTTATTTACCTCAAGCTTTGATCACTAGATAGAACCTTTTCATGAAATACTGATGCATAGGAGTCAATTAGAATTGAAAGTTCAATCTTTTTCTTATCTAATTAGTGTTTTTAAGAGCTCAAATTGAGTGGATAAACCAAAATATAGTTGTATCACCATCATTAGATAGGATTTTTTTCCTTCAAGTTTCCCTTTTTTCCTTTTCTCGACAGCTTGTAGTGTAGAGTAGAGATCGTAATTGATACACCAAAGGAAGCTAGCCCTTATAATCTAGAGAATCAATCTGTTGATTAGGCCACCCATAGCCTAGGATTGTTTCCATGTTTTAGTAGGTTGTGAAGGCCTGAAACTACCTTCACAAGGGTGTGAGTCTAATTGATAACAATAATCACTAAAATAAGTGTGTGGAAGACCAAGGGACACTTTTGAAGTGTCATCTACTATAAGAGGTTGTACAAGTTTGTACACCTCAAGAAAACTCCCCTTTTTTCAAGAAAACTACTCTTTCTTTTGAAGAACCAACCAATTTTCATTTATAAATGGCTACTTAAGACTTTTTAGGACACATGAAGCATGAAATTACCATTTTTTAAACTTCACTTTACTTAAGGAGGTTGTACAACTCATTTAATGCTCTATATTGACCCCCAAAATGACTCTAAAAGATAAGGATTAAAAATACTAATGTGACATGAAATGACCTATAATACACCTTATGACATAATAATAGACCCCTTAAAATATCTAAGGTTCAAGTTTTTACATATAGGGGTCCCAATTTGACTTGCAGGGTCAAATTTGATCAACAGGTAACTTGAGGGTGATAGGGAAGATGGGCTCCCGACCATGCACCAACAAGAATAGTGATGCGTTTACGGCTTACTTGATTCTTATTCTATCTACCCAAAGGGAATATTTAAAAATATTGTGCCATATTTTGGGTTTGTCTACAATAGACTTCTTTATTACCTTCATCAAGTTCTTATTGGTAGATTCAGATACTCCATTACCTTGAGGGTAATGGTTAGACAAGAACTTGAGAGTAATACTATTATCATATGCCCATTCTTTCATTTCAATGGATGTGAACACTGATCCATTATCACATACTAGAGAAATTGGGGTTTAAAATCTAGTGCATATGTTTTCTTCTAAAAAGGTTATCACTTCAGCAGTTTTGCATTGCGTGGTGGCTACTACCTTAGTCTACCTAGTGCAATAATTAGTAGCTATTAGAACATACTTGTGACATTCTGATGAGTTGGAGTTAATCACCCCTATAAATTCTAACCTTCAATGTGTAAAGTGTTTATCAATCATTACTAGCTGTAATGACATTGCTTCTTTTGGCTCCTTTATGCTAAAGATTTGGCATAAGTGGAATTCCCTCACATGCTTGTGGGTGTCTTTGAAGATGGTGGGCCAATAGTATCCAGCTCTTAAAATTTTGTGGGCTATGGTTCTTCTAGATGGATTCCCACTTCCCAACTTCTCATGAAATGTGCTCAATATCTTAGTAGCTTCTTCCTTTGAAATGCATCTTAGGTATACACCTTCAAAGTTCTTTTAGTATAGCACTCCATTCTTGATCAAGTAATGGGATGATTTGAGTCTTAGAGCTCTCTTCTACTCCCTGGTCAATCATGGATGACAAGTACCTCTAACTAATAAGTGAATGATAGGATCATACCAATCATTAGACTTAAAACTTTATTGTTCAACTTGCATGACATTAAGCTTGGGGTCAGCATTGGCAATCATTTGAATCAGACCTTGGCACCTTACCAATTTTATAGTTTTCATAATGTCATATTCCTATAGGACAAACATCCACTCACTTCTCCTTTCTCCTAGCTCATTCTAACTTAACATGAGCTTTGTGGTAGGGTCAGGTAGGATGGCATGTACTTTATTCTTATGAATGTAGTGCCTAAATTTTTTCACTACCTTCACCAATACACATGCTTGTTTATAAATTAAAGAGCAATTTATCTCAACATTTTTAAATTTGGTGCTCATGAAGGCAATTGGATGGTCACATCCATAAATTTTCTATGTTAATATTGTAACAATAGTATGATTAGAAGCAAATGAGTAAAGGTAAAAATCCTTGGAGAAAACTAGACTTATCAAGACTGGAGCTTGACCAATTTCCTCCTTGATGTTCTTAAAAGCTTTCTTAGTTTCCTCATTCCAAGTGATTTTGGGATCCTTTTTCATCATGTCATTCAATGGTTTGAGAATTTTTTCAAAGACAAAAATAAACTTCCTTACAAAGTTAATTTTTCCAAAGAATGATTTTAGCTTTCTTATTGTTAGGAGGTTCTATCTTTGATATAAATTTAACTCTATCTAGATGTATAGAGATTCATTCCAATGGCATGGCTTAGTAACTTTACCATAGTAACACAAAAAATACTCTTTTTTGGGTTAAGGGAAATCTTATACCATCTACACCTTTCAAATACTATCTATAAAGTAATGATATGGTCTTCCCTATTTTTAGAAAAAATAGTCAGATCATCCATGTATATAATGATACATTTACCTACCAAACCTTGGAAATCATGATCCATGTCCTTTTGGAATGTTGCTCCTGCATTGATTAGTCTGAATGACATCCTCTTGTATATAAATGTGCCCCATTTTATAGTGAAAGCAATCTTCATCCTATCTTCTTGATTCACCAATATGTGGTTATACCCTAAAAACCCATCAAGAAAGGACATCATAGCAGAACTAGAAATGCTTTGTATAACTTGGTCTAAAGAAGGCAAAGGATAGTTGTCCTTTTTAGATGAATTATTAAGGTTTATAAAATTAATGCAAAGCCTAATTTTGCCATTCTTTTTTTAGACTAGAACTAAATTAGCAACCCAGGCAGAGTGCCTAATGGGAAATATAATCTTTTCATCTAAAAACTTTTTGACTTCTTCAAAAATCATGGGCTCTAAAACAAGGTTGATAGGCCTTTGATTTTATGTAAAAGGTTTGTAGTCTTTCTTAAAGGGTTTAGTATGAGTGATAAATTTTAGATAAAAAAATCTTCAAGTCATCAGAGGACCATGCAATTATGTCCTTATAGTTGATTAGCATGTCTTTGAATTTTTTATCTTCAATGCTTGCACATGTTCTAATGTTAACTAGCTGAGGTTGATCTTGAGGTCCAAGATCAACTACCTTGTAATCCTTCCCTATTGACTTGGGAATCCTAGTGTTATTATCTAGCTTATCTTGGTCAAATAATCTCTCCAAGGCAATCATGCCTTTTGGAATTTTATTGTCATTTAGTTGAATGAATTTACCATCAAATTTGTCATCTTCTCCAAGAGTATTCTCATTGGCCTCATATATGACATGTGCCTCAAATACACCTGAATTGGTCATGAAATATAGGATATATTGGTCATCATTAAACACTTTCATATGGTTCACATTATCTGGGATAAAAGGGTATGGAACTAACTTAATGCCAAAGTTTTGAGAGTCATGGTTTGGCATAAGATTGGCTATAGCTATGACAAGCTCATCAGCAACCTTGTTTTCTTCCCTAGGGATGGAAATAATGTTAAAATAATCAAAGTATTCAATCAAATCCTAGACTATAAACTTGTATCTCTTGAGGTATGATAATTTGCATAGGTATCAACTCCTTACCTGATTGATGACTAGTTATGAGTCATCATGAACCAACAATTCTTTGACTTTGTACTTGATGGAAAATTGAAAACCTAAGATCAAAGTTTCATACTCTAAAAGGTTACTAGTGCATGGATATTGAAGTCTATAGGAAACATGATATATCTTACCATTAGTGTTGGTTAGGACAACTCCTACTCTGGACCCAAACTTACATCTAGCCCCATCAAAATTCAGTTTTCATAATCCAAGGATAATATGAGAAGGTTTAGAATTACTTACCTTAGCAGTTTCAAGAGTGAAAACTCTCAAATTAGAGTCAAATATGTTCACCTTTTCATTAACAACATTGTCTTCTGTGATCATATGTTTCATCTTTGGTTCTATTTCAAATCTAATTTAATTTAGTATCCCTTTCCATGGTAGCCATAAATGTGAGTAGTCAGTGGACATATCCATTCAGGGCCTTAGTCTATTCCCTACTCAACAACAAACCATAAGCATTAGGAATGTTAACAAATTGGATATCAATAAATTACTGGACTCTAGGCTTAGAAGCAAGATGCATATGAAAATTTAATAATTCCCCAACTACCTTGAATCTAAACTTATCTAACTGAGTGACAACTCTATCAGATTTGATAGGAGTCAACCTAAGTTGTTTACAAAAACCCACTGGCATAATGTTGGTGTATGCACTAGAATTTAAAAAATAGTTATGTATATTCCTACCAAACATTCTGATAGTAAGAAGAAAAGGTGGGGACTCTATCTTAGCCTTGTACATAACAACATTGGCATTATTAGTTTTGGATGGCTTGCTAGGATTCTTAGACAAGGACTTTAGCAATAAGTCCCTTTATTCAGTGATCTATGTAAATTCATATAACATGATGTTAGACTTTATTTTCTTCATGTCCTCCACAATATTATACCTAGTTTTATTTTAAGAAATAAATGCATCATTACTTTGTTTAGAATTACTTCCCTTGGGAGGCTCTAGGTTATTATCTGATGTAGTATCTAGAGGAATGCCAAAGTTGTTTGGAGGTATTAAGGTTATCAAAGGTTGCCTCTACTCTCTATTCCTTAGAGGGTAGGTATTTTTCAACAACTGTTAAAAAGCATGAACTTCTTCAAGAACATCATCAAGTTCATTATCTTCTTAGAAGGGGAAGTCAAACATATCCACCATCAAGGCTTGGTCAACATATTTAGATCTAATATACCTGCACCATTATCTTTATTAAGAACTACTTTAAAGGAATCTAATTCTTCCTAAAAGGATTCAAAAGCTTTAAAAAATTCAATGCAGTCCATTTCACCATGCTTAATAGTACAATGAGCTCTACAATAATCAATTAATGCAACATCAATAAGATTAATGTCCATGGTCTTTTTATGATTAGATGATGAATTGTTCTTAGTGTTATGGAAACTATCATTCTAGAATCTATTAATGGGTCTGTTAAATATTTGAAATGAGAAGTTGTTACTTGAGCTTTCACCAGTATGACTAACCTACTTTTGTAATTGAAGAAAATTAGTGATTAGATTTTGTACCATCTTTAATATAGAGTCATTCTTACTCTTGGGAGCTTTTAAGTTATGAACTTGATTATTATTGGCACCATTATTTGGTATCAAATCCTTCTAATCATTTGAATTAAATCTAGTTTCAAGATGGTTTAGGAATCTTAAGTTCTAGTTAGGTGCAACATGACTCAAGGGTAACTAGTTCAAAGTTGGGATCTAATTGAAAGTTGGTGCATTTTGATTATTATTAGGAAAGATACTCAAGGCAAACATATGTGGATTGATGTTTGGGATAGAGTAAGCCATTTATCCCTGAGGTTGCATTTGATCATTAATGATCACTACTTTAGAATAGGCTTGGGCTAAGGTGGTTATGTCTGGAAGAAATCTCTTCAAGAACATAGAATTCATAGGATCTACTGCATCCTTATATATTTCTAAAGACAAAAAATAATTAGGTTTATAGGGATCTATGGTCTAACTATGCATCTTTTGAAACCTAGCATTAAATGCTCTTATGGACTCATTATCATCTCTTCTGATGGTGGTAAATTATTGTTACAAGACACATAGACTAATGACCTTGCCAAATTGGTTAATAAAGAAATTGTTAAAACCATCCTAGCTAGTAATGTAATTATCAGAAAAATTAAGAAACCATTCATATGCATCATCCATAAATATAAAAGGAAACAACCCACATGCCAAATCTTCATGAGTTACATTTAACAATATTAATGCAAATTTGAATGATTTAATGTGTTCCTCTATAGTTACAACACCATTTAGACTAAACATTGGCAAATATTTCTCAAGATTATGGGGAAGATCATGTACTAAACCTGGTATGTTGATGGAATAATCCCTTAGCTAGGCCATACCTTGATCAAGGTTGAATGTAGGAGTACATTATAGTGGTAAAATTGATAAAGACTTTGAACGTCTATGCCTACCTTTGTCTCACCTAGATTTTTTGTGGATTTATAGTTCAAGCAGAGGTTCCCTTGTTTTTGAATGTGACCTTGTTCTAATTCTAGGCAATTCCATCTTGAGAACTTTGAATTTTGTTTGAAATATTATGTGTCAAATCAATCTTTACAAATAACAAAGATTAAATTTGCACATTAAGTGAACTTTGTAAAAATTCATGTAAAGAACAACAAAAGACTAAGATCTTCAGCTAAATTTGCTCAAAGATATGTCCAAACACATAAATGTAAATGATATTTACAACAATGAGCTCAAATTTGTAAATGATCTATGAATCTTTAACCAAAATAGCTATTACTAACCTCAAATCTATTGAATTGACAAAGTTAAAGCCATCTTTACCATTATCAAGTGTATATTCTCAAAAAACATTGATCTTTGTCTAAAGGAAGCACAAAGATGGGTCTGAAACCATGAAGATCACCAAACTTTACATAATTATGATAAACTAAGTACAATCATGCAAATAATAGAATGTTCTTTGATCAAAATACACCAAAACCAACAAAGATCTTATAAATTCACAAAGATTTGTT
Source organism: Torreya grandis (assembly GCA_037957365.1). Lineage (NCBI taxonomy): Eukaryota > Viridiplantae > Streptophyta > Pinopsida > Cupressales > Taxaceae > Torreya > Torreya grandis. The sequence continues at coordinate 3,752,171 of JARHVA010000188.1, forward strand.
GGCCTTCCTTCTAACACCAGTAGAGCTTACGTCTGTTGATGCCTCTAAGTGTACCATAGGGTGATCTTAGTGTTTAAAGAACACTTATCATTTTAGAACCCAAGGATTTTAGAGCATGAGTATCAATTTGTGGTAGTTTGGTTACCTATGATGAAATATTGGTAGAGCAAGCAAACTATTCCACAATATTTATAAAACTTTGTGGTTGGGAGCCACCTTGATCCTCTCAACAAAGTTTGCAAAACATGTAGTAATCTATACTAATATCAATTAATTATGATCAAATTCTAATCTAAGACTATTCTATAATGGATATTTATAATGATATTAAGCTACAATGATCTAGTTAAAAAAGGAGAAAAAGGGAAGGTTAGGGCAAAAATAAAATATACTACTGATCTCTACCTCAAACATCATGACAAGGTTTAAATTCCAACTGTAGATACATTTAACTAATGTATAGAATGAAATAGCATATGCCCAAATCTTACCAGACACCAAGAATGTATCTAAGGATAATATAAATAAATACAAGTAAGAACTAGCTTTACTTTAAAGATTTACTACTGTAGTTGAATAACATACACACATCCTTATGCAGAGCAAATTAAAATGAAGTAAACCCAAGAAAATTCAACTAATCTAGCATTTTCACAAATTAGCAACCTTGTATTGAATATGTACATCCAAACTTATTCAAAAACCATTCAAATTTGAGATTTAGAATAAATAATTGAGAGAGAAGATAAATAACAATTCACACAAACAAGATGAGACAATCTTCTCAGAATACTCTACTTGTATTAATTGCTTCAAATTTTACACTGGTTTTTGTAGCTCAAAACTCTTTGCCTTCATTACAAATGATAATTCTCCTTTTATAGACTTCAAGGAAGCATGCCAATTAGTTGAATTTACTTACAAGTGTACAAAATGTAAAGGACAATTGTCCTTTCTACAAAGTTTCTAAAATACACTAGACTTTCTAAAAAAGATAGACCTTTAGGTAATATGCATACAAATAACACATGAATTTACAAAAAAATATTTAATTTTCAAAATTCATAATGTTCCCAATAAAAGAGAATATTCTTAAATACTTGGTGGACCCTGTGATGATGAGGACCCCTGGTTCTATTGAAGTAACCTCATTGCCTTCTGATACTATTCATCAACTAACTTCAAATTGACAACTGACTCAAGGAGGAGCTCATACTCTTGATCTACCAAATCATCTAGGTCCCTATCATTTATCTCTAAATCCTCCTTAATGCTCCTCACCTTGGCTATCTTTTTTTTCCAAATAGAATCATATCCATGATCCTGCTGTTATCATCTCCAGACCTGCCTTGGCTCTTGCTCCTTACCTCCTACATGACCAAAGTGATCTTGTGTTTGAACTCATCATCCACAATGATGACTATAGAGCTAAGATTTTTAAGATTAGAAATCATGGTCCCCATGAGTTTTTTAATTCTATCCAATAGCTCTTTATCATCGTTGATGAGTCTCTCTAAAAATTTGGACCGTGCACTCAAACTATTGATTTTTATCCAAAATCAAGCCCAAGATGGTGTTGAGATGAGTAATGCTGATAGTCTTGAAACCAAGGATTTTATCCTCTATCAAGATGATAATCAAATCCCTCATCTTATCCTTAGAACTCTACCATTGGGTGATTAAGACCTTGACAACTACATCTTATTGGTTCAATGTACTCTATCTTAGCTTTATTGACTTTAGAGATTCAAACATATCATGAAATGATATTTCAAACATTTCAATAATTGTATTAAGAATAGACAAAACAACCTATTTATCCAGATCCTCCTTCTCCTTCTATAGGTTCTTTATTCATTATTTCAAGCCTTTGATGATAGTTTGTAAGTGGGTTGATCGAGACTCAGCTAACCCAAGTATATCCTCCTCATGGATGGGGTCCTCACTTGGTCTTTGTCCTCAAAATGGAGTCAAGACAACAAATAGATCCACTTTATGAAAAGTGATTTCCTTTCCACCTACCATATCTTTCTTTATTATTACTCTTTCCAATCCATTAGTGTTTAGGTCAAATTGGACACTTACTGAAGAGTGTGTCATTTTTTGAGGCTCTAGGACTTCCATTTGGGTGTTACCTAAAGACCCAAGAGTAGCCAAATGTCTTTCCTTTTATTCCTTTTGCAAATCCACTATCCAGGGCTTAAGCTCCTCATGAACTATGATGTTGATAGATTTTGTGATTGCCCATTGATGGTGTAGAGTTGAGATCTTTTGTAAATTTTTATATATGAACCATTTGAGAATGGTTGGACCATAAATTAGATTTTCATCACTAAAGAGATTGAACTCACTCAAAGGGTTAGTGAGGGTTAATCTGGGCTTCTTATTTTCTATAGGAACCAAGGCTAGCTTAACCTTTCTCTTTTGAGGGAAAACAATTAGAACTAAGTCCAAAGCTATCTCCTTCCCCTTTTCCTTTCCTATTTTCTCAACTTGGGGTTGAGGTTCTTATTATTGAGTTTGAGGTTCCTCTTCTTACACCTCTTCCTCATCTAATCTGTAAGCACTTGATGGTGCTTCCAAGGCATCTTCCACTATTTCCCCAGGATGCAATGCAATCATGTTAATGTATTCAATTAGAGACTCTGAATTTTTAGGCTGGGTATAAGATGTTTCCCCTTCACCAGGTCTTTCTTCAAGCTTCTCTTTTTTTGGCCCTTATGTAATTTATGCCTTTGGATGTTCTAGAGGAGGCCTAATAGATGGTCTTGGTAGCAAATGGTACTGTAAAGGATTTGTTTGCTAGATTTCACTAGCTAGCTTTTCATCTCTATTCAATTTAGCCTCAAGCTTGATATTGTGATTATTAAATCTTGTTAATACCTCTTAAAATTAAGATGCTCATATGTATATTGTGTCATGGAAACCAAGTTGATGTCATATTTTATGTTAATCTATTTGGCCTTCAAATGTTTTAGAACATTATCTTGAGGGTCCCACTGCCTTAAATCATCAAGCTATAAATTGAATGAGTTTCTTTGTCTGGAGATGGTGTTTACATTATCCCAAATTTTCAACACTATTATACTAATAGTCAAAGGAAAAGGATAGAGTATCCCCTTCTTATTATATTTTCATACACCATCAATACCATGGAATAAGTGGTATGCAGTCTCCTACTCAACCAAATTGGTGGGTACATAGACTGACAATCTAAGAGGCTGACATAAGGTTCCCTCTATCTTAATTATAGTGCAGTCATTATATAACCAAAGGTACCCAATAATTTCCACATACTTCTTGATTAAGGGAATGACTCTCATCATAGAAATACCTATAATAGCCTCATAAAAGGTTGGCTATAGATAGTCACAAATGAATTGTATATGATCCCTGTATTTGAATATATGCAGTTTGGAATAATAATGGGAGACTGTCTACCTTCCATCAGGTGACCAATTTTTGATGTTAGGGTTTTTGGTAATGGCCATTAGGGCATCCAAAAAATAAGACATCATAAATAATTGATTGTTAGTCCTCTTATTTATGGTAGAGAATTGTTGCTTCAGGCATATACTAATCATTTCTCTTATAGGAGGAGTAATTCCCTTTTCAACCATGAAATATATATAAGGGACACAGAATTTGTTGACATAAGTGGTGGAGGGGCCCCCAAAAAATATATTGAGCAAAGTCATAATCATTATAATTCCCACCCTAAATTGGGCGATCAAGATTCTTTCAGTGGGGTTAGAAACTACATGGGTTCTTGAATATAGCCATGGGTTAAGGGTAGTTTTTAGGTCATTTTGGCTGGACCATTACTTAATTGTGGGAAAATATACCTGAGGAATGGGAAGTTTGTAGTAAATTTCAAATGCAATGGGGAAACATAATCAACTTTATTAAACTTGTGTTCATGGACTATCACATATTGGTCAATACTACAATCCTTAAAGATAGAGGCAATAACATCGATACAATAAAGTACCTCTAGCTTCATAGCCGCATGGTGAAGACTGGTCAATTAGATGGCAACCATGTTGTAGTATCTCTAGCAGACTATGGCATTATTTTCATCCTCCTTAGTGATTGATTTCAACTCTTTGATAGCCTAGAAGATCTTGGACCAGTTATTATCCCCAATATTCAATGCTACTGCATCAAGTGCAGTGTCATTGAAGACTCTTCCTTCTACATTTGAAGTTAAATACAACTCTGTATCTTCTTTGTTTTGTTATTTTCATGTTATCATGGTTGTGAGCTTTAAAAATTTCTTGCAAGTGATTTGTAATCAACCTCAGAGATAATTTTTACCTATTTAGATGGTAATTGGACTCTTTCTAGCTCAACTATTATCAATTTGGGATCAAATTAGGGCTTTTATAGATGCTAAGGATTTTTGTAGGTATTTTTGAGCTTTAATGGTGATGGTTGTTTGCAATTAAGTGAAATTGATGCTAGGATTTGATTTATACTTATACCTTTACACTTTTTCTTTTTCTAAGCCCATAAAATCTTGGGTTTTATCTTTTTCTACTTAAGTGGTGTCGATGTGGTGCCTAATTGGCACTTTTGCAACACTTTTTTCATAAATGCTTTGAAAATTTACCATTGTATTTTAAAATTTATATTTGATCTTGATCCATTAGATCAATCTATATGGATCAACACAAATCATTAATCTTGATCCTGCTAGTTGCATGCCACTGGTTGTCCTTTGTACCAAGCCTCATGGTTACACCACTTGGACATCCCATGGGTCTTTTGAGTTATACATCTTTGTCAGTCCTACAGTTAATGTGCATGTACCACATGGTGGTCCCATGGGGCTTCAGGGCTTATATTGAAAAGTCTACAATGATCTTGCTTTATTCAATAATGTTGGTCCAATTAAGCATGAGTTGTTGATCCTGAAAGGGTGCATGAACTTTAAGTTAGCATGGGACCATGTAAAGTAATTAGGTTAAATACTTTAGTCTAAGGTTTTATTTTATGTTAATAAACATGAAATAATCCTGAGGCTAAAGTATTTAGGCTAAATTTAGATCATAGTAAAAGGGGACCCAACATAAAAAAAAAGGACCTAACTTAAGGTTTCTGACCGAAGGTTTTTATTGTATTAATAAATATGAGGCAAACCTTGGGATAAATACTTTAAGCTAGGATTCATACAATAGGGCCTCAATTTTTTTTCAAGCCTCTTAATAAGCCCATAAAATATTTCACAAGACCATGAGGGTATATATATATAGACTAAGTATAAGGTTTTGAACTAAGGTCTAGTCCAATGTTAAAACACATGATTCTACCTCATGATAATATTCAAGCTAAGTCTATGGTATTTATAATTTTATCCCATGTACACTTACATTTTATGTTGAAATATAACTTCTAATTAAACTAAGACCAATCTTAACATTAAAGCACAAAAATTCCAAGCCTGATTAAGGCAAACAACATGTTCATTTATCTAAATGAGATTGGTTTATGAGATTGAATTTTGATGGCCTCACAGACATCAATGATGACCTTATGGACGTTAATGATGTTCACACAAATGTCAAAATTAAGATCTAAAAATGTATCATTGGGACTTAAATTTGACAACCTCATGGAAATCAATAATGGCCTTATGGATGTCAAATGAAAGGTGCAAGAACATCAAAGTTAAGTCCCATAGAATAGTAGGCCCTGTGGAAATTTTGATCCATTATGCATCATTTGATCATCTTCATTCAAGCAAATGTGAACTATTGATCATGATCAAAGTAGTCAACTATGATTGGTTACTGCAGTCACAAATGGATTATGTGATATTGAGATCTTAATTTAGACCAAGATTATAGACTAATGTTTTATTCATATTAATAAATATGAGTAGACTTAGGATTTAAGTCTATAAGCTAAGTTAAAATATAATAAATCATGAAATCTTCAAATAATTAAAAGGGATTAACATAAGCCTTTAGCTTAAGGTTTCATTGTATTGATAAATATAATGAAACTTTAGGGTAAGACTTAGGTTAAGTCTGTGTCATAATAAAGGGGGTCTTTCTTGATTTCATGCCATCTAATCTCTGGCATTTGCTTAGATGCAGGCCATTGATCATGATCCAAATGATGAAGCATGATTGGTCATATGGGTTAAAGCTTTGGAATTTCCTAACCCATCTTGTGCCATTTGATCATTTATGCTTGAATGTATGCAGGTCATAGATCTTGCAAAGAAGCACGTGGCTTAAGTTAGGGCTCAGGGCAAATAAGACTTAAGATAAATTCTTAGGACTAGGGTCTCGTTTATGTTATTAAATGTGAATGGGGACTTAGGACTAAGATTATAGACTAAGTTTGGAACAAGAGGGACCATGTATGGAACTTAGTAAAAGGGACCCTATAGTATTAAGGTTGGAGCATGTTTAAGATAAAAGGGGACAAAGGAGCTTAGGATGTGGAAGGAACCAACCACAATTTTTAGATTAATGTTTGGTCATGTTTAAAAACATGACCAAGCCTTAATATAAATATTAGGTTTAATTATATGGACTATTTAAAATATTCTCACCTTTTTTGAATTTAGTCTAAGAGAATATTATGCTAGGGTTTTTAAACAAGGGTTTTTAGGAAGTTTGAACATGGATTCAACTTGAATTTAAATACACCAAAGGCTAGTAAAAGGTCAAATTGAGATAAAATTATTAAAATTATAAAACCCAAGTATGATCCCATCAAGGAGAGCTCCATTAAACTTGTGATCTGAGACATAGAGATCCACTATTAGAAACATTAGGCAAAGGTAAATTAGGACCATGAATAAAAAGGACCAACTAGACCAAGGGGTGGATAATATTCAAATGAAAATAATGTGAAAAACATGTTAATGATGCTTTGGTCAAGTGAATTTCAACTTCAAAATACAAATTGCACAATTTAACACATGGGTCCCCAATTTTTAGAAATAGGGGGTATGTTGACCTCAACACAAGGTTGGATTAGAGATAAATGGAAGGACATGTTCAAATGTCTACATACACAATGAATAAGCACACACAAGGACATGGGCACATGTATAAATCATACACATAATGAAAGGAATTAGCTTAGAGCCATAGAACAATGTCATATTCAAATGCCCTCAAGTATATGTAGGAGAAAAGAGACACAATCAAAGCTAAAATTGTAAAGCTAAAAATTAAAGAATGCATAATCATATGGTATGAATCCATATAAGAGAAAATATGTATATAAGCTAAGTTTATAGTAGTAATAATCAATGAAAAATTTGATGGTGTATATCAGAGTCTAAAACAGAAAATACCAAAGCATAACATAGGTAATCATGCAAATTTTTAAAACACATTGAACTATTATTTCTTCATACACCAATTAATTAAAACATTCATGAATATAATAAAAATATATAAGAAGTATTTTCTTATAGATAGGGTGATTCCTATCTCCTTGAATATCTCATCAACCTCCCATATTAAACTCAAACCTATTTACATGAGTTTGGTTTAATAATAAAAACTCACACAAACAATAATATATTCTTAACCAAATATATTTTAACAAACTACCTATCCATAATAATGAATTACTACTTTTGTAATTATTCATATTATGGTGTAAAAATTACTGTGAGGGATAACTATCCCTGATATTCCCCCCTTAGGCCTTACATGGTAATTTGTGTTTCACAAGACTTAATGAAAGTAAAGAAGTAACACATCAACTTATTATCAACCATTCACTATTAATAACACATCAATCAAATCAATGTGGGAACTTTGAATAGGAACATCTACCATTAACCATTTACTGAGGGAACACATCAACCTAATAGTGTGGGAACCATGAATGGGAACCATGAAAGGAACACCATCTGTTCAACTTTCACTCTTTCATCTCCTAAACACCTTTTTTTATGAAATTACCTATATGAAAGAATAGAAAATTCACCTCTTTATTTGTCACACAAACACATGCTGAAAGTATGAAATATATAATATGCACCACTATTGCAAGAAGTGCCCCTTCATTAGTGGCTAATGAGAGGTATAAAAAGCCTCCATCCTCCAGTGTCCTCTAACCTCTTGTAGGTCCACTTAACATAAGTAATCTTTAGAATTGTAACCAATGTCCTCATTTATTGGTTCTTATTCATTATCTTCATCAACATTCAAGACATTTTCTTGTAATTTTCCATCAAGCAAGTCCTTGACTCTTTTTGTGTAGTTTACAATCAAATGGCTAGGTTGTTTACAATAAAAGCAAGTAAACCATTTCTTTGTATCCTTAAAAGTTGATACTTGTTTGAAATAAAATTTATATCTTATTTTAGCAGATGACTTATCCTCTTTGTTTTTACCATACAATACACTTTCAGTTGGATAAATATTCTTATTTTCTTCATCTATTAATGAATAAATTATATCTTCTAAGCTAGGATTTATTTTACTTAGTGTAAAAACCATATTGGAATATCTAGCTGACATGTTATTTAGTAAAACAAGTTTTACATCATCATCAGGTACATCCACCTTTATTCCTACTAATTGATTTAGAATGGAGAAAAACTTACTTATGTGTTGTATCATGTTGTCGCTTTCCTCCATCTTGAGTCTAAACAAATTTTGTTAAAGAGTCATTGTTGTACTTCCTATTTGAGATCCAAATAACTTTTTCAATGTAGTCCAAATGGTATTTGAACTTTTTGATAGGTCAATATGATGCAAGTATGCATCAGATAACCCTAGGCCGATAATTGTTGTTCCTTGCCAATCTTTGCTCTCCCACTTTACTACTTCATCTGCATCTTTGGTTTCTTCATTTTTCCATCAACAATATCCCAAAGATCCTTGTTGATTAGTAATAATTGAGTTCTTACTTGTCATGTGTGAAAATATTTTCCTTTAAACTTTTCAATGTAGCTCAATTTGTCCGTTATGACCTTGATGATAAAAGACTACTAAAAATACTATTTTTGACTTTTATTGACAATAATACTCTATTTTTGACAATTTTGACATAAAACTAACAGTTTAAATTCAATTGACTCTTAATGAATTTTAAGAATAGATCCAAATAAAAATAACACCTATGACATTTTGGACTTTAGATAAAATATAAAACATTAAAATATCAAATGCATATATTTTAACTCTTAAAAACATGACTCAAACTTAAAAATAAATAAATAAAAGTACCTTATTAAAACTCTAAAGACATGTGACTTAACAAAGACTAAAAAATTTAAAATGACCCACTAAAACGTAATCCTATAACTTAAAAAATATCACTCAAATCTATATAACCGACTATACAAAAAAATATCACTCAAATCTATATAACCAACTATACATACTTTTGACTTGTTTTGTAAACATTTTACAAAACTTGTGATTATGTTTGAAGTCATGGTACATAATGAATACATCCATCAGATAGAAAGCTGTGTATTAGTTCTATGAGGATGGTGAAGGTAATAATCAAAATGGGTCTATAGGAGGAGTAAAACCCTTCACTTTATGATGGCTTACATGGAATGAATTTGATAGATAATGCATTTCCATACTTATAAGTTTGTGAACCTCTAATCTAGATAAAAATACAATGCAATGAAAATTTTGGTGGGCAAATAATAGACCATAATGCACTACATCAAAGTCAAGATGATGTTTTGAATGAGGATCTCAAACTTGATAGGTCTATGTGTTAGAGAGAGGTCTGCGTGTTGATAGATCTATGTATTTGCTTCATGTTGATAGGTCACAAACTCACCATACATTGAAAAATTGGATGAAATTCCTAGCTTTGAATCTATAATGCTGAGAATGCATTGGACTATATTTATTTCTTTGACTGATTCAATAAAATCTCATAAATGCATGGATAAAATCATGGTAGTGGTAGATGCATGCATGTCAAAGACTAATGTACAAGCCATGATTCAGTGTTGGCTATGATTAGCATTGGAATAGAATGGTGGGAGTGATGATTTAGATATATGCTTGGATAAAACCATTTAAATGATAATCTAGACAAATTTTTTATTAGAGCAAACACATATATACTAGGGGCCATCCAAATCATATACACATCTATAAATACAACTATAGATATCAAATTTTTGTGATCAGATAGTGATAAAAACTAACCCATATCTACTCATTAAAGCATTAGAATATCCTATTCTGATACCAGATGATGGTGTATATCAGAGTCTAACACATAAAATACCAAAGCATAACATAGGTAATCTTGTAATTATTTTAAACACAGTGAACTATTATTTCTTCATACACTAATTAATTAAAACATTAATGAATATAATATAAATATATAGGAAGGATTCTCCTATAGATAGGGAGATTCCTAGCTCCTTGAATATCTCATTTAGCTCCCATATTAAACTCAAACCTATTTACATGAGTTTGGTTTAACAACCAAATCTCACACAAACAATATATATTCTTAACTAAATATATTTTAAAAAACTACCTATCTATAATAATGAATTACTACTCTTTAAATTATTCATGTTATGGTGTAAAAATTACTGTGAGGGATAACTATTCCCTAACAAAATTAGTGCAGTATAGGATGATCAATATCAAGATATAATCAATGCTAATTCTGTGGTATGGAGTATAGAAAGATATAACCTAAAAAACTAGAAGCTATGTGTATGATTCCCCAAATGGATTGATATGTCAATGATAAATATTTGTATATGTTCATGTGCTCCCAATGGGTGAATTTGAATAAATCTAGATCTAGGTGGAGGACCTAAGTCCTGTAATAATCTGTGAACACTCGAAGGGAATACGTGAAGCATGTATGTATGATAAAAATAACCACACTAACATAGATAACATATGTAGTACCTAGAAATAAAATTAATGTAAACATGTGATGTAGAGGATATTTAGGAATAAGTCATCCACATATCATCTTTACCTGTTTTGGTCTTGAAGAATATCTCTCACTTGCATCTTACATTTGATTACCCTTCTCTTTATTATAGTTTCAATCTCTTCATGCTATACTCATTATAATCCTTGGTATTTCCTATTAGAAAATATATATAGAGGCACATATATATTCTATAATATTTATTTCATATCATTTACCATCAAGCTCTGCCTCCTATCTTTCTTGTAATCTCTTCACTAGCTTTCACTAGGTAGCTCTTCCTTGGTCTTGAGTGTCAACTTTTTGAATTAGACTTAAAAGAGTTAATATATGGTTTTAAATAGTATTTTATGATATTATAATACTTTTATTAGTCCTTTTAAATGGTTTAAACACTTTATTATATTCCCTTTTGCATCTCAAGATCACAAAGCTCTACTTATGTTTGTAGCCCTTTTCTTAACCTTTTTCCTCTATTTTGCCAAACATATCACATCCACTATATAAATAACAACACTTTGGGACACCATTTATGATATTTCAAACCTAAAATTATTTTTTCCCACTTAATTCATTCAATTTCACCCTCTATTGGACTCCTTTATTCCTTAACTAGCATCTTTTAGGCCTAATCAGGTCTAAACACAACTCAGTTCGTTGATAACCATACCATTCATACCCCTTTTGATCCAAAACAATTTGATTTAACTTAATAATTATTATATAAGGCCAAAATACTAAATTTGGTGAATTTTTAGAGTTACATCTCATTATATGGTCCAAACCCTAAACTAGGGTTTCTTAGGCATTATACAGGCCCAAGACCTTAGAAAATTGCATAACTTTTGTTATAGGGGTTTCCAAGTCCCAATCCACATTTTTAGGGTCAATTTTATTCCCTTAAACTTTACCAAAGGCCTAGAGACATATATTTAACAATTTAATTCTTAAAATATTAAAATAACTATAGTCTTACACACATACCTTATTTTCATACAGGTGATACCCTATTTGCTTAATCAATAGGCCCAACAAGTGTAGTTGATCAAAGGTAAATGAGTAATTGAGATTTAAGGTGAGTTGGAATGAATAATAGGATGTTGGAAATATTTAAAATATCCTAGATGATGGCCTAAAAATCAAAGAGAAGATATAGAGTAAAGGGACATTACACAGTCCATGAAAGTTGACACAGTTAAGTGAATTTTTGATGTTTCATGCATGGAAGCATATTGAAGATGAAGTAAAGGATAAATAATCATTGGAAAATGTAATATAGGAGTATTATATACCTATTAAAGGTATCATAACTTGGAAAGTGAACACAATATTTCATATAAGGTTTTGGAGGTCTATGTTGTAGTCTTCAATCAAGACTGAGTATATAAACTTACTGTGTTTTCATGGTAATCAAGAATAGAAAGAATTTTTAAGGACCAATAAGTGAATGTAAAGGTGAAAAAGGCACATAAAATATTATAAAATTCATTTTTTTCTATTTTAAATTCAATCCAACTCAAGATAATGGATTTTTAAGGTTCTCAGCCTTGAACAGAGACTAGAAACCCTAACCCTAGGGTTTGAAGGATTTAGAGAGTTTTATCCATTCAAAAAACACCAAATTTTTTAGTTTTATTCCTTTGAGCATAAATAAATATATTGGTGTTTTTTTGGTATGATAGAGTATGGTATTTTATAAAATTTGGTAATTGAGTGTAAAACATGGCTTAATTGAGACCTAATTAGCTAGGTCTAGGAAAGAAAGAGGGGACTAACAGTTGAATAAATTAATGAAATTTGATGAGAAGATAGGAGGGAATAAAAGGAAATATAAAATTTTCAAAAACCTTTAATAAATATTCCATATTGGGTAAGACAATTCAAAACAAGGAAACAGGGCTACTAGCCCAAATAGCCTAGTATAACCATAAAGAGGAAAATGTGTGGAATCAAGAAAAGAAGGGAGAATGAATAGTTTAAATAGGTGTAAACATGTGAGATAATATAATTAAATAAAAAATAAGCCTTAAGGTTGAATTTTTACACCTAGTTTTTGTTTTTGGTCCTTAAGACCTAAGAAATGGAAACTTAGTACAAGTATTAAAGTAAGAACCAAAGGAGGAGTACACTGTATGGAATAGTTTTTGAATGTGGATGTCACCAAAGAAGTCTAATATGTGTACAAATGTTTGAAGATATTAATGAAATATGGATTTATCTTAAAATGGATTCTTTAGTCTCTATATGACCCATTGAAGAAATGAGCTAAACATGGTATGTTGAATGATCAACCATCATCATCAAAGAGGCCAATTAAATTGGGAATCAAGAATTGATGGATGCTAGATAAATTCTCCCTAATGCCTCTGCATCAACATGGAAATGCATACAATCTAAAATTTGTATTTTTTGAGCATATTTGAATGTTTTTGTATTTTTTGAGCATATTATATTATTTTTAATTTTTTTGAGTATAAGCTATGTATAAGCGTCATGAAAATGAAACTATATACTAGGAACAAGATAAGAGAAAATATGTACAAGTAATATTAGAAAAAAATAATATTATGTAAAATTTAAATGTAGTGAATCTAAATATCTAAGAGCACATCCATAAGAGTGGATAGTCAAATGGTAGATTCGGTGGGAGGTCATCTAATGTCAGATGTTGAATATGCCCAAACTCGAATAAATCATCATCATTATGATCATCATACCATTATATCTACATAAGTATAACCTTATCCTTGACATTAGATTGTATTTTGTGTACTCAGATAACATGTTATTCTACTATGTAATAAGACCCCTATATGGTCCCAAGTTAGATCACATTGGACCATTGGATGTCTACATGAAATATGTTATTTTCATCTGGGCCATAATATAAAATGTGAACTATAGTCCCTCATCACTAAAAGTGAAACATATGTCTTTCTAATCAACTGTGGCATCCATTTCCTATAAGCATGTACTACCTAGTGTAACCTATATGTGAGTGCCTATGCTCATGATAAAAATTAATGTGTTAACCACTTTAGGGCCACATGTAATGGGTAGTGTGATATGTCCTAACGATTCATAATAATGTATAACATGTTATAGCTCCATCTCTTAATGTCCTATGTATTGTAAGAATCCCAAAGTATAAGTGTTGGGATCTAAATCCTCATCTATAATAATAATAAGGATACATTGGTCCTTGATGAAAGCCCTGATAGTCAATAGATCATTCCTTAAATGTCAAGGTCAGTGAAGAGTCCATCATAGTGCCTATACTGGTGGAGGCAAAGGCTGTGTAATCTAGATAGTGCCTTGAAATTTGAATTTATTTAATTTTTGTTGTAATGTTGAGTATGTATTTGTATCATGTCTGATAATCTTGTGAAAAATAAAAAAAGGTCTATCATTTTGCTGTGATAATTTCCTAACAGATCTATGGTGAACTATGGGTAATATAATCAATCCTCTATTAAGTAATATCTATAAAATCTACAGTGGTATGTCCTATGTTCTACTTACCTAATTATGAATAACTAGGTCAATATCCATAGATGTAACCATATTTACTAAGTATATAAAAGAATCTTGCTTTAACTATAGGTGAGTGTTTGGGCCTGTATCTAGGGTATTATGAATTGGTAGTGTCACCTATGTAGGAAAAGGCATTAGTTCCTTAGAATCATCTTTATACTCTCTAGGGCCTAATGGTGTGAAGTTCAATCCACATCAATAATAATCAATGTTCATGGGTGTTGTATTATCCTCTATGGTGGTCTAGGAATCTATGTCTAAGTTTTTGATGTATATTTCCTTTGAGTTAACAAGTAGTGGTAGTTTTTCTATGAAGATCTCATAATCTATCATGGGTAGGCATAACTATGCTATAGGAGGGTCATTATCCATCATGGGTGAAGATATCTCTATTGTAGGAAGATTTGGGACAAGTGTGGGAATAGTCATTTTGGATTCACCAACCTCATATATATGCATTTATTCTATAGGGATCATATGAAGTGGGGACTCTATGAGATCATGAGATGTCCCATTTGAAGAAATACTCAAGGTAGTAGGCTTAATCATTTTGTAATATCTGAATGGTTGGTTATCAATTGGATAAGTGTATAGATATCCATCATGTAAAAACTTGATGCATCTATGTAAGGTATGGGGTACTACCTCCATGGAATGTATCTAAGGTCTTTTGAGTAATAAATGGTAATGCAAATGATTAGGCATCACCTAAAACTATGTGGATAGGCTTTTTGGCCTGATGCAATATCAAAAGTAATAGAATCCAATTCTTATCAAAGAATGTCATCAAAACCTCAAATGTTCTTATATGTCTTCTAAAAGATGCTACATTAACCCCCATAGTATGTAAGAATGTGAGGTTGCATATGTTAAAACTTAAACCACTATCAATTAAAACTTGTTTAATATCAGTGGTTTTAATTTGTGCCTAAATGAATAGTGGTATATTTTGATTGATAACTATGCATGAGGGCAAATCCTCATTTCCAAAAGATATAACATCCTTAATTTACTTTATAGTGTTCATGAAAGATGAAAAATAAGCCATCTCTATATCATGAAGCAAATATATATGATTAGTGTTTGAAAAAGAATATCTTTAAAGATGGTTTCCTATTAAAGTAATTATAATATAGAAATATTGGATGGTGTATTTCTCAACTGATCAATAATATCATATGTTTTATGTTGATCCCTAGGTCCCATTGTATTATTTTGGGTATGAGGAGGGATGGTGGGAATATGTTGTTCCTATATACATGGATGAGGCACTTGATTTCATTTAGTAATAGATCAAACTATGATATCTACTATTTATCAAGGGAAAATAGTAAAGATGGTATGGGAGCAAAGGTAGTCAATAGGTATAGGTGGAGGATGAATAAAAGGAGTCATTTGAGCTCTTTGCAAAATTGGCTATGTAATAATGCTATCCATAGAAGGGGGCCCAAGATGAGGTAGACAATTATATGAAATAATCTAAGTTCTAACATGATCCATGAGAGGATTGACATACATGTGCATATTTCTACAAATGGCATGTAATAAACATGCAAGACAATCCACAAGACTTTATACCAAAAAGTATAAAATGCATTTTGTCATGATGAAAATTGAAAATTGAGAAAATTTTAAAAATAAGAAGGGAAATCCTAATGGTAAATTAGGGTTTTAAGTAATATGTTCGAAGTAAGTTAGGTTCACCAAATGATTTAAGTATTTTGGGAATTAATGTAAAACCCTAAGTAGATAAAAGAACTGAGTATGTAAATCAAGAAATAAAACATTATAGTATCAATAACCACTGATTTGTATAATAATTGATTTGTTTGCTTAGTCTATAAATAGTAATGAATTGAAAAGGGTGTACTTATCTAGAAAATATGACTGAAACAAATAAGTGGCAGGATGGAAAGTGATGTAGAAGCAGTGTAAAGTATCATCAATAGGGAATAAGTGTCAAAACCCTCTTCAGATATTAGTGTGGCCCTTTTTTCCAATAACACACTGCTCTATTAACCTTCTTTGTGGTGTTATTAACCCTTTACAAATGAAGTAGTAAATTTTAGGGTAGACCTTCACTTTGTTTTAGGAAGCTTGAATCATTGTCTATGCTTCATTTTGATTGATTTCATTATAGAACCCTAGGCCTTCATGCTTGTTAGGGTTTTGATAAACATAAGTGTAAGAAGAGTGGCATTAATAAGGTAGGCTAGATGTGACCTCAACACCCCATGTATTAAGTGTTGCCTACATACCAATACCTAAAGAGGGGATCAAGCTTGATGTAGTTCTCCCAATATAAGTGATGGTGTAAATAAGAGTGATGCTAGTATTCTTGAGTATGAATACTAATTTGAATGCTTTGAGCATGACTTGAAATTGGAAATCTAAGTAAAACTAAGATTTAGGCTATTGTATATGGATGTGTGCATAAATAGGGGTAAATAGGGATTAATAACCTTAATTTGCATAACTATTTATGAGATTATTCATGAGAATTTCCATCTAAGGGATAAATGAATAAGAATGGTCTTTATATAGTGTTCTGATGCTTGTCAAGACATGAAATGAGTCTAGGACAACCTTAAGATGATTTGAGGAGTGAAAATATATTTGTTAGGGGTGAAAGAAGTTAAGGGTCAATAATGTTGCCCCATTTGCCAATAACACACTGTGATATAGAATAAAGGGGATGAGATATTATCCAGGTGGTTGACACGTGTGAAAAAGGATCTGGGATGCTTAGATGATGGCTCAATGCAACTTTTGGTATATCTAGGCATGGGTTAAAAACACATAAAAGATGGAAAAGGATAAAAATAGGACATAAGATAGGTTTAGGGATAAGCTACGGATAGGGTGGTCTCAAGTGACACTCATTACATTAAATGACATTTTAGATGACTACAAATACAACCTTTATATATTTTTATAACTTTAAAAATAAAACTTGTCTTATATTACATTTTTTTTCTAAATAATGGCTATTAAAGTTAATTAAAAAATAAATAAATACAACTTACAAAATTTATTCTAAACAAGTTGTTTTCATTTAAAATTAAATATATCATTATTTAAAAAGTGTAAATGTGTATTCTTCATTTAATTTACAAATGATATAGTTTTTTATGCTATCTCCAAGCTTGTTCCAAAGTTCCCACATTATAGTATCAACAACAAGAATGTTTTATAAACTCGTAATGTTAAAACTTAACAATGAGACAATGAATTTATTTACATTTTGTCAAACATTTCACCATTAGCATTTGTTTCAATGCATTTCAGGCCATTTCATCAATTCATCACAACTAAATAGTTTACATAAATTTTTGTGCCATTGTCTATTATATTGTTTATTTTCTATAAACCCATAAAAATCTTGAACTGTTAAATAAAAAATTATTGTTTAAGTTTTAATAGTTTAAAACTTTTGTTTGACTTAGTGTGTGTGTGTGTGTGTGTGTGTGTGTGTGTGTGTGTGTGTGTGTGTGTGTGTGTGTGTGTATAGATATGTATGTATATATGTATTTTATTTATATTTTACGTATTTTATTTTAATGTGTCATAAAATAGTATAAAATTATAAATATTTAGATTATGTAAAATAGGCCAATAATGGTGTAAGTGGTTGCATATAAGGTTTATACTCTTCAAAATATGGTCTCTTTCAATATGCTTATAGCTTTACTTCTAGGCCTAATTATTCTTATTCTTGCACTGAAACCTCAAGACAAGATTTAAAGACCATTAATAAGATTTAATACATCCATCCACATAAGATTCATATCAAGATACAAGGTTTATATTTTCTTACAAGGTGGTTTCTCATGAAAACTGACAAAACTTTATTTTAGCACTATTTTAGGTCTAATTATAGGACTGTTCTGACATAATCATTTATATTTGCATACGTCAAATATATAAAGGTTTGATAAAACAAATTGAATAATTTAAAGGAGGTAATTATCCATATAAATATAAATTTTTAGTGATATTTGATTGTTCATTTGGATTTTATGATAATTTTAGTAATATAAACCCTGACCTAGGGTTTCATCTTATAACACAAACCTAAAAACAAAGAAAATTAGAAATATATAGTTATAAGGAATTTAAAAACTTTATTACACTTTTATTAAGTCCATTAAATTATTTTTCAACCATATAAATTATAATTTAAGCTTTAACTCTCATTAAAATATACAGAAAACACTTTACCTCTTAGACTGTGCATATTTTTTTTGTTTTTGAGCCCTCTAACAACTAAATAAATAACACAAGCTTAATAACAAGTTTGGTAATAAATAAAAAACTTCCATTAACATATTAAAAATCTTAATGACTCATATACACCACCACCAAAGTTTATTTTATTCATAACTTTCTTGAAACATACATATACTTGTAAAATCGTCTTCTTGACTTTCACTCACATACAACCATCAACCCCTAAAATGAGATTATCCTCTTCTTTTTATGGGTTATTAGTCTCCTCCCATGATTTTTAGAGCCTTAAAATATTCAAAAATTAAGTACCAACCTATTTCATGCATCAAAATTCTCTCAACTAACCTAAGACTATTCTAACATGCTTGATTTCACCCTTTTTCTATGTAGCTTAAGACTTATCAAGGTGAAAGAGATAGTTTAAAATAATTAAAGTAAGTGTAATAATAATAAAATATTTAAAAAAATTTACTATACCCCAAATATCACTAACATAAGGATCATTACCATTTAAACCTATTAAAAATCTCTCAAAAGTCCAAAACTAATTCAAAAATTTGAATTTCCTGGTTTTGGCAAGAAAGTCCAAAACAATTTTAAATGACCTAAGATCAATAAATAAAGCCTATATAATACATATTATTGATCAAATATGACAAGCTAAGACCATAAAATAATGAAATTTAGCTATTTATAGTGATGTACCTGCATCAAATTACTAAAGAACATAAATATATTTTGTGAGCTCCTGCTCATGAGTTCTTCAACATTATTGTTATGCTTGGTTATATATGAAGGTGTCATACATGTTGCATCCTCAAATGGATGGTTATTCCACTTGATCAAGTATTATAAGTATTATTTTTTCCTTGTCTTCTTCACTATCTTCTTGTCTAGAATGGCTTCAAGTTGATGGTAGTCGCTGCTCCTAATGGATGATCTAATCATCTTTGTATTTAGGTGCTTTATTTGAGTTATATATATATATATATATATATATATATATATATATATATATATATATATATATGTTTTATACATTTAAAATGGTTGAGATTCCAATATTAACTAGAATCTCCAATTTATAAGCATTAGTGTAATTTTTTCTTAAGACCTTACAAGATCCAATCTTCATCATTTTCAACTTGTTATATTCCTCTTTAGGGAATATTTATTTATTGAGGTGATCAAGAAATAAATAACCTAATTCAAAATGAACTTCTTTTATTTTTCAAATCAACACTTTTATTATACTTACTTGTACTTCTCTCTAGTTTTTTCTTTACCTGCTCATACAATTTTTGCATAGTTGTTTCAAAATCCTCACCTTCTACACGTATTTTCTCTTGCTTACCCAAGTTCCTCAACTAATAAATTAAATTTGGATGGATTACATACACAATCTAAAATTGGATATAACCTATGCTTTTATTTGGAGAATCATTATATGAAAATTCTTCCTTATCTAGTACTTGATCCAATTGTTTGGGATGGTCACTTACCAAGATTTTGACTATGTTTCTAAAGATCCTATTGAAATTTTTTTTTTGAACATTATAATGAAGATGGTAAGATGATATGAAACTTAAATTGGTCCCCAAATTCTTCCAAAGAGTCTTCTAAAAGTGTCCCTCAAAATTTGTATCCCTGTTTAAAATAATACTCCTAGGATGCCCATACAATCTCACTACTTCTTTGAAGAACAAGTTAGCAATATGAGTTGCATCACTTGTATTTATACAAGGAATAAAGTGTGACATATTATAAAATATATCAAATAATACAAATATAGAGTCATTACCTTTTTTATTTTTTGGAAACCCAAGTACAAAGTCCATATCTATTAAATCCCATGCCCTGTTAGGAATGGACAATGGTTGATATGGTCCTATGTTTTGAATTCTTATTTTATCATACTAACATATTGTACATCTCTTAAAAAAATTCTAAACATAATATTTCATCCATATCCAATATTAGTGTGCATTTAGTTGAGCAAGTGTCTTATCTTGCCCAAAATGTCCTGCCAAACCACCACTATGTTTCTCCATTAATAGATTCTCCATCATGGATCCTGTTGGTATGCATAATTGGATACCATTGAATAAAAATACCTATTTAAACATATATTCCATCCATGGACTCCTATATTTTCTTATTGGGTTCTTACATGCTTTATATTCCTCCTTGAAATTAAAATCTTCCTTGTACAACTCTTTCAAATTATCAAATCCCAAGATATTCACTTGAGACTCCTACAAATTTAGACTTCTCCTACTTAAATAATATGAAACTTTTTTAGCTTTCCCAATCTTATGATTGATAAAAAAAAATACTTTTCAAAAATTCAATCCACTTGACATGCCTTTGACTTAGTTTAGTTTGACTACTAATAAACTGTAAAACATGGTTATTTGTATACAATACAAACTCTTTGGGCATAACATAATGCTTCCATTTAATCAAGGATTAAACCATATCATAAAACTCTTAGTCATATGTTGAATACTTATTATTTTCCTCATTAAGTTTCTCATTGAATTAGGTAACTAGTTTGCCTTCTTGACTCAAAACAACTCCTATGGTTGTCCTACTAGCATCACATTCTACTTAGATAAGTTTGCCAAAATTAGGTAAAGATAGGATGGGTTATTATGTAATATTCTTCTTTATAATGTGAAATTTTTTATCACCTACCTCAGTCCATCTAAATGATTATTTGTTTCCCTTGATTTTTTGACAATTGGAGCACAAATACTACTTAATTTTCTTATACACTTTCTATAAAAACTAGCTAAACCATGAAAAATTCTTACTCATATGCACTCCTTGGTGTATGCCATTCTACTTGGATTTGACCTTCTCATTATCCATATTCAATCCTTCTTATGAAATGGGAAATCCCAAGTATATTAACTCCATCTTCATGAAAGTACATTTATTGAGGTTTATTAGTCGCTTTTATTCTTGTAGTTTACTCAAAACCATTCTAAGATGTTCAAGCTAATCTTCCTTTGATTAACTATAAATAAAAATATCATCTAGGTAAATAATAAAAATTTTACCTATAAAACCTTTGAGTATCATTCATAAGCTTCATGAAGGTTCTTAGAGGTTGGTCAATACAAATGGCATTACAAGACATCCATCGATCCCATCATTTATTTAAAGGTTGTCTTCCATCATGAAGGTTCCTTAGAGGGTTGGTCAATACAAATGGAATTACAAGAAATCCATATATCCCATCATTTATCTTAAAGGTTTTTTGATTTTGATATGATGATAGCCACTTTTCATGTCTATCTTGAATAAGTACCTTACACCACTTAAACAATCCATTAAATCATTAATTATAGGCAAAGATAATCTATACCAAATTTTGATCTTGTTTATGGATTTTGAATCAGTACACATTCTCCAACCTCCATACTTTTTAGGTGTTAGGACTGTTGGAATAAAACAAGGATTCAAACTCTCTCTGACTAATCCCTTGTCAAAAAATTCTTGCACTTGTTTCTTGATTTCCTCATTTTCCTTTAGTGTCATCTGGTAAGGTGCCTTATTTGGTATATTGGCTCATAGTATGAGATATATTGATGGACGATGCTTCTCATTGGAGGTAATCCATTAGGTAAGTCATCCATAGCTATATTAAAAAAATCATTAAGCAAGTTATGAATTTCTATAGGCAGATCAATCAACTTAGTAGTTGTGATTACTATTTTAGGATTACCAAAAAGTGCATAACATACCTATTATTTTATTATTCTCTTCAATAACTCTTTTCCACTTGTCAACAACACTTTAGGAGTGGAGGATTGCATTCTTCTCCTTAAAATGGTATAAAGGTGTATTTCTTTCCATCTTTCTCAAAGGTGTAGGTATTGCTTCTCACATCATGTATTTATTTCCTATCAAATTGACAAGGTATACCCAAATATACATGGTAGATATCCATGGGCATGAAATAACACATGACCTCATCCTTATAATTATCTATCTAAAATTATACCTTACATTGCTTATTTACCAAAACTTGATGTCCTTTTTGCAACAAGGACACCTTATAAGGAGTAGGATGTGTTGATTTATTCAAGCCTAACTTGTCAACCATTTCAAAAGATACTAAATTATTATTACTTACATTCCATATAATTACTTTTCAAAACTTACCCTTTGACTTGTAAGTGGTTCTGAACAATGACTTTTATTATACAGGATCCTTGATCTCCTTTTTAGTCTTTTAATAAATACTCTCTTCATGATAAAAGATTCTCCAAATTTAGGTACATCTTTATGATAAGGTGATCCCACACTCTCATAATCAGATTGGATAATTTTATCACTAAATTGACTTGTATAAGGATTCAAACTCATAAGATCTATGCCCATACTTGTTGTATTTAAAGCATCTACTAATAAATCCTCTTCCACTATCTTTAGTAAATAGTCTCCTAACTATAAAAGAATAACCACATCTTGTAGGATGATTTGGGATTTGTGAAATATTGGATTCATCATGATGTGCTTTCATTTAAATTATTCCACCATGTTTTCCTCTTCTTTTAAAATTTCTACCTCTACCTCTTGAATGTTGTGTCTATTTCCTAGAAAATTTCTCCTCTACCTTAAGAGCAAATTGGTATGCCTATTAGATTTATATTGGTGATATAATACTGATATCATCTTGGATATTAAACATTAATCCATTTATGTATCTAACCACATTTTCAACATATTATTCTATATGTCCTACTCTGATGGTTAGCTTGTAGGACTCCTCTATGTAGTCCTATACTGCCATTTATTTTTGCCTTAGATTTTGAATCTTCTTAAAGATATTAGTTTGGTAATATTTTGGAATGAAATTTACCTTAAAATTGTCTATCATTATGTCCCAAATCTTGATATTGGTCGTCCCTTTTCTTCTTCTTTCATCTTGCACTCCATCCCACCATAGGGATGCATGACCTTTCAATCTAGTAATAACAAACTTTACCTTTTTGTCATCATCTATGACTTCATAATCAAAAGATTTTTCCATGGAATTTATATTTTTAATTATATCTTCTACATTTAGGCTACATTCATATATAGGTACTTCTAGTTTGGGTTTAGAACTTACCCCCATGACTGCTTTAATCAGTCTTTATTCTGCCCTCTCTTCTGCTTCCTCTAGTTCTACCCTTTATTATTAAGTTTATTCCACTTCTATATCACTAATATCTCCCATGTAAATTCCTTTCCTTTGACTAATCTACATTTCCTACAAATGATCTTGAATGTTTCTCATTTCTTCAAGAAACATGGCTTGAGTAGGCTGTCTCCTCTGACCTCCTCTAACTCTTACTCTAATTACCATCTTTATAATATTATTTCATATTTTGTCAAATAAATACTAATAAATTTTAAATTTAAAACACCCTAAACTCTAATCTGATACCATTATGGTTTAAGTGATTTCCTATAGGGTTTATACTTTTCAGAAGATGGTCCCTTTCAATAGGCTTATAACTTTAATTCCAGGCCTAATTTTTCTTATTATTATACTAAAATCTCAAGATAAAATTTTAAGACCATTAATAATACTTCATACATACATAAATACACATAATATTAATATAAAGATACAAGGTTTATATATTATTACAAGGTGGTTTCTCATGAAAAATGACAAAACTATATTTTGGCCCTATTTTAGGCCTGATTACAGGTATGTTCTGACACAGTCCTTTATATATAAATATGTGGAAGACATAAAGGTTTAAGACCACTTGAATCATCTAAAGGATTCCCTTATATAACAAAATATAAATTTTTAGTAATATTTTATGGCTCATTTGGATTTTATGACAATTTTAGTAATCTAAACCCTAACCTAAGGTTTCATCTTAGAACATAGATTCAAGAGCAAATAAAATTAGAATTATGGAGTTATAAGGACTTTAAAAACTTTATTCCACTTGGATTATGTATTTTACATTTTTTATCAACCTTATAAAATGGAATTTAATCTATAAATATCATAAAAACATACAAAAAAACACTTTACCTCTTGGACTGTGCACAAGAAATTCTTTTTTTGAGACCTTTAACAATTTAAGAAATAACAAAAGCTTAAGAATAAGTTTTGGAATAAATAAAACACTTAAATTAACATATTTATAATCTTGAGGACTCATAGACACCATCACCAAATTTTATTTCATTCACAACTTTATTGAAACATACACAAACCTGTAAAATAGTCTTCTTGACTTTCACTCATATACAACCATTAACCCCCAAACTAAGCTTATCATCTTATTTTTATATGTTATTAGTATCCTAACCTAATGATTCAAGCCTTATCATATTCCTAGATTAAATATCATCTGGTTTCATGCTTCATAATCCTCTCAACTAACCTAAGAATCTTCTAACATGCTTGATTTAGCCCTTTTTCTATGTAGCTTAAGACTTATCAAGGTGAAAGATAGTTTAAAACATTTACAAGTAATTGTTTTCATAGGATATTGCTTTTTTTTTTTCAATTTTGTGTAATTTTAAATAGGAAACACAAAAATTAAACAAATTTGGGAAATGGTGGAAACTAAAAACATGAGAATAATAGAGGATAGAGGTGAAGGTGAGAAAATCATTACAAAATAAACTCAAAGAACTGCTAGAATAAATTAGATTTAAATGAAATATTTAGAAATTATTACTCTCATATGAAAATAAAACTAAGAGAAATAGATGTATGGGAATAAAATAGCTTGTTTTGATGCACAAATTATCCTAAAAATACCAAATTGGGTACACTTGGTATAAATACCATACATAGGGTTTTAAACACAAATGTTTGGAAACTCTTTGAGTTTCACATAATCAAGAAAAGTGTATAATTTTAATGGATTATCTATCTACAAAAATAAATACAAATTTCACAAATAAAGAGCATCAAAACCTATAAATTCAAAGAATGATTTAATCAAATTACTTCTATTCCATTAACAAATCTAAAAAGTACATGCAACACATAAAGTTACAACTAGCCCTTCCCTAAGGGATTAAAGAAAGAAGAACCCATTTTACAATGGCCATCTCTCCTATTTATAATGAGTAGGTAGATGGAAGTGACCTTTTGTATTCTTTTAAATGCTCTTTCAAAGATACTATTCTATTTTTACATTCACATTAATTTTTTTAAATAAGTGACTTAAATATTAAAAAAATATAATAAATTGACTTAAATAAACCGCCAAGCAAGCCCACCAAGCTTTATTCATTGGGTGGTACAGTATCAAAATAGTATGTGCCACACCCTAAAATATGAAATCAAGTCTTGAAAAATAAAATTTGACTAAAATATAAGAAGTTAACCTATATATAAAAGTCTCTTAGGATCAAATATTTTACATCATTGGATTTCCCATTCAAATATCTTTCCATCCCTTTGAACAAGAGCTAAAATAGGGTCTAGATGTTAAAGATATGTCAAAATAGATAATCAGTGCCTATCACACCCATGAGATAATATCAAAACAAAATTTATCCCTATTTTTTCCATTTCCCCTATAATGATCAAATATTTTACATCATTGGATTTATTGTTTTAATATCTTTGTAGTGCTTTGAACGAGAGCCAAAACTAAGTCTGGATATGAAATATATAACCAAAACATGAACATGTATTTTTGTTTTGTGTTATAGTGCACCTAGTATACCTAGCACACATATTTTACCTATATAACCTATTTTACCTAGTGCACATGTGTGTCTAGTGCACCCATGTGCCTACGAGGTTAGTTTGATTTGCCTTTAAAATTTTAAATCTTCAGTTGGATTTTATGAAAAATATTTAAAGTTTTGGAATTTGATCCTTTATAAAAATTTGATCCTTGGGATAATTTATTTCCAACTCATAAAAATATAACAAAAACAAATTATATATTTGAAACATATGACAAAATGTGAGAACTACACTTGTCACACACTTGTGCAAATGATACATGATTTCTCCATTGGATATTACATAAAATATATGAAGTTTGAGAATTTGATCCTTTGGAAAAAGATGTTCCTTGGTAAAAATATATTTAAAACACATAAAATTATAATCAAAACATATTATAAATGTGAAATATATGACAAAATGAAGTAAATACACCTATTACACACTTGAGGTGTGAATGGTACATGATTTCTCCAATTGGATTTTACATAAAATCTATGAAGTTTGGGACTCTAATCCTTTGGAAAAATATGTTATTTGGGATAATATATTTCCAATTAATCAAATGATAAAAAAAAAATGTTCTTATTTGAAATATATGAGAAAACAAGAGAATTTCACCTTTTGGGCACTTGAGGTGTGAATGGTACATGATTTATCTAGTTGAATTTTACATAAAATATATTAAGTTTAGGAATTTGATCCTTTGTAAAAATATGTTAATTTGTAACATATATTTAAAAAACATCAAAAAATTACCAAAATAGAGTATATATATGAAAAATATAATAACATGGAAGAATTGCACCTGTTGTGCACTTGTACGAATGATACCTGATTTCTTCGCTTAGATTTTACATTAGATATATGAATTTTTGGAATTTTATCCTTTAAAAAATAATTTAATTATGATAATAAATTTACAATTCATAAAATGATAAACAAAATTAATTTCCTATGTGAAATATAATACAAAATAGAATAACTATACATGTTATGCACTTGAGGTACGAATGATAACTAATTCATCTAGTTGGATTTTACATAAAACATATGATTTTTGGGCCTATGATAATTTAAAAAAATATGTTCATTGGGAAAATAAATTTCCAATAAATTAAACAAGAACCAAAATGGAGTCTATATGTGAAAAATATGATAAAATGGAATAATTACACCTATCGTGCACTTAAAGTGTGAATGGTACCTGATTTCTCTCGTTGGATTTTACCTAAAATATATGAATTTTGGGCATATGATACTTGAATAAAATATTATCCATGGGAAAATATATTTACAATGAATCAAACAATAACCAAAACAAAGTATGTTTGTGAAAGATATAACAAAACAAAATAAATAGACTTGTCGCACACTCGAGGTGCAAATGGTCTGATTTATCTGGTTAGATTTTATAAAAAAATATGATTTTTTTTCCTCTTATTATTTGATCAAAGATGATCCTTGGGAAAATATATTTCCAATGCATCAAACAAGAATAAAAATAAAGTCTATATGTGAAAGATATTACAAAATGAAAGAATTACACCACCACACACTTGAGGTGCAAATGGTACCTGATTTACTAGTTGGATTTTACATGAAATATATGAATTATGGGAATTTTATAGTAAAATAAAATTTTATTTTTTGAAAATATCTTTCTGATGTATCAAATGAGAATTGAAATAGAGTCTAGGTGTGAAAGAGATGACAAAATAGAAGAATCATGTCTAGTGTACTTGTGAGGCCCAACTGACCCAACGCCAAACTTCCATTTTCTCATGTGGGAACACAAAATTTAAATTTTTTGGGTATAAAATAAGCCAAATTCATGAGATAGTGTTCTTGGGTATTTTAGATAATCACACCCAATGGTGCCACTAGCCATTCCCCTTATATGGAGATATATGTTACGGATCCATGAACATTAAGAGCTAGGGATATTTAATAAAGGATATTATTTTGAGGCCATAATGTGATCCACATGATTTTAGGAGAGATAACATAGGAATGTTGAGGTTATAATTTATACAAGAGTAGGGAAGGTCATAATTCCAATACTAGATGTCCTAGAGAACCACTAACTACCATAACTTAGGTGGGACAAGAATAGGGAGATATTTGGGTATGGATAATATGATAGTGACTATAGAGATCAGGGTCACTAGTCATGGTAATATAAATAGGGAGATGGGCAATGGCATTTAGAAAAAAATGAATGGTAAATGAAGAAAATGATGATGTCCTTGGCAATTGACATGGCAGGTAGATCATCTAAGAGGAGGGCACATTTTTAGGGATATATGTGTTGGTTATAAATTTTTATCACTATATTTTGTATATTTATAAATATTCATACTAGATGACAATGATAGATAGATTTGGTTTTGATACATTAGGATATGACATTTTATTTTGGTTTATTTTCATAGATGGGATAAAGACAACAAGGTAGCAATAGATGATTAATACCACAATCCATGAGATATTGGATGGCATGATTGCTTAACACCATATGGAGTTTATGTTATATTTAATATTACCATTTGTTTCGGATCACATTGGGTCATTTAAATTCATATGAGAAGAAATGTGGATTTTATAGTAGTGGGGGAAAGATCCAAGATCTTCCATGCTAGTTGTAATACCCATGGGAGGATAGGATATAACAAGGCACATTTTGTCCAAAGAGAAAGCATCACAAATGACTACAACACTAGTAGGCATAATGATAAATCAGACTTTGAGAGTCCAAGTGTCAAATCTAGAGAGATAGGTGGTTTCACTCAAGGGAAACACCTAATGGTTTAAGAGCATAACCTTGGTGTAATATATCATAGAGGCATGGTCACAACATATTATAGCCTCTTATCCACCTATGGATCAAGCTGGTTGATAGTCTACATGTTTTGATGTGTTTATTATTTTATTTTATTCATTTTTTAAAATACAAAAATGTATATATGAAAAAGAATAAATGGAAAAGTATGTATAAATGACATCTAAAGTAGGAAGATATAAAAACATGACAAATACAAGATGTGAAATAATTATGTAAAAAAATATCAAATTTAGGTAGATAAAAGGATTCTAAATCAAACACGAAACATGTAAAATAAAGTAATCAATAATAAAACATCTAATTTAACTAGATAAAGGAAATATATGTCAAACAAAAGATAAAATGACATCAAATTTAATAATATAAAATTACTTTGACAAAACATAAGATGTGCAATAAATGATAAAGGTTGTAAAATATCATCAAATATAAGTAAAGGAAAGATAAGTTGACAAATAAAATATGTGAAAGGGATGCAAAAATATCCAATGTATATAGATAAGAATCAATCTAATTTAAACAAAGGACATGTAACAAGTGAGCACATTTTAAATGGTTTTAAAATATCCAATATAAGTATATAAAATAAATCTAAGGCAAATGAAGGATGTATAATTATGGGAGAAAGGAAATGAATAATGACTAAATTACTAATTGAACTCTAATGTCTTATAGGATAACATGACCATCTAAAGTTGTCATTATTTTGACAAAGATGATGTAGATGTCAAGGTGATGGGAATTTTTGAGGAGGGTATAGTTTTAATCCCCAAGGTATTACCATGAAACACACCAAAAATCTAGGAGGCATAATCATGAGGGATAATAATAAAATATGAAGCAAAGAGATAGAAAAATGGATATAAAAAATATAAAGGTGATTAGCTAGTAGTAATATTTTTTAATGGAACATTATGAGTGAAAACTTGTGAACATGAGGAGGAAATGCACTATTAGGGTGATATAAATAATCCTTAGTGAAGACAAGACACTCAAATCAAATGTGCAAGATTAAGATTTTTTGACATTAAGGATCTAGAGAATCCCACCTAATAAGCATAAAACTTGAGAAATAATTTGAGTATATAAATCATCTCATGAATAATATATGCATGAAAATTAAATAGAACCTACATTCCCATGACATGTTCCCCAATCCTTAGGATCCTAATAGAGCCATCAGTCAATTGCAAGGATTAGGTACTTGTATGAAAAGATAGGTGACACTAATGATATATATGTAAATCTCTCTACCTTAATATACTATCCTAACACAATCCAATTGACCTTGAGTTATAATATGAGGCCAATTATGGACTTTAATATCCAACTAGGATAGTAGGTGTGGCAATGATATGATCACATCTTTTGGTGTGATTTTGACTTTTGAAATATATTTTTCCTTTTGAAATTTCCTCTCTTTTTATTTTGATTTTGATATCTTGAATTGTATTTTTTTTTATTTCTATATTTTCTCCTCCATATGGATTTTAAATACCAAAAATGAGTGCGTAACATGACTAACACAAGAGAGATCACACCTAGCCACTAAAGAAGTGAACCTAGGGACCATGTTGCTTAGATACTTCTAGATGTACACTTCAAAAGAGACTGATTTATAGTATTTGACCTAAGTGTGCCTTAATTCAAACATATGAAAGGGAAATTTTGGGACTATGATGGGTCAAAAAAATTTAAATATGATACAATGAAGATATGCTAGTAGTTGACCACAAGAAGGGATATTTTTAATATAGAAATACTAGACATAAAGGATTTAGAAGTACATTAAAATATAATTCAAATCACATAACAAGTACATGAAGGTGAGGATATGTTACAAGGGGAGGGTTATATGAAGGAAGATAATAATTTCACTAGATAAATCATGTAAAACTATAATATAACTATCACAAATAATTATAGTGGTAAAACCCATGAGGGAGAGCATAAACCCAATAGAGGAATATGATAGAAAAGATAAATATACTAAATAATCCCAAAGGATGTAATTTTTGAATAATCCTAAGAGAGAGATCTACATGAAAAATAAATATACCAAAGAATCACAAAAGACACAATGGCCAAATAAACCCAAGAGGGAGATACATGAAAAATAAATATACCAAAGAATCATAAAGAATGTAATGGTTAAATAAACACACGAGTGAGATAAAATACTAAGATTAAAGTATGAAAAATTAAAGAACATGATAGATGTTAATTAGAGAGCAAGAAATAATCAAATGCTAAATATAAAGATATAATATCCAAAACACAATAAAATATGAGATGAAATGTATAATTAATATATGATTGGTTATAAATATCTCAAAATATCATTATATGTATTATCCACAACATCATATATCTCATGCTACCACTAGTAATGAGACTTAGTCATGGTCTCTTCTACTCTCTCTAAAATATGTGCAAGAACAACCTTAAAAATGGCCTCAATAGAGAAGTAGGTATGCTAAAATTGGAAGCATGACAATCCTCCATATATGAATAAGGTGCAATGGGAATAAAATACTGTAGCATGAGATCTTGTTCTAGCTATAAGGGAGGTTGTTTCTCCATCCTATGAAAATGATATGATGGTCATGGAGGAGCTTGGTGTCTATGTATATAAAAATCATGAATATGTTTAATGATAAGCTCTACACTCAACTATGGAGTATGTATAATACTAATGCCAAAGATAATAATGTTACCCTTTCTTGGAAACATGTGTAGGAACTACCTTTCAAGGCTACCTATCTAGGTGTGGAGATGAAAGTGTGGCTCATGATGAATAATTAATAAATGTGGAATAAGGGATCAAAAAATCACCATATAATGAGTAATGGACCCATGATAGTCACAAAAGTGCCTCCATTGGGAATAAAAATGTGGTTGATGAATATTCATTGAAGGGGATTAGCCTTTTAAGTTATACTACTTAAAAGATTTCTTTTATGCTCTATAATTTTGAACTAAACTACCATGGGTATTATGAAATATGTAGAACTATTTTAAATGATGATGTTATCAACACTACATCAAAATTATTGATGTTAGAAGGCATAGTGTCGAAGCAAACATCTCAGGAGGAATAACAATTTTCAGAGAGGGGGACCTAATAAAAGTAATTGAATCAATATTACAATTTTAAAATATGCCACTAGGAATATCAAAATGAAATAAATCATCATCCATGTTATATCTAGAAGGAATAATCATGCTAATACTAGAGTTGAAATATGCTTATTTGTGTGATAGTTTAAGGGAGGATTGGTAATTAAAATTTCTAGATGCTTTTCTTGGACATATATAAAAAAAATAAGAGTTATTCAATGTGCAACTGTAATTATAACTGGGAGTGGTGAGATCCACATGGAGGGTTTCAACCATGATGTCACTAGAAGTATAATTATCTATAATAGGATATATTTTTTGAATAATAATGTTTGTAATATCTCATCCATTTACCTATTACATGAATTTATTCACAAGGTAAAAAGTAAATGAAGAATGATGCTAGGATAAATATTAAAAGTTTTTATTTTTAATCTATTTTTATCAGGTTCATCATCATCATCAAACTTAAGAATATTTGGTGGAACATCACCCATAAGCTCAAGTTAAACACTATAACCTCTAACTAAGTCCACGTAATAGTTAAAACATTTATATTCATGGAAAGGAATAATTGGGAGTGCTTCCATGGTCGATATTTTGAACATATCACACTGTTAGAATTGTTCAAAGTTCCAAAGATTTGTATTAACTTGAAGTTTGTAAATAACTCTTAAATATTAAAATTTAATGCATTAGCATGGAGAGTAATCTACGGCCCTCATGAAATTAATACAAGGGTGTTCAAGAAAGATATTATAGGATATGGGAAAGTTGAACATCATAACCTTCACCCCAATCATTTTAGGACATACCAAGAGAGGAAACTACATAAGCCCCGTGGGTGGAATTTTTATTAAGTCATATCCTTGACACATTCTACAAGTGGTATTAAGGTTATTTGTTAAATATTCAAGGGATTTGATGAATTCAAAAAATGTTACATAAGTACTTGAACCTTCATCAATGAGGTTTATATTAAATTATACATCACCAATTTGTATGCCAATCAAAATGGGAGGATCATCTGCATGAATAAATATTTCATTGCTTAATCTATTATTTTATCAACTTAGATAGACAATGATTTTCATAACAACATTATGTTTTCCTTAGAGTAGGTAAAGGTAATTACTTTCCCCACATGTGGTGGTTAAGTAATGTTAATGTCAAATAGAGTTTTCATTAAACTATTGCAATGTTTATAAGAGGCATGCATGAGTTTGTAAAATGGAATGCAATTCGGGAGCTTAAATTTTTTTTAATGAGGTCTTATTCCTCAAAATTGGATTGTACATTGTATAACTTGGAGAAAAAATTATACGTGCTATCATGTTTTGTCTTGGATGGAGGTGGATCTCAATCTTTAATTTATTTATCAATAACTTTAGTTGGGTTAAATGCACATGTAAAATAAAACAACTAATTTGTTTAGGCTGAAGCATTTGAACTGGATATATACAACTAATTCAACATGGATAAGGTAGTTACACTATACACATAAAAATAATTTGACATGGCTGAGGTAGTTGGATTAGACATAAACAACTACTTCAATGGTTGAGGCAGTTGGATAAACCACAACCAGCTACTTTGGCATACCTAAGGTAGTTACTAAGACATAGGAAAAATATTTAATCGCTTCAGACCAAATGTGAATATCAATTTTTTTTTCTAATTTGATTATTTGGAAAATTTGAGATAGAAACATGATCTATAGGATAGGCCTAAACAATTATTTATGATCTAAAATTCATTATAGGCTGATTTTGATTTTTTGATGAGTCAATGTTAGCCATAATGTGTTTCATGCCATTCATATTAACTAAGTTTTATTTACTATGTGAATAATTAGGGTTAACAATGGAGTCTATGGAATTTGTAGTTGTATCTGAATTTTATTAATTTTGAGATTGGATTTTTTTTCTAGGTAATCTGTTATTACTTTTGGAATGATCCAAAAGTAGATTTTTATAGATCTTAAAATGAGAATTAGTTTGACATGACTTTTGGAAACTTTATCAAATGATTGATATCATTCTATTTCCATATTGTCATGGTTAAATTTATGAACAAGGATGAAATCATATGCTAAAGTGCGAAGGGAATTATAATTCTTATGAGAATGACCCAAATCAACATGAAACCAATAAAACTATCGGGTATCATACCATTGTGATTTTGGTCATGAGGAAAGTAACTCTTTTAGTTAAGGTATAGGAATATTCTTTCTAAACTCCTTAATAGTAAGAGGTTGATATATATTTTTAATAAGGGTTGAATGAGGACAAGTAATCCATAAACTAGGTGGATATTCCACATTAAGTTACACCAACATGGAATCTTTCAAGTCAAGGTATTCCTCTCAAGTTTTATGCCATAGAAAAACACCTATAATGTTATTTTAAGATGTATTCCATCTCTTATGACTGTCATATTTAGCATACAAAATAATAATTCCACACTCAAAACATGATAATACTCCATACATGACTGTAATTAACATGTTTTCATAGAAGTGTAATACCAAATGTGAAGTTATTTGACCTTTAGGATTGAATATTGAGCTCTATTAAATGTTTGTGTATTATACTAGTTGCAAGGAATGTAAATATGCAATTAAATGAGACAAACACATTAACAACTAAGAGAGATAACATAAGACATACCCTAGAAAAACTCAATGTGAGAAAACTATAGTAAGAGTGAAGCCATTCCTCATCATCTCCACTATGTTCTATAGTTTATGAGATTTTCTACCTCTTGAGATTACAAGGAAAATAACCTCATACACTTGTAATGACCTCTACAATATGTGGTGGAAGACTTGCCTCTCAAGGAAAGAATAATACTAAACTCACTTTTTTAGCTATGTAGTCCTCCTTGGATGGATCTATTGTTTTGGTTGCTATCTAATAGTCAAATCCTTTTTATAATGATATTTGATGAGTGTTGAAATCAATCACCTATAACTAAGCAACAAAGATAAAATAAGAATCGAGACTCAAACTTGAAAATAAGAATGTAAATATAATTTCCATACATCTCAAGGCACTTGTTATTGTTTTTATGATCTTCTTGATCTCTTCTTAGACCTCTCTTCATGTAATTTGCCTTGACAAGACATGTATTTATGTTCTTCCATCCTTAAAATCCCCCAAGAAACTGAAATTAACCACCAAGAAGTTGAAACATTAAAAAATGCTGGAGAATTAACCTTAGTTGGGTCTTTTCCTATCGTCCTTTAGGCTTATCCTAAGTCTTATGTGTATGTGAATTTATTATATTTATAAATTCACTTTATCCTATCTTTTATGAGGTATCATTGACCTCTCTATTCCATTTGTTGGATTTGAGAGATGTTGTCTTAAGTAATTCCTCCCCCCACATGACACATACATCATCACTTTAAGAGGATTATGTCACATGGCACACAATTAAAGTTTACTCATGTAACTCATTTTATCTCTTATCTCTATAGGAAGATCTCTCATATCCCATTATTCAACACTTACTACATCACAATAATTTTTCTTCTTGCACAATTGTGCTCTTGCATCCTTGATGCTCTCTTGGTCTAAGATTATTCTTCTCCTAGTTTTTTCACGCTATGTAATTGGAGATTCATTATTATAAAGATTTTAATACTAGTGTGGGATTTTTATCCATTTGAATATTTACCAACTTATCACCTTCATCTCAACACTATGGCTTGTTTCTTTCAAGGTGATGTTGTTATTTTGCATTCATTTGCTCATTTATCTCAACACTAATTCATGACTTAAGCAATAAATCTAATATGGTATTAGATCCAAGTTAACATAATGTTGATCTTTGAGGGTTTATTGTAGGTTTGAAGAAGGAAAAAGAAGTGATATTTTTTAACTGTATTCCATTTTTCACTATTTCTATGCATATTTTCTTATGCTAATATTGAATCTCAGGTTGCTTAAGAAAGTTTATTTTTAAGTTGATTTTTCTAGTATCATCTATTTGCATTCAAAAGTATGTTATTTTATTAGTTAATTATGGTTTTAAAAACAAACATTATTTACATTGAAAACCATAAATTTAATTCTTTAATATTTTAAAAAAAAAATGACTATTTTTTATAGATAACAAAGCATTCATAATTTAGTTTTGCATTTTTTCAAAAGACAACAATGTATAACTTTGTAAAAAAATTTATGTTATATTTAGTTTTGGTTTGGCGTAATAATAATTCTAATTTTTACTATGTAATATTGTAAAACTTAGCCTCATTATTAATCAGTTTGACACTTTCATTTCTCCCTAGAACACCTTCATCTGACTTGGTTTTATCCCTTTTTAAACTATTCTCTTTACTAGTTTGGAGACTCACCCTTTTTGTTGGTATTCTCCCAATTTTCATTACATCGACTAGCCTATCTACTACTTTGTTTTTGCTTGAAATTTTATACTTTTATCCTATTAAGCATTGGAACATTTTAATCCTATATGTGAGTTTTATCTCTTTCTAATTTTAATTCTTTTCTTTCAATGAATATTTGACATTTGACATGTACATTCGATTTTATTGTATTAGCTCTACTTAACATATTTTCTTTGCATTCCCTTTCCCCTGACTTCTTTTGATTCATTTCTTGGCATTTAAAAACAAAATCCTATTTGGCATTATACTTTAGTATCTTGGAATCATATTTGTCCTCAGTTACAATTTTAAACCATTTCATTATTTGTATTTTCTATGTTATTGGTAGATTCTATTATGATTTTGACTTTATTCATTAAATAAATTATTGTTTCCTTGTCCGTTAATTGGTTTGACACTTGGCATTATTTCTTAATTTGTCAAGGTTGATGTTTCTCTTTTCCCGTTATTCAAGTGGAGTTCTTTTTTTAAGACTTCAAACTTTCATTCTTGAGTGGCACATTCTCTTGGCATGTTTAAAGATTGGTAATATTTTTTAATAGTCTTTTATAATCCTATATTTTTTAATTATCGAGTCCATCAAATTTAAAAACAAAAAAAAAAGCTTATTACTTCAGACTTAAAATTTCATGCTTTTTAATTCTAATCTCCTTTCAAAAATAATAAAAATCATGTTTCACAATGATTTTTAAACTTTTTGTAGTTTGGCATTTTCTTGTCATTTATTTTTCATGTGGATCTATTTTTTTAAATTTTTTCTCATTAAAAAAAAAGTTGAGTTTTTTTAATAAATTTCTTTCTATATAATTTTTAACATACATTTATTTTTAATTCAAACACTTGTTATGTTTTCTTTAACCTTTTTTAATTTATAGATATTGTAAAAACTCATTTAAGTTTGGAGTTTTAGTGTGGACTTACATTTATAATTTAATTGATAAACTTCAAGTAAATTCATTTTTAAGAATTATTGGTTATTTTAAAGATTAGATGTTACTTTTATGACATTTAAACTCACCATTTTTTTTAGTATTTAAACATGCTTCTTATCAAATAGATTTGAGAAATGAATAAATTTATGATCTTAAACATGCAATTCAATGTTAAAATGACTCTATTACTACATTGCATAAGTAATTTATTACACTTCAAAACTAAATAACAAACATATAACCCTCCTTTGATACTCTAAATGAAAAATTTACATTTTTTTCACTTGATACTCATCTGAATGATGATTTTTTTTGTGATTCTAATCAACCTAAAAAATTATTGAACACTTCTTCTACTAACCCCGACTTAAAAATTATAAGAAGTATGGGTTACTTGGGTGGTAGGATTGGTAAATGTGAAGATGGTATTATTGAACCTATTTTGACCAAATCTAATAAAAATTATAAAAGTCTCGGTTTTGAAGATTCAATTGCTTCTCATGCACATTTGACATCTTATTATCCTCCTCACTGCAAGACTTATAATGCAACTTATTTTAATTATGCTACTTGTAATGCTCATGCTATGGTTAAAATTGCTAAACCTTGTACAAATTTTGGAAAACATAGGCATCACATCTCAAAATATTGGAAATTAAATACATAAAAATCTTGTGGTAAATCCATTCATGTCAGTTTACATTATTGAAAAATGACTAAATTTTTAATACTAAGATAAAAATAACTTGGATTCCTAAAAATAATGGATCTTCTAGAGACTTTGATGTGTCTTCATGTGATGCTTATTCTAATGCTTCATGCAGAATATATTTTGTGAAACATATTATTTGTATTTATTTTGATAAATTAAATCACTTTTATTGCATTCCTTATTTTTTATTGTACATAAAATATTCTTTGAATATTTTGACTAATTTGTTTCATGTAGCATTTCACACTTTCTGATAGAAGTTATCTTTGATTCATTTGCCTTGTTGTACATATATTTTTATTACATTATGTATATTGTATTTGATGTCATATTGGTTATTTAAATTGAAATATTGGTGTTATCTTCTTTGTCTTGTAGTTTTTATGGATTCTTTCTCCTTATTATTGGTCTTCATTCCATTGTAGATTGATCACATTATCTGAAGTGAATTTTTGTAGATTTTTGATAATCAAACTTTCATCCTTGTAAATTTTTGTGGCACCTTCTCTTCTTCTTTATTTCTCAATATATTATAGTTACTCTTGAAAACAATTTCTATTAAGGGGGAATATTATGCAATTTTAACTCCTTCCTTATTTTTACAAGGTTTTCCCCATTTTTGTGAACCCAAATTAAGTTTAAAGGGGGGTGTTAGAGAAATAAATCTATTTTGATTTTTTCCTATAGTCATTTAGGTTTATCCTAAGTGTTATGTGTGTGTACATTTAGTATATTTATAAATGCACTTTATCCTAGACTGTATGAGGTTTCACTCATCTTTCTATTTCATTTATTAGATTTAGGGGTTACTCTCTCAAGTAACTTCTCTCCCATATGGTACACTAATCCTCCTCACTTGTAATAGGATTAAGAAACATGCCACACACTCAAATATTAATTATGTAACTCCTTTTCTCTCTTAGCTCTTTATAAATATCTCTCCTCTCCCATTCTTAAACATTTGTTACATCACAACAATATTTCTTATTACATAATCATACTATTGCATCCTTGATGTTCTCTTTGCCTAAGGCCATTATTCTCCTAGATTTTTTCATGCTATGTACTTGGCGATTCATTGTTGTAAATTTTTTAATACTAATGTGGGGTTTTCTCTATTTGACAATTTT
This sequence comes from Torreya grandis, assembly GCA_037957365.1. Lineage (NCBI taxonomy): Eukaryota > Viridiplantae > Streptophyta > Pinopsida > Cupressales > Taxaceae > Torreya > Torreya grandis. The sequence continues at coordinate 3,791,722 of JARHVA010000188.1, forward strand.
CCCACTTGTCACTTTTGTCTCAATATTATGGCTTATTTATTTTAAGGTGGTGTTATTCTTTTGCATTCATTTGTTCATTTACCTCAACCATAATTCAAAACATAGGCAATAAATATATTTAAAATTTCTTCAAATCCATGTGTTTATGGTCAAAATATGGAGATAAATAATTGGGCTCTAGAGGTCACCAGTCAGAAGGTAAATAGTCAGCTCTTGAGATAAGCATTAACTAAGACAACTAACTTATAAATCCCATAATGTTTGCATACCAACTCAAAATTGAGTGCCATTTTTTTTATTTTTTTAAGAGGAATCCAAAAATATAATCAAAATGTAATTTTTAAATAAAATATATGTTTTTTAATCCCTATAATAAAGACTTAATTTTTTTAGATCTCAATATTATGTAAATTACTCATATCTTGACATTTTATTATTTCACCAACTAAGTTAGATGATAAACATGAAGACATTTTTAATCATGCACCCATAATTTAAAGGATTTTAGGTTCCAAAATATTCATAAAAATAAGATTAAGATTCACCTCCTATCACCCAAGTGAGAAACCCATCTTATCTTCCACTCTTATAATACCTGTTTTAGGTTTCAATTTGATCATATTTTAGATAGTACCATATTCAAGTTCTAATTTGATCAGTTTTTGGATAATACTATTTTTAGATTTTAATATATTTAACTCTCCAATTTGAAGGTTTTTAGTCCCACAATTCTAGAAACTCAAGTAGTGAGGAATCCTTACCCCACTTCTTCTAATGCCTTTTGGAATAACTTATTATCCTATTATTTATGATTTTTATTCATATTCAACAACATATTTTTACCACTCCTCTTGGCCAATAGGAATAAGGATCTATAATCATAGTTACAAAAGACTTTCTTTATTCCATACGGAAGGCTAAAAGAAACATCAATTTTCAAATAAAAATAAAAGGAGGCATTCCAAGTAAAAACATTCTTACTCAAGATTTATAGTGTTACCCTTGAGTATTTTTTTTGCTCAAGTACATGCATACCTTGTTATGATAAGGAAACTATGCTAAAATCCATGTTGAACATGTCTTGCTTTGCACTTTATAATCTATCAACCTTTCTTTATAATTTTTCCAAGTTAAATGTTTAACTTTTTTCATGTCCCTTGGATGGCTGGTCCATCAAATAATTTTGGGTAACTACTAGTATATAATAGAATCTACAATCAAGACAATCTCTCCACTATCACTTGCTATCCAGGGAATGGGAAACATATAAATAAATGTCATGAAAAAAACCACCACAATAGAAAAAAAAAACTAACATTTTTGGAAATATGTTAGATTTTTTTTTATAAAAAAAATGACAACTTGTTCTGATACCAATATGATCTATAAACTAGGTGAATATTCCACACTAAGTTTCACCAACATAGATCCTTTCAAGTCAAAGTGTTCCTATTAAGTTATATGCCATATAAAAACACCTTAAATATTGTTTAAGATGCATTTCATCTCTTATTACTATCATCTTCAACATAAAAAATAATACCTTCACAATCTAAACATGCTACTACTTTATATATGATTATAATTAATATGCTCGTATGGAAGTATTATAACAAATGTGAAGTTTTTTGACCTTTAGGATAGAATCTTGAGCTCTCTTAAAGGTTTATGTATTATCCTAGTTTCAAGGAATGAAAATATGCAAGCAAAGGAAAAACACATAAACAATTAAGAGAGATAACACAAGACATACCTTGGAGAAACTCAATGTGAGAAAAATCCAGCAAGAGTGAAGTCATGCCTCCTCATCTCCACTACATTCTAATGTTTACAATATTTTATAACTCTTGGGGTTACAAGAAAAATAAAATCATACACTCGTAACTATCTTTGTAATATGTGGTAGAATACTTGCCTATCAAATAAGGAATACTATTGAACTCACTTGTTTTAGTTGTGTAGTCATAACTATCAAACTCAACTAGTTATGTAGTCCTCCTTCTTGAATGGATCTCTTGTTTTGGTTGTTCTCTGATATTTTAATCTTTCCTCTTGTGGTCTCTAATTGACATTCAAATCAATCACCTAAATCTAAGAAACAATAAGAAAATAATAACCAAGACTCAAACTTAAAAATAATAATGTGAATCCAAATTCCATGCATCTCATTTCACTTGCTTCTATTTTTTTGAACTTATTAATATATCCTCAAACCTCTCCTCATGTAATCTTCCTTGAAAAGATATGTATTTATGGTCTTCCATCCTTAGAATCCCATAAGAAATTGAAATGAACCCCTAAGAAGTTGAAACATAAAAAAATGATTCAAATTCATGTGGTAACCATCGAGCTATGAAGGTTAACATTCAGGCTTTAGAGGTCACTAGTAGAAAGATAAGTAGTTGGATCATGATATAATAAATATCTAAGATAACTTTTAAATCCAATAAAGTTTTCATACCACCTCTAAAATCAAGTTCTATTTTTTGAACTTGTTTAATTTTTCAAGAGGAATCCAAATGTGTAATTAAAAATTACTTTTGAAATCAAATATATATTATTTTATCCTGTATAATAAAAAATTTAATTTTATTGGTCTCATTATTATGTAAATTACTAATATTTTGATAGTTTATTGTTTTAACAATTGAGTTAAATGATAAACATGATCAAATTTATGATAAATATGGTTGAAAAGGGATTCCTATGATTGGTTGAGAAATATGCATATTTACAAACCACCTGGGAATATTTCATGAATGATCTTCTTAAAATAAAAATTATGATCATACTTACCACTAACACCATCATTAGTAGCATGCTTGTTTTTATTAGGTCTCATAAGCATTCATGTGTTTAGTTTGGTTTGATGAATCTCAAATTGTCTCATGAGATGCTCATCTCTTTTATCTTGATCAAAGGTTTATCTTAATGATTAGGCAGATAATGACCTACCTTTATATTGATTTTTTTGGTTCTAAATAATACATATAAATATTGAATAGTTTATCTTCAAATGTGTTATTCTCAACTCTAGTATCTAGGGATTTTCATTGCTTGATGAAAACATGGGTAAGTTCATTATTTGATTGATTTAAAATTTAGGAAGTTACCCATGTTATTTTTGGGTAAGTCATGATATTTGAGTTCTTGTACTAATGCATTCAAAATCATTATACTCTGATAGAACTAGGCTTAGGTTGATTATATCATTCTATTCATCGCCCATTAAGGTTTCGATAAGTAGTTTGGTAGTTACATAAGTGTTAAGTTTGAGCCAATATTTTTAGATATATATAAATTATTTAAGATTAAAAGTGGTATTAGTGTATCTATAATAGGTGATGGTTGGGGTGATTCCTTCAATGTCCATGTTTACAATTTCAGGAGTAAATTTTTCATTTTTGAGATATTGAATTTATTGTGAATGGAAGGTTGTGGGATTGCATTTCAGAGACAATACTTAACGAGAGGGGGGATACTGATTTGGATTTACCCACTAAACTTTTTATGTCACTTAGTCATGTAAAAAAGTCAATTTTACATATTTATTAATTGGTTACAACTAGTGGTTTTCATATTATTCATTTGATCTAGGACCCTCAACATCAATATATCTGGATCTGGTGCATTTTGGTTGGTTTGAGATGTTTGAGTTACATGTTGACTAGAGTGATAAACGTTAGTTGCACTAGTGTTAGATTATCATTTATATTAATATTTAAATCTAGAGCACTAAAAGTTACATTGGGCATACTTATAGCTAATTTAGACATGGTGAATGTAGAAGGATGAGAGGAAGTATTAAATTCAATTATCCTAAAGACTGTGGAAAAACTAAACTTGGAAGGATTCCTAATAAAAGTATCCATCATAAGAGCATGTATTTATTCTTGGGATTTTCCCATGTGTTCAGGATGATCCTGGAGGAAGACTTAAATGTCTAGAGAGTACTCATTATAGTTCTTTGCTTCACTCTCATAATTAGATTCTTCACAAGGTATCTTTTAATCCCTAAATCATGTGTTGAAATTAGGGTTAGTATTAACACTCATTTTTTGTAATCATATCCATGTTATAATCACTAGAATTATTTTATTAAGAGGTATAAACAGTATGTAAAAGGATTTTAATAATTTTGTCTAGTGTCATTCATGGACATTAACACTAGGATTATTGGTATTAACTCCTTGGAAATTGCCAAACCCTTGGTTAGCTTCATATTGGTTGATATTAAGGAATTCTATTGTAGGAATTAAATGATAACCTTTAGGGAAGCTAAAGGAAAATAAATTTAAAAATAAGGTATGTTTGAAAATGTAGGAGATCTAGGAAGCTAGTAAAATGGATATTTAACAAGAAAAAAATGCTTGACAAATCAACACCATTAAGAAGCTATGGAAAGAAAAAATGTGCAAAGGACTCGCCACAAAAATGGCATAAGATTCATGTCAAATTCACTAGAATGTATGTACAATGAGGATGTAAGAAAAAAATATTTTTAATAAATATATCAAGGATATAATTAGAAAGTCTATGCAAGGAACTGACAAAAAAAAAACTTGCCTAGATTCAAGATGTAAAAGGAATAAGTGAGAGATAAATTCCATTAAGTAGTAACCAAGAGATAATTAAACTTAGGATTGTAACAAAGAGGTGTAATCAAAGTAAAAAATCATGCAAAGATAACATATACTAATAAGCATATATTAATCTAAGTATGGAAGACAATAACATACCACTATAACACATGCACACACATATATTTATTTTATATTATTTTAAATTAATGATCTAAAAAAGATATTAATTTTGAATATTTAGATTATCCAAAATATTCATAAATTAATAAAATCTGAATCTATAAAGAGATGTTCAATTACACTTTTATATTTATAAAAATGACCAAGAAGACTAGGGTACGTAGATTTTTATTGTTCTATTTAGGTTTGAAACTATGTACATGTGGTAAAAAGAACTAAAGCTAGATTAGAATTTTCTCAAATTTGCAAATAGATGCTCAAATTTGCAAATAGACTATCTATACCTACATGGATGAATCTAGTAGTATTTATAAGCGTACAAAATCCGTAGCCATCTAAATATTGACAAACATGTCCCTATGAACTATGATGGATTATTTCATTATAAATTTCTATGTCTACATGTAAACCATTTTTATATGTAATATCCAAATCTCTATACTATGCCCAAGTCTAAAATGATCTCTCCTTCACTTTGCAACCCTAGTTCCACTTTCAATAATGGGTTTACCTTAAAAATGGAGTACTAAATATGGGTTAAAATGACCCTAATGACCCTTGATAAATGGATTAACACTATCTATGTTTTGAATACTCTGAAGATGGATCAAACTACATATATCTATCCTTGTGAGGTATATGTTTGAAATATTGATCTTGCAGTGTGGATGAAAAATGTAATCTAACATTCAAAATTTTATAATGGTAAACTTGACTTTTCTTAAGTGCTTCAAACTTTACTAGGATTTATTACTTATGATTAATCTCTAATTTGAAAGCTTTAGGGTTGTTCCTCTCAATGCACACACATATATATAACCTCTTGGTAGGTGTTAGATATATGCTTGATAGATGGAAATAGATTTAGAACTATTGTGTATAAATAGATGATTATTTGGGTAACTTCTCTTACCACCAACATGTCAAACACATGGGATAACCTATATAAATTATTTAAGTTTTTAAAATTATTGTTTCAAGGCATGCAAATAGATTCGACACAGGTGGAAGGATTAGGCAATCTAAAGTTGTCTAACTATGACCAAAGGCATCCATAAAGTAGGAAATAATGAAATTATGATAAGGATATATAATGATTAGGATAATAAGTAGATTAGGCAAATTATTTTTGGTGACTAATAGAAAATTAGGAAGGCATGGACTGTAGAAGTAAAATAGATAGGGGAGAAGGGAGTGTAATATCCATATGTGTACACATAAGTCATATAAGGTAAATATAGATTAATATTGACATTTTCAAGTATATAATATTGGATATATGTCTCTACCAATACCCCCATTTTATTATAGTATTAAAAATGCTAGATTAACAAGATAAGGATATTTCATACCTTAGTGTGTAACCACACTTTGTCTTCATAATACAATTCTAAGTGTCTATCTTGATACTACAATAAAACATAAAACAATCAATGCCCACATATGATAAGGAATCTGAATTAAATTAGATCAATGAAACATTTGAAATTTTAAGAGTAAGGAAGGAATACACATGTGAGTATGTAAACCATGTTACCCTTTAAAGCATTGGAGATTGAGGTGATTATTCCTTAATGGATAATGTCATGAGGTGATTATTACCTAAAGTGAGTGCCATTATAAAAACCATAGGTTGGGAAGATAAATTCCCCAACCCTCATGAATAAGGAGTAGTGTTAGGCATTAAAAAAACCCAAATTCAACATAGATAAAACTTTCATGCCCAAAAGGGAAAATGATGCGCTCCATATGGAATTGGATGGAGTGTGGTAATTATACATCTATTTAAACCTCTTGCTTGAAGGAAGTAATAAAACAATCAGTTCAAATTGATATCTGGGAGGCATAAGATGCATGGGAGATAGGTGATTGGTTTAAAGGAAACTTAGAAGGATGTTAGGTTGAAAGGCATGACTGACATCTTAACAAGTCAAGAAACCCCAAAGGTGTTAGGATTTATGATAAGGATTAGTATCGGCCATGATCACCTATTTTTCCTCTTGAAGAGCTTACTTCAAACCAAATGGATGGATCTTTCCACTCTCATCAATGTTCAGATTGGGTGGTGAAATTAGTTTCCTTTGAAAGTAAGAGATTTTTGGAAAGTATTTTGAAAAGAGTGGAACTCAGTCTTATAGGCAAGTTTTTGGGTAAATGGTTAGCCATTGAGTCTATGTAAAGTTGCGTTTGTGAGAACTAGGGTTCAAACATTAGTCTCAAATTCCTTCCTAAAGGCTTTTTTTTAGCCATGTGCCCTTATTAGAGTAATAAGCAATAGATCTTGGAAGGAGGGCCATGGTTTTTGGATGAGTGGGATCTATCTACAACAATGGTTCCCCAACTTTGACCCATTTTTTATGAGGAAAGGAATATTTCCAGTCTAGATCCACCTCTATGTCCTCCCTATTGAATATTGGGTGGATGAATGTCTCAATAAAATAGGGTCATTATGGGGTGATTTTATTAAAATCAATCAGATGACTAGTGAAGAGGTTTTAGTGCTTTATGATTAGATCTACCTTTTTCTATATTTGTAGGTCATTCTAGATGCCATCTACATGAAATCATTAGGTAGATCTTGGGAACAAAATATTTATGTAAAAATGGTAGTTTTTTAATGTTACAAGTGCTACAAGTTTATCATTTAAGGAAGGACTATCCTCAAGGGAGATTGATAACCTTAGAGAATCCTATCCACCCCTTTCTAAATCCCAAGATAGATCTACCTTCCAAAGAGATTCTTTCATGGCATAATGATTTGGGTCCCTATGATAAGAGTGGATTTGTTCCAATCCTGAATGTGGAAGCCACTAAGGCCCTTAAGGATAAGTTGGAAGGTGGCATGGTTCTCTCCCTATCCACAATGCTCAATGAGTATAAGTTTATCTAGGAAGGAGGTAATAATATTAACACCCTTCTTACTTTTGGAAAGGAGATTATCCCATATTTGGTAATTTGTGGGTTGGAAGGTAGGGGTGAACCTTCAGGTTTGGCAAGGGATCTCCAACTCTTGCTTCTTGCTAAGGATTTTTTAGAGGATGTGGAATCTAATGAAGAGATAAACTTGGTTGATCTCCTATCCTTATCCAAAAAGGTGATAAAAATATCCCAACCTAATTGCGGAACTCATAAGTGATGAGGGAGAAAGAACAAAAATGAGGTGTCAACATCTTATTATGGTTTTTAGAATCCCATCATTTGTTATACAAAAACTCCTCTCTTTGTTACCTTCCATTATCATGAATGTGTCTCCATATTATTTATTTAACAAATTATTTTGATCATATTTTCTTTTTTTACAATGTAAGAATCAAATGCAAAGTCACATGAAAATCTTTTCCTATGAAAGGGAGGGATAAAATCAAATGAGCTTGAAACCAAATAGTTAAAAGAGTTAATATCTATGTGAAATCAACTAAACAATTTTTATTTAATTGACTAAACATAGTTTTTATTTATTGTGTATTGGAGTTTTCATAAGAAGTTAATTTATTAGATGCATACTGTACTCCACATTTTCCATAATTATCCATATGTCTTGTAGAAAATATATCTCCATGAGAGAAGAAATAAAAGAGAAAGTGAAATTCAACCAACACATTTTGTACTAGAACAACCCCCCAAAATGTCAAAAAATATTTCTTTGACCTCCTACACTAATTTCATAAGTAATATGGCATACTAACACTGTACAGACACATTTTAATGGTCAAGACTTGTTGAAGCACTAGCTAATTCAAAACTTTATGTTTAAAAGAGGATCTTGCGTTCTATATGATTTGGTCCATTTTATTTTTTATTATTATTTAGGGACACTTACACTCAATCTCTTATTCAACTGAAGAGTAATTTATCAAGTTATGTCTCATTAAAAGGTACACACATTTTAAGATAGTTGTAAAATAAAAAAGTCATTGATCCATTTTCATTATTTTTAATAAGGGCATGTTTTGTGTCACTTTTAAGACATAACTCTTATGAGTCATGGCATAAAAATCTTACATACTTCGTTTATCCTTTGTTCTCAACTTATGAACTTGATTTAAATCCCTCCAAGAAAGCTATTGTTGTTGATTGTGCTTTTAAAGGTCTCGCCAATGAAAGGTAAATTTTGTTGTAAATATTGTACCTACCAAAGAATGCAAAAGTCCAAGTTGGCTTAAGGTTAGATTGAAATAGGTCACGAAGGAATATCCCAACCATTTCTCAGCCCTTCATGATTCCAATGAGGATATTTTGAAACCTCCTCACATGTAACCCAAATCTACTTAAGAAGTGTTTATGTTGAGAAAGATAATGTTGTATCATTACCAATAATATCACTTATATAAAATTATCCTTAATCTTCTTGGTATATATAACATTAATAATATTATGTTAAATGATGATTTTCCATGGTGTCTCTCCATACACAATTACTATTATCTATTTTCCTATAAGAGCTACACCTTGTTCTCTAATATCAAGAATTCATAGCCATCCTTGATCCCAAGGAATACTACAAAGGTCCTTAGATATCAAAGGAAATCACTTTCTCTCATGTTTCTTGCTCCAAAACAAACTGTAGAGGGCCCTTTATAGCCATTATAATATATTTTTAATGGGAAGAGACAAGATGAGTAAAACATATGTACGCTATATATATTTTATCAATATGGTGGTTTTCATGGGAAGTAGGAGATTAAGATAACTACAAGCTTGTTGAGTTTTCTTAAATTTTTCTACTATCTAAATCCATTGTTCAATGTAAAATATTTGAATACCAAATGAAAATTTCAAATAATATATGGTCATTGTTGGTTTAATAAGCTTCAATTTTAGGTTCATCAAATTTGGTGGATCTTATTGATAAATTATCAATAATTTTTTTCAACCTCACTAACTAATGCATTTGAAACTTCTACAAAGGTTTCTAGGAAAAACATGGACCCTTAAATCAAATGTTGAGTGAACTTAGGGATTAGATTGGAACTTTCAAAAAAATGTACATTAAGTAATTTCTCACCCGTGGAAACTAAATTTCCTTGATTTGATTGTGTATTGGGAATACTTATAGGAGATAACCAAGGGTACACATTAAAATAATATACAATTAGTATGGGGTTAAGGGAAAACCCTATCTTATGGACCATTTAAATAAGACAAATGATTATATATGAAGCCATACACACATACTTGTGATAAAATACTCAAAAAGAGAGTCTCAAAAACCTTGTGGAAGGAGCCAAAACCCAACCCATATAGCATGTGAATGATGAATTACCCTTTGATATTATCATGGATTTTTTTAGTAGTCAATCTTTAAGAAAATAAAATTTTCCAGTTTCACAAACCCACTTGATTCCCTCCTAGGTAATGATAAAATAGATTAGGAATAAGCCACCCATAATTAAAAAAATTTTCTCTCCTTAAATGATTTACACCCATATCAAATTTTTTGGCATGAATTTTGTATCAAACATTCAATATAATTATAGGGTAATATCCTCCAACCGTTTCTCTCTTTTTACCCCTTGGGAGTGAGCTTGATGAGCTCTACATTAATTACCTCACACAACAAACTAATAAATTTAGCTTGATGAGATTTGATGTTAATAAAACCTTAAAAGAGGGTAAAGGAAAAATCTCATAGATTTTCAAAAATAATTTTTAAATATATTTATTTTAATTTTCATGACCCTCTGGAGGATGATTATATCAAGTTAATTACACAAGTTATCCTTTGTAAGATGTCTAGTTACAAGAGGACCATCTTATCAATAGAGTTAGACTTGGAAAAGTTAGAGACAATAGTGAAAGAAATGAAAATGATAAGTCATACATGTGGTTTACCAATTTAATTTCATAATAACCCATGGATACTTGAATCTATCTTAAAAACAATGACAATTATTAATGTATTTTGAAACAATTTTGATACAAGTATATATCAACTAGTGTTGGCCACTATTGATTGCTCAAAATCTCTTTCATATAAACTAAAGATTATTTAATATTAACACTAATATGGTATGTAAATTTATTCCCATGATCACTCCACTTATATTATTATTAACAATAAAAAATCACTTTGTATTTGAGCACATTTATATCTATTTGATTTCATCATCTTCATGTCAAGTCCAAAATTTTATACAACTAAAACCACCCAAAAATAGGCCATTTTTTTGAGAATGTTATAACCAAATTCTATACAAGTACAGTACCCAATGATTAACCACCTTCAAGAAAAATATGCATAGAGCATCAAAGCAAACACACATGTCTAAATTACATGGGTGACAATACACAAGTGGATACATGGTTACTATATGACCACACATGCCCCACTTGATCTAATTGGCCTACAAGGTCTCAAACAAACTTAAAACTATATAACTAAACCCAATGTTCCCCATGTACTTAAGATATAAAATGGATGTGTAAATAAGTATATGTGGGTTCAAATAATCCATAACTTGAATGGATAATCTAACTCTAAATGGGGTTCAAGGAGAATACTAAATGATTTTGGATAATCACAAGGCTTGATTCACACCTGAAGTCAAAATTAAATCTAATTTGAATTTGACTTAAATTTTGAGAAAATTACTTAATAAGGAGGATGCATAATATAAATATGACCTTAAAATGTTTCCAAAATGTACTTACTTAACTTTTTGAGGATGGAACACTCCATCTTAGTTGTTAGATCCTTTGTAACTCGATCGTTAGATTTGGTCAAAGGTGAGAAAACCCTATAAATACTTATGGATGGAAATAAAGGCTTTAAATCAATAATTATGCTTCAAAATTAGATTTTTAAAAATAAGAAGCAAGTTTTAGAGGATGAATTATCCATAGTCATCCCTCTTCTCCTTTCTTAGCCTTAAATGATTATCATTAATGGAGTCTCCAAGATTTTGATCCTTTTCCATTTGATTCAATTTTAAAATCTACTTTGATACATGCATGTTTGGGTTGATTTTTTAGGTACCCATATTCATGGAAAGTCTCCAATTAGTTTTGGGCTTCTATGATTTATGAAGAAGTCTTTGGGAGCTTCAAGCTCTAACATAAACATTAATTGTTACCAACAAAGTTAAAGAATAAAGTACTTTTCATTTTCAATTTTGAGTTATGATTTTTAGTTCACATAGAATGGGAGAGAAAAAAATGGGTTCCCTTATGTTTCTACCTATCTCAGGGCTTCTAAGAGCCCATATATGTCAAAAAGGTCTACAATGACCTCCCCAGGTTAAAAGGGATTTATCTTGAAAATAATGTAGTTCTAGATCCTCAAAGTTATTCCCTGTGGAAGAGGGAATTTTTTAATGGGGGAGGGGGGATTTTGGGTTCCCCTACCTAAAAGTCTCATTGTCTCTATAATCAAATGTATAAACCAATTCAATTCTAGGTGAATTAGTTTTGGTTTAATTAATTTATATAGGCTAAAACTTTAAGAAATTATGTAGTCTTTAATTAAATAGTATTTTCATGAAAAGAATTTAATTTTATATACTAAACTCAATGTTTATTTAGGTGACAATAAACATTTTTTGACCTCTCCCATGGTATAATTCCATGGTGAGTTTATTGCTTGACTTATTAGCCATGCAGTTACCCAGATCACTTCGATGTTATTCATAAACACTGCCCACCCTATTACTTGGGTAGTTAACGCCAAAGCAAAGATTCAACCCCATTAGGCTATATTACACTTTTTGCATAGTCACATGCATGATAACCAACCATCTAATAGGGTTACCCTAAAATAAGAGGCATGTGACCTTACAAAGGGCCTATCAAATTTAAGAACTCCCCTATAGACACTTGAACTTGGAAAAATTACAATGAATAGACTATAGGTCCTAAAATTATGAAAAAAAGGAAACAAGTCCTTAAAATTATAAATTTTAATTTAAAATTATTCCCAACATTTTTTCTTCGTCTTGCATGCACAAAAAGTTCACAAAGATTGAGCAAAATATAAGGTAAAACTAGGCATTTTCGAAGTTTAACTTTAAAAGTTCATATAAACTGTTTATTCTAAAATTAAACCATAAATTGCATTAGAATATTGATTAGGAATATTTTACATTAAAATTAAAATTGAGAAAAATTGGGACATTTTATATCACACAAAAATTATCTAAGAGCTTCTAACCCTTCTTGGGCTCAACAAAATCCATTTAAAATGAGAACTTAAAATAAGAACTTCATTTTATTTTTGATAAATTGTAAAATAATAGAGAATATAATTCTCTATATAATTCTTCCAAATTTATTTCAAGCATAACAATAATCATTTCATTTAATTTCCTATTTATTTCAACCAACACTTAATAATAACTACTACATGAAAGGTCCTACTCATTACATCATATTTTATTTCTTTCCATTTTACATGTATTACAATATAATATTACAACAAATGGCTTAAAAATGGACAAAATATCATGTTCTCATCATTTTAATTTCAAGGCCATAAAATATAGAGGAAGACTACATACAAGCTCAAAGTGTAACTACGAGTCCAAGCCAAGGAGGGCTCACCTCCCATCATTCTGCCATCATCAGATGGCTACCCTAGGCACCTCTGAGCTTAGTACTCCCATATCTAAACATAGGTCACACATAAGGTTCAAAGAAAGATGGTATAAGTAAGGAAGTATATGGATACCAACAAGGTAACAAAATCAAATAGGAGGGATAATTAGGTATCTTTATAGACACTAAAATTGACATTTATTACTAAAAATAGTACACTTGTGACCAATCCTTTGACACACTTATCTCATGCCCAATTCCATGGGTTTAAGCTGTTATTCCTCTAATTATATGTGAATGACTCTTAATATTTAACAAATCTAATACAAAACATTCTTATTTCTCATTTCAAATAACCTAAGCTCATCCTTGGAATGATCAACATCTCTAGCTTAGTTTTATTTACTTATCAGACAAGGTTAGTCCTTCAAGACTATGTCACTCATTGGTAGTGTCTAAATCTATCTACCACATCCTCCCACCAAATAAAAACTATTTTCTCAAATTTAAATTCACTTAAAAAGTTGTCTCTCACATTTTACAAGCCCCACCCAAGGAATTTACCAAAATATCATTATAAAGCTACATTTTCTAACCATTTTCTCACTAGAGGCTCATATGATGAAAAATAACTAAATATCTAACTACACAATGATAGGAAAGTATATATTCTTATAAATTCTAAGTACACACAACCCTATTACCCCTAAGATAAGTCTTTATACACTTCCAATGTCATAATTCATTTTCAAAGCACTTAATTACACTAGGATTATACTGATATTTGACATTGCCCGAGTCTTTTACACACATCACTGTAGCATGAGATAAATGCATGGTGTTTGATCCCTCTTTAGATTATTAGTATATAAATAGCATTCAACATAGGGGGTGTTGAGGTCAAGCACAACTTCAACTGCTAACCCCTTTTTTGTTTTATTCGATTTATTCATCATTATCTATAAAATTAGAGTTTCAAGTGAATAAGAAGGTACATAATGGATTATATGATAAATTGAGCATCACATAACACATACATAGGACTAAAAAATGACAATGCATAGACCCTATTTACATGAAGTGATAAAACCTTACCGTACGTCAATGTTCCCTACATACTACAATATTACACAACCTTGTCTGATTAGTGGGACCTCATTGAAATATCAAGTGAATCCCTATTCTTGATTCATAGTCATCTCACATAGTCACACATTTAGTTCTATAGTCTTAGTCTCAGTCCTACATCATTTGATTTATAACTAAGTAATTTGTCCATGTTTCTTTCCCCTTTTAGCATCTTTCCAAAATTCGTAAGTTCCAAATTAGAAATGTCTAATTTATGATTATTTTATTCATTATGATTTTATGCAATAGTATGTCATAATTAAGATTTATCCCGTACTTATCCAAATTTTGATAAAATGTATTGGTGAACATGTCTATTGATTGAATATTGTAAAACCCTAACTTCCCTTAAGGTTTCCTTCTACTTTTAACATTTATATTAGGTTTTAGATTTCATATTTTATAATTTTAAATAATAATCATGATCATAATGACTGAATCTATTCATCATTTCTCAATTCAAAGTTTTTGAGTATTAGTTACATTTAAAATGTAAAATAGTTAAGATACATGTAATTCCATGGATGCATAATTTAATGACAAATATACAATTCAAGATAATCCAAGAAATTAATAATGAAAAACTCTAAGATGCTTATTATTACATGGTTTAGTTTGAGTTATCACCCATTACTACTAGATTGTAGAAAACACATTTAATACCTTTCATTCCTCCTTCCCTTAGACCTCTAAACTACCTCAACTACTATCCCACCTTTACTATTTTCCTTAGAACTATAGTATATCCCGTGGTCCATGTTGTTATTGATAAAAGGGGTTGGGATCCCCATCATGCACAACATGATGAAGGAACTCAAGGGTTTAATATTATTGATAATATTAATTAAAAAAATATATATCTCCATTTTAGTGTTCCTCCAATAGTTAGATATGTACAAGTATATTTTATATGCGGCAATGTGTGACACCACTATTCCACAAAATGTTGAACCAAATTATGTTGCTTCCAGCATTAACACATTAAAATGGACATAAAAGTATATATATTTTGAAAAACAAGATCTTTGACCATAATACATAATTAATCAATATTTACCTTTATATATTTGGCTCAAAATTAATGAAATGGTTGTTAATCGAGTCTTAGTTGATAATTATTTAGGTTTAAATATGTACAACATTTATTTTCTTCAATTACTCAATATTAATGCTAAAAATTGAATTATTTCGATATGAATATTATAGGTTTTGATAATATTCCTTGTAAGGTATCAGGTTAGATAACCTTGAATCTCACATTTGGTCTTAAAAATATTACTATGACATGCCAAGTTATGCCCAATGATTTTAATTACACCATTTTGCTTGGAAGGCATTGGATTCATGATATGCAAGTCATCCCTTCCACTTTACATGCATGTTGAAAGCTTCGTTACCAAGGGTTTAAATATACATGTCCTATGGATCATGATCTATTTAAGTATTATCAAGTAATATAATCTACACATAATTATGTCCTTCACATGGATTTCTCTACTTAGGTGGTACAACCTTCTATTCATAGTTCTAATGTGATTCCTACAGTCACATAGGGAATATCTCTATCTAATAATTCAAATAATAAGAAATATGATTTTGTATTAAAATATCTATAAAATATGGTTTATTAAGGATAGGACTAGGAAATCATTTACAAAGAATTATTCATCCTAGTAAAACATCTACACATAAAGGTAAATAAATCCTTGCTTATATAGATCATTAATGCAATTCAAATTCAACTAAATTTACAAATAATCATATAACCTTTTGCAAATCCATTCAAAAAGATAAACATTTAGTAAATCATGTATCCATGTTATCAATTTTATATCTAGAGCTTATTGATGATACCATCCCATCAAAAAATTTATCATTTGATGAATTTTCTAATTACGAGTCTTTGTTAGAATATTTAAGAGCATATGAGGATCTCCCTCATTTCTATAATAAGAATAGGTTTCCTCATTCCAAAAATGCTCATGCATATTTTGGTGAGACTAAATTTTCACAATATGATGTCCAAATTGATGGTTCCAATGCAATTCCTACTACACCTTAGTCAAAGATAGATCTACACTTATAAGTGAGAATATAGTTGAATTTAATTATGAAAAAAATACAAATCCAAGAACCTTATGTTTGGATACTACACTTAAAAATGATGAGGATAAATCAATTAGGAAATCATTAATTGATTTTATTGAGATATTTTATTGGGCATACTTTGATATGCTAGGCATTAATCCTTCGATTGCAGTCCATCAAATAATATTTTACCTAGATGCAAAAGTAATCAAGTAGAAAACATGCAAAATTCATCTAAAAGTTATGTTTCTAGTTAAGGATGAGATTCAAAGGTTACTCGATATAGGTTTCATTTAAAATGTAAATAGAATGGAAATAGAATAGTACCAAAAATATAACATACATCTCATGTAAAGGAAAACACTAACACAAAAAAGTGACAAGCAAAGAGAAATCTAAGGTTCATACTATTTATGATTACAACATTCATTAAGAATGATATTTTCCTAACTCCATAATTGAAATTTCATAATTCCTATACATAATTATCTTATAATTACATATTTTTTAATTTTAATTTAACATTTCATATACAAAATTATGTGGGTAAAAATTCATATACATAGTTATGTGGGTAAATGAATATTTATATATAGAGTAGTGACTTATATAATAAGGTACAGTCTGCTGGCAGAAATGAAATTCCTTTTAGGCTATTTAGGCATGCCTTATTTTTATATCAACATTGGTAGTTTTGCATGAAATAGGAATGCAAAAACATTTTATCTAACAAGTTTATTTTTATTTACTCAAAGGTGGAATGAATATGGTGTCTTATTTATATTTATAGTGGTGAAGGATAATGCAGATCCTAAAACAAGCCCATCTATGTGTGAGTGAGTATATATTTGATTATTGAGTAGCTCTACCTTGTTCTTTTTGTTGACATAGAGGCAGAATGAGGAACTCATGTTCTCTGTTCCACCTCAAATCATGAGCTTCTTTATACATGATATTATAGGCATTCATTATAACCTCCTCATACATTGCCTTCAACACTAAGTTTCATCTAGCCAAGATCAACCAGATGGGTCTACAAATGAATCATATCCTTTATATAATTAGCCTGCCCCAATTGCCAATTGCATCACATTTATTATAAATAGAGATAATTAAAAATTGAATTGAATTGAGCTCACCTAGGGCATGTGGTGAAAGTAATCCATTTAAATCCTTGGTCCCCTACTTATTCTTACACATCTTTTGTGATTTTTCATGTACTATTTATGTGTGTGCATCATGGGCATGACTCTTTGATTAGTTTGCTCAATTTACAATGCCATGATCAATATCTTGCATCATCCAAGTTTTTTTATGCCATGATGGATATCATGAATGCTCTCTAAGTTTCCTTATATCAGTTTTGATTACTGTATATATGATTATTATTCACTACATTTTTCATTGCTAACATATGTCTTGACATGACACTATGTATTATTGGTTCTACATGAATCTTACACTATTTCATTTCAAAGTTTGTCTATGATGATGCCATGTTATCCAATGTTAGCATTATTACTTAGATTTAAATATTTTACATAACATCATTCAAAATTTATTTTAGTTTGAGTTAAGTTATTATGCATGCTTCACAACTCACCTCAAAATAGGGGGAATACATAGTGGATTGTCTTAGAGACTAAGCTGTAAAAACCTTAGTTCATAGATAAAAGATGATAGTGTTTATCCAATTGAACATAAATAATACCCAATTTTTTCTCAAAAAGTAGTTTTGGATAAAAATTATCGATGTGGATACGGGTATAGGTTGGCCACTTCCAAAATAATGCATTTTTGTCCCAAAAATATGTTAGTGCCTAAAATTGCATTAAAGCAATTGAGCCCTTGTCAAGTCAAAATGCCTAAGTCTAGCCTAAGTTGAGTATAGATGATTTAGTCCTTAGTCCAATTTTTGTCTTCAAATGTTCACTCAAAGGTCAAGTTTCAAGCTAAATTAACTAAGTGTTATTTAGTCTTTACTTAATGTGAAATGGCCCTATTTTTTTTGAAAAAAAAATCATGCAAATATTCTAAAGGCTTATTTCTTTCGAATATTTTGCCCATGCAAAAAGTCCAAAGGGCCATATTATTTAGGCATTTTGTCCACACAAATTTTAAAGGGATATTTCCTTTGGGAATTTTGTCTGTGATTTTTCAAAGACTAAGTTTTTAGACTTTTTGTGTAGCTTTGGATTTTAGACATTTTGTCTGAAGAATTTCAAAGCTCAGGAATTCAGACATTTTGTCTGAGGGATTTCAAGTTCAAGTGTTTAGACATTTTATTCAAAAACTTTACAGTTCAATCTTTTGGACATTTTTTTAAAAGAATTTCAAGATCAAGCTTTCAAAAGTTATGTAATTTAGGATTTTTGTTTGAGATTTTTATTGTTCAGGATTTTTGTTGTAGACAGTTTGTTCAGAGCATTTGTACTCAAAGTTTTTGGTTCAAGCCATTGTCCTATACCTACCATTCGATATCTAGTTAAAGGAGATAAGGGTCCTAATATATTTCATGTGTTCTAAGTAGTTTATGTCATGGATAAGTTGGTACAAGCTTCAAAAGATCATCAAAGCTTTCAAAGATTGAGATTAGTTCATAGCAAAAGTCTAGCTGGACCAGGCCATTTTACACATCATGTATAAATAAATAGGTCAGTTTACTTGTGTATTTTTATAAGTTTATTAAAAAATCATCTCAAGCCAAAATATTTATATGGAAATGATGTTATTCATGCCATGAACATTTGTTACAAGTTTGGTGTCTTCATGTTTTTTTTGACTCAAGATGCAAGCTTTCAAAAGTTGAACAAGTAGTGTGACGGTCGCATGAATGTCACTGACGATTACATAGATGCTAAAATTAAGCTCAACCATCATTCATTAAGGCTTAAATTTGATGGTCATGTGGACATCATTGACATTAATGAAAATATCAAGTGATCAGCGAGTGAATGTCAAATTTAAGCCATGATAATTATCCATTGGGGCTTAAATTTTATGGTCTTATACCCATCAAAGAATTTCATGTAGATGTAAAATAATGGGTGATCAAACATCAAATTTAAACCATGGTAGAGATTGATTGGGGATTAAATTTTATGGTCTTTCACCCATCAAAGAGGTTCATGAAAACATCAAATGATGGGTATGCATATGTCAAATTTAAGGCATGGTAGAGTGAACTTTTCAACAAAGCCCATAATGAATGTAGGACCACCACATGACAAAAGGTCACTAGCCTAGGCAAATATTGACTATGTAAAGTGCAAAAATCCCATGAATTCTTTAGGTGTCATTATTTTAGGGCTTGAAATAAATGAGAGGTCAAATTTCATGGGAAAGTATGGTAGAGATGTATCACCCCAAACACACTTTCCTAAAAGTACAATGTACTCCTATAGTTTTGCATTCTATAGAAGAAAAGGAAATGGTAATGGGACTTGGTGAAATGCAAAATCAAATAGGCACTTTACACCTTCTCTTAAAGTGCAAAGTGTAATGACACCTCTAGATTTTGTGAATCGTGTTAGGCCCACTTTTGATAACTTAGGTAGTAGACCATGCCAACTCAACACATCTCATCTCATGGTAGTCATGAAAGTGATTGCCCTTTTGAAACTATTAACATCAGCTAGAAGAATATTCATAAATCTTATGCCAGCTAGTAGGTAGTTGCTTAGTGCTTAGATTTGAGGGAGAATCTCTTGATTAAATATGATAGTTAGAGAGTGTGGGTTTCATAGTAGTAGAGCTAGTAGTATAACAACCTCTAGTAACAGTTCAACATCTAGCATGCACCCATCCCACTTAGAAAGAAGATGCTCCTCCACCTATATAAAGGAGCTTGAACTTGAAGAAAAAGAGGTGATTGATTATAGTGAACATTTGTTGAAATTGGGAACCAACATTAGTATTTTATAACCAACATGAACAATGTTAACAAATCTAAGTGTATAGCCCAAACTTTCTTGTGAGCCACTGGGCATGAGTAGCTTCTAGGATGAGCCTATGCTCTATTTATATAATTTTTACTTTACATTGACAACATTAAAGTTAGTAGAATGGCATTGCTTATCAATTGGTTGTTGATTCTTTCCTTATGAGTTAGCACTATTATATATAGGTAGCTTAGTTTTATGTGAATAATGCTATATTTTCTATTGGTATAATGTATTGCAATATAAAGGTCCTTCACAGGTCACCAATGGAATTGATGTGCCATATAAAGACTTTGGTATACCTATAAAATATACTAAGTGTTGAAACCAACATAAACTGAGTCCCTAATACCCATGCCCAGAGTGTTAACTTGAGGAATGAGCACTTGAACATAAGTCACCCCCATGACTTGGCTAAGTGCTTGAATGACCATTACCTCGCTAACCCCATAACTTGCACCATTAAGAGCTATGCCTAGCTAGATATGAACTTGATTCATAGGACTTGTGCCCTTGAATAGGCTCATTCCTATTGAACTATCCCAAAATATCTTAGTATATATAGGATGCCTAAGCCCATCTTGCCAATGACTAAATCCCATTGAGACCTAAGTTGTGGCATGTTTCAACTAGCCTAACATAGGCCCAATTCCTTTACTATTATGTTTCAGGTGAGTACACAAGGCTTGTGCCTTATGTGAAATTGATGCTAGCATAGTAGTGTGTTAAATGTTATGCACCATAGACCTTAGCATACTCATGCATAGCTGTACCAAGTATAAAACTAACCTAGATTGACTGCTAAAGGCACAAAAGCTAATCCAATGAAGTAACCTACAACATTTTGGTTTTGTTATCTGTGTTGAATTTTATTGCTACATTGGTGCAATAAGATGATGCTCTAACTATCATTCAATAACATCAAGCGTTGGTTAGAGCAAGTGGAAGATAGTTTTATGTAGAAACATCTGACATGCCAATGACAAAATCTAAGAGAATGGGTGCAAGACAACCTATATGATGCTCTATATGAGGTGTTCTTTTATGAACTTCTTGAGCATGTGTAACAGTAGATGGTTGCCTATACCACCTCTATAATATGAAGATAAGACCAATGCCTTAAGTGGACTAAAGAGTGCATAGAGAAGTTTGAGAGCCTAGATGACATTTGGATGCACACTGTGGACAAGTGGTGGAAGAACACACTAAATAACTACATGATGGAATTTATAGTGTCGACCTTTTCTTACCTTAAATAAGTAGAGTATGAGTTCTTTCATGAACCAAAGGGCATTTTCATAAGAGGGATTGATACCAAACTAAAGAAATTATTGGTGGATTATGGTATTGAAACTATAAGGATGGAAGGCTAAAATCCTTGTGCATATGAGCAAGTATAGAAGGTGAGAAGGGGAAGTGTAGGTGATGTAAGATGGAAAAGGATGAGAAACCTTGTAATTGAGAGCTCCAAAGATAGATCTATAACAAGTGAAGGCATAGGTTGATAGAGGATATTGAACTTGGAAGTGCTGAGAGGACTATAACAAGCAAGAAGGGTATATGGAAAGATCCCTTGAATTGTAACAACATGATGAGAGAGAGAGGAGGAAGTAAGAGATCAAGCTCAATAGTTGGGTGTAGAAGGCCTTAGGTTCCTATAAGATGTGATAAATGAGGATATATCAAGAGCACCTACCCCCTTTGAACCTAAAGTGTAAGCTCATACACTAGATTCTCCACTAGAAGATAGAGGAATGATAACTGACCCTATTATCAACATTGAATTTGACAGACTTTAAGATTTGAACCAAGACTTTGTAATTGAACAAGTGATACCTTATTGGAATTAAACCAAAATACCATGAAACCAATGGTCACCAAACTAGAAATCTAGAACATGAGCACAAGCATTCTTGTTTAGAGGATGTTAGCTATGCCAACTAGGAAATAACCAAAAGAAGTGGCTTGATGCCACAAGTGAAAAACACTACACCATCGAGTTTGATGGTATAACCTACACTAATAGGGTGAGTGCTGAACCATACACTAGAGGCATTAGAGGGCCACCTCTAACATAGATGTTGAGGGGGAAAATGTTTTAGACTCTAGCACCACCCCCTCAGTATATTTATTATGAAATGGTGATGTACTTGCCTAAGTATCATGGCATAGAAAATTACATAGAGCATGTGCTTAAGTGTGAACATCAATGGTGTACTTAGGGTATTACCTAATCAGAGCATAAGGTGACTTAGTTCATAACCACCTTGCTGAATCAAACCCATACTTGGTATCAAAAATTTGATCTAAACTAGGCTATGGTTGATTATGATATACTAAAGGAGGCCTTCTTGAAGGAACTTGATATTATTGAGTTTAAATAATAGAGCATCGTAATGCTCAAAGAAATCAGCCAAGGGTTATCCAGAGAGTGTGTGCCTATATAATGTGTAGTTTAAGACCCTCCTTTCTAAGATTCCATATTATATCCACCCTTCCCAACACATGCAATGGTTTTTTGGGTGCCTATTTGTACCTTTCAAAAGAGCATTGCCTATGAAGATATTCATAGAGCCCCATGAAGTGCTTGAAGCCGTGCTCTAGGTTAGGGTAATAAGAAGTGTTGATACTAGGATCAACCCATTTATGGAGGCACAAATCATGATGATGGCCTCCTAATTATAGAAGTTGACTATTAGGTTAGTGCATGATACTCATAGTGGATTGTGGTGTACTAAATATGAGATCAAGGGGCATAACCAGAATAATTACCTATGTAGAAATATCCACACCTTACTTGTCAACTATGAAGTTTGTCATGACATATATGAATCTCAAAACTATCCCTTGTTGTAATGCACTAGTCAAGTAAACACTACCATCTATTGTAAGATGTGCGATGCCTAAACTCATTCAATAGCAGAGTATTGAGTCATTGATAAGATGTGCCAAAATATGGAAAGAGGCATGAGGCAGGCAATGACCACATCTAGTGGGCAAGTGTGCTAAGGAAATGAAATTTATGATTAGCAAAATATTGGCTATGGGAATTAATGAGGCATGTACAGGCATGGTAGAGGATGTAGTGGAGGAAGATTCCCATCATGATCATGTTATAAGTGTATGTTGACCAAGAGTTATCAACGTGACTGCCCCATGCACCCAATGTATGGGTACTATCAAAGATCACATTCAATTGAGGAATCCTCAGACTTGTATAAAAATCTAATACAATGTTAGCTTGGTACAAATAAGGGTGACACAATGGTTAGGCACAAATCAAGGGAGGAAATTTAGGATTCCATCTGTAATAAACTCATAAAGAACCACCAAAGGTATAAGACACAACCCAAAATGGGTTCACCACTCACTTACCCACTACATTGATCCAAGAACTACAAGCCATAATAGATTCATAAGGAGCCACCAAAGGTATAGGCCATAACCTGGAATGGGTTCACCACTCACCTACCCACTACACTGACCCAAGAACTACACTTGGAATATGGTGAATCTAACTGCACTGAGTGCATAGTGTGACTTGAGACAAAATCTACACCCTATCCTGACCCTACATGGTAGAATGATGTCATAAAACAAGCTATGAGCATGATATAAAACTTGTAGGGAGAGATCTATTTCGAAAAAGATCTTGAGGCACAGGGCCACCACTTCATGTTGGAAGCAAGACCACTAGGAGGCTAAAATGAAAGATTTGATTGAGATCCTGTACCTCATACAAATTGAAGGGATGCTACCCCTACTGAAAGACTTATTGATGAAGCATGCAAGGAAGAAACAAGAGGAAGAGGATATACCTCAAATGATTGAAGTTGTTGTGCTATATATAGAGTAGGTGCATGAAGTTAGACATACTTATAATGTAGAGTATGACTAAGAGTTATTGATATATACAACCATCAATAGATGGTCTATTTGTGAATTTCTTGTAGATATGGGCATTGAGGTTAACCTTATGATCAAAATTGCCTGGGAGAAGATGGGATGGACACCCTTGAATCCCTCCCCCCATATGTTGTTTATGGCCAACAAAACCTAAGTACAATCTATCAAGATCTTGAAGGGTGCCATTATAGATATCATGGGTTGTTCTGAGCTGAATTTGAGGTCATCAAATTGGTAAAGTAGGACAACTATCCAACACTCTTGGGTAGGCTATGGTGATAAAATAATAACATATACATGCACTTTAAGAAGTGATACATGAATTTTGAGAATTAAAAAGAGAGGGTGGTGATCCCTTTATCAAGTGATCAAGGGCCCCCATATGTAGAAAGCATTGATCTTGAGGATGAGATCAACCACATTTATAACATTATGATATAGGGTGTCAAGAAGCTCAACCCAAGTGACCAGGGCATGCTTGAATGGGAGGATAGACAATCAACCTCTGATATAACTAAAGTAGCTTATGACTGATGGATTAAAGAGGATTATGAGGTAATTAGTCAAAGATACCACCTAGTATGGGTAGTCGAGCTAAGGCAAACCAAGATGAGGCTGATTAAGATTCAGTGCACTCAGAAGAAATTGGTTCCCTATACCAAAAAGGTAGAGAAAAGTGTGTTATAGATAAGTAAATGGAATCTTGAAACACTCCCAAAGTATGAAAGAAGGAAGCTTATAGAGAGGTATGTCTATGACATTGAAGCTTTTATCCCTAAGGAAATAGATAGAATGGGTGCACTAGTGCATACCTTAAAGAACACTACTACTCATTAGTGGGCAGTATAAAGACCTATCTTGTCAACATGGCAAGATGTGAAGGTAAAAATATGCACTGGGTTTGGCAAGAGTAATTATGACTTGGACATACCTACTTACTTTGGTGATTCTAACCCAATTGCACATGTGTGTGTGTGAAGAAACATGGACTGTCTACAACAAAAATGTGCCAAAAAGCTTATGGGTGCATTCCTTCTATAGGACTTTGAAAACTTCGGTGTGAGCATGGTACATTGTCAATGAAACTCATCATGAGATCAAAAATTGGGAGATACTTAAGGAGAGGTTCATGCACACCTTCTCTTTCTCTTCATAGAACTTAGAGCTACTGGAGCCACTACAAATCATTTGCAGGGTAGTATTTGAGGATATTTCCATCTTAGAAGAGAATCTTAAAGACATTTTTGAGGAGAAAGGATTAGCAATCACACTATTATTTGAAGAGAGGGCACTCAATAATGACTCCAATGAGGAAGATGATGAGGTTTGGAGAGAGTACAATTGGAAGGCCCTAATAGGAAGACAAAAACTTATGTGCCTTATGGATGATATCACCCCAGATGAAGGAGATTTGATGCATCTTTGAATTTAAACAATTGATGAGATAAGACAAGTTGAATAAATCTCATTAGGAGAGCAATGAACCCTACTATGCACCACTCAAGACCACTAAAGTAGACATCAATACAAAAGGTAAGCCAAAGATTTCCACTATAGGTGCTTACTAGTCTAAGGTAGAGATAGGATGAATCGTAGGTATTCTAAAGGAATTTCAAGATTTGTTCCCATGCAAAAATGAGATATGAAGGGCACCCACCCTTCCTTTGGAAAAATGAGCATTACGTTGGTGGATGGTGTATAACCTGTCAAAAAATTCTTATATAGAATGAATCTCAACCTCCACACCATGATAAAAATAGAGATATATAGAATGCTAGTCATGAGCATCATCTACCCTATCCAAGAGTCTATATGGGTGAGAATGATGGTCATAATCATCAAGAAGGATGGGTGAATATAGATCTATATTAACTATTGACTCTTGAATTTTGCCTATGTCACTAACCCATTCTCGACCCCATTCACTGATGAGGTCCTAGATGGCATCGTGGGTTGTGAAATTTATACTTTCACTGATGGGTTCTCAGGCTACCATTAGGTGCAAATTATGGAGGAAGATAAGCCCAAAACAACCTTTACAACTGATTAGGCTTGTTTTGCCTCTAATGTGATGCCCTTTAGACTCAATAATGTGTCAGTGATATTATTTAGAGTGGTTATCACTAATTTCAAGGACTTCATCCATAGGTTCTTCCAAGTCTATCTGAATGATTAGACTATATATGACCTTATCAAGGATCACTATGACAATCTATGCCTCATGTTTGAGAGGTGCAGGTAGCTCCAGATATCACTAAACCTAAATAAGTGCATTGCTTAAGCACATTATCTATAAAGATGGTTTGCTCGTTGACCTTGTGAAGATAGCCATAATAATTTGGCTCTAATCTCCGTCCACATAGAAAGATGTCCATGCCTTTTTAGGTTATTTTGATACTACAGGAACTTTATATGAAGTTATGAAAATATTGTCTCTTTCACAAAGATGGTATGTTTTATTAGGGTAAGGCACAAGAGGAGGCTTTTGAAACATTGAATCTAAAGCTAGCTAACATGCCAATTCTGTAATTTTTAGATTGGAATACTCATTTATACATCCATGTTGATGCTTGAGGATCTATAATTGGTTCCATATTGACACAACCAAGTGAGGGAAAAATAGACCACCCCATTTCCTTTGCAAGCAAGAAGTTAGCACAATTAAAATAAAATTACACCACCATCAAGCATGAGGCATTGGCAATGGTCTATACCTTACAAAAATTTAGGTAGTATCTATTGGTGACCCCATTAATCTTTTTTACTAACCACAAGGCACTCAAGTACCTTATGAGCAAGACTATTTTACACAAGTGCATATGCAAATGAATAGTTCTATTCCACGAATTCTAGTTTTCTATTGTTATTAAGCTTGAAAAGTAGAACTTAGGGCCAAACCATTTGTCCCCCATAAATTTTGGTGATGTGGTAGCACCAATTGAGGACAACATGATGGATGTACAACTATATAGAATCTAGCATGTCCCTGAATACTTGGTAGAGATTGATGCCTTCCTAATGTTTAGGTTTTCACCTCAGACCATGTCAATTAAAGAGAAGAAGTAACTTGTGGTTTGCACCACCCCCTTCTAGCTTATTAAGGGGGAGTTGTATAAACTAAGTAGAGATGAAGTTATGTGCTAGTGTGTTTTAAAATATGAAAGGGACTCCATCTCACAAGAAACACATAAGGGAATCATAAGAGGCCATTATGTTAGAGATGTAATGACATGTATGATATTGCAATCAGGCTTGTGGTGGCCAAGTCTATTCCAAGATGCAAAGGAATGTGCCAAGGCATAAAACATATGACAACACACTAGGAAGCCCAACCACTAGGATGAGATGCCTCTCATCCCCATTCTTACCCAAACTCCCTTTGAGAAATGGGCCATTAATTTTGTTGGCCCAATAACCCTTGTTATACGGTGCATAAGTATACAATATATCTTGGTAGCCACTAACTATTCATTAAGTGGGCTAAAACCATGTTGATAAAAGATTACATACCACAACAACTACATGATTTATCTAGGAGAACATTATAAGTTGGTATAAGTGCCCATTAAGTTTGACTATTGATAGGGGTACTCATTTCATCAATGAGATGGTGCACATTCTTTTAATTAAATACATGGTGGTGCACCATAAGACCACCTTGTATCATC
The DNA here is from genome assembly GCA_037957365.1 of Torreya grandis. Lineage (NCBI taxonomy): Eukaryota > Viridiplantae > Streptophyta > Pinopsida > Cupressales > Taxaceae > Torreya > Torreya grandis. The sequence continues at coordinate 3,819,745 of JARHVA010000188.1, forward strand.
CATAGGAAAATGGCATGATTGAATCATTAAATAAAATCTTATAAATGTGCCTAATGAAGATATATGATGTTAGTCACAAGGATTGAGATGATCATGTTTTAACGATACTATGGGTGTACCACACAACCTACAAGCACTTGAACAAGGCTACACCATTTCAAATAGTGTCTGGCACTAAATCAATTCTTCCCATGGAATTCATGGTTCCATCCTTATGCATTGCATGGGTTGATCACCTAGATGGCCAAGAATCTTTAAGCACAAGGTTGGAAGACTTGGAGTGCTTGGATGAGAATTGCACCCAAGCAGGATGGAGTCTACAAATTGAGAAGGCATACTATAAGCACTGACATGATAAGTATATCAAGCATAAAGAGTTGATTGAAAGAGCATTGGTGCTGCTCTATGAATAAAATTAACTTTAACACCTAGGTAAACTACAAATATGTTGGATGGGCCCCTACATCATCCAACACATATTATAGATAGGCACATGCAAGTTTCACATGATGTCTATAAAAATGCTCTCAAGACATTTTAATGGCAACCAATTGAAGCCATATCAATAGTAGGATGGTGCTTGTACCATAAAGACATTAAATTATTGGTCATTAGTTAGTTGGATTTGAGCTGACCAGAAGATAGTTTGGCACAAGCCGAACTGATCTATTTAATTTTTTTTGTTCCTTGTATAGTGTAAAGAGGTAATAAGTGACACTCAGTGGCCACAAGAACTTACCTATTGGTACTTCACACATAATTCTAGTCAAGTGAATCAAGCACTTGCATTCTTTTCAAAGGTGCATGAGGCCATGAAACCTAAGTTATGGGTACATGAATCTTAACTAGTTTTATTGAATTTATCTACCCTCTCACGTATAATTCCAACTAGGTGAGTTGAGCACTTGCATAGTCCAAGTACATGAGGCTAGATATCTAAGTTATGGGTGTGTGAGACTCACCAAACATAAGCAAAATATAAAAAATACCCATGTGCACAAGTTGAATAGTGTAGGGCTCATGAAGGCCCAAAAACAAACTACTCTAGTGCTTTCATGCATAATACCAGTCAGGGGAGTGAAGCTCATTTGATTTCTAAGCACTTAGGGATAGAATCCTAATTTCTTGGGCATGAGGGAGTTACCAGACTTTGAATATTTAAGGAAAATTTACATAAGCCCAAGTATAACCTTCGTGCCACAATTCAAAAGGGGTGCAACAAATGATCTGACACTAAACACCATAAAACAAGATGAAGATGCTCAATAAGGTTGAGTACAAGAAAGAAAGTGAAGATGCGCAATCTGATAGTGTGTAAGAGAACTAGGAGAGAATACAAAGCATTGGAGGGATAGTGCAATTAATTTTAATGGGGTAGGATTTGATAAGGTAAGATGGTGCACAAGAAATTGATAAAGATAGAGAAACACACTTGAAATAGAATCATAGCTTTTAAAGAAAGTGGAACCAAGGAGGCTGAATCATGCACATGTGAGGCACTGCACCCAAGTTGCCAAAAGGAAGGTGAAGTCATGCTAATGGAACAAACACAAAAGGAAATCATCTAAGATAGTTGGTGTCCACCCATATTTAAGTGGGAAGTGACTATTTGAGTTTAATGTCACTTCACCAAATTATCATTAGGGAGTATTTAATGAAGTAGTCGAAAAAGCACAAAGATATGCAATTAATACATTTATGACAAATAATTTTCAAGGATTTTGTATATTTTACATGTTTTCCAAGAAATCAAGGTGCTTACACCATAAATCTTGCATTAATGATGATATTTGATAAGACAAGGGTATAAAATGGTAAATGGTAGACTTAGGTTACAAAGTTTAAGCTAACTCAAGACTCAGAGTGAACCTTAGCAATACACTAGAGAGCTAAAGGTGAAAACCCTATCATAGCATGAATTTGAGCACTTCAAGCACCAAAAGTAAAATAATGTCATATTAAGGACGATTGTGTTCATAGTAAGGCTTATTTGAAGAGGTGTGGAGATAGAATTATGCAGGAAACATACAATTAGAATGAGAAGTTGTCACCCAAGCTACCATTAATAGATAATGAAGCTCAATAACTGAAGGTGAAATTGTAGATCCTATGAGTATAGAAGCACCAACAATAATTTGAGGTTTTGTCAATCCACACCTACCAAGGTTCAACACAAGTAGATTTAGGATGGTGAAGAAATGCAAGGCATAAATGTCCATAGAGGCACAATAGGAACCCAAGTGGGTTAAAATTATAGAAGAGATGATGGCTACCAAATCTAAGGCACAATAGGTTGAGGTAGTTATCATGGAAGTTGACATTGAGATGCTAACTAATATGTCATACCAATTCATGTAGTTTCCTCTAGAAGTTGTGGTGGGAGAAGAGTGGTGGTAATTTATGTATAAATAATAACTAAAAGAATATAACCATCAGATGTCAAGTCACTTGCAATACTTGATACAAGATTGGGTGGTAGATATGAGGCACAAGTTAGTGTAAGGAAATGCTTTATTTGAGTCTCAATTCAAGACAAACTAACAACTTCCAACATAAATCAACTCTATGAGATTCCCTACTTCAAAAATCTAGAGGAATTTGTATAATTTCTACTTTTACACATCCATGAGGACTGCATGTACATTATATGTAGGTGCATGAAGATTTTAGTGTAGTTGATCAAGAGGATGATCAGGCTCCCAAACACCGATAAAGACATCCATCAAATGATGGATGATGATGAAGAGGTGGAGTGCATATTTCATCTCTTTAAATATTTTAAAGAGGGTTTCACATTCCCCATCAACAAGTATGAAGACCCTATCATGAGGGTGGTAGTACACCTTGTAAGTTAAAAACTATGCTTAGGCGATCGATGGACCAATTTGTCAAAGGCATACCTATACATTTCATATCACATGGTGCAAGGTGTGCAATTTAATATTGAAAATTTCATCACTAAGGAGTTGGTGAAAAATGCACTAGAGTTCTATAGCATGAAGGGGACCTTCAAATAGGGGTCAATCCTTGTATTTATTATTATGGAGGAAATCAATATCCTAGATGGGAATGAGGATAATATTTGGGTTTTCCCAAAACACCATGATTCCCTGGCATAAAAATATAAAGACTTTAGTTCACCTACTTCCTTTAGCACCAAATACAAAATGTGCATGATGTGATGGTGTGAGAAGTATATAGAGGACTTTCAACTAAAATGGTGCATCCCTCAGGGGCTCCCATAGAGTTTATTTAAAATGAATTTTTTTGTCATAATGTAAAATTATTGTTTAGTGCTCTTGGCACTAGTGGATGGTAACAAGTTAGGATGGTTGAAGCTCCCCTATGCCTTATCATCAAATTACTTCAGAGAGGCACTATGGTGGATCCCCAATGTGTAATAACTAGACTTCCCAATAAGGAACTAGATTTAGAGAGGCACTAATTAAGGCACCCATTCATCCATGCTAATGGGAAGGCCACCAAAGATGAGGAAGATAAGTCATATCACACCAACATAGATCCCCTCCTAAATGTTACCATTGATGGCTTCATCTATAGGCTTTACTATGAGATAAAGCCAAGGAAGAAGGTGGCCCGAGAAGAAAGTGTGGAAAAAAGTGTCAATCCTCCCATCTAGATCATAGATGATGGGACCTTGATGCCACCAAATAAGAGGATGTTTCCCCAGAAGAAGAGGGGGGAAACTTTGGAAGAAATAGAGGAGTGCCTAAAACTCAAGATCTCCTTAGAAGAAGAAGCATCCCCTTTGGGTTCCTCCAAGAAATACATGAAATTTGTGATGAAGACTTACCCTAACATAAATAAGAAGAAGGGGAAGGCATTAATATGGTACCCAAGATAGTTATCTATGACATAGAGGAGGAAGGGGAGGAAGAGGAGATGGAGGAGGAGACAGTTGGGAGGGGTGTTTATATCATGCTTGAGGAAGATGACTCCTTATCAAGTGAAGGGACCCCCTCGCTGCCACCTCAGATTGAGTTCGAGAAGAGAAGGTATAAATGGAGGAAATTTGGCTTCAGTGAAGCCAAAATATAGAGGGCACAAGAGCTAGAGGAGAAAAAGGAAGAAATGACAAAGGCTAGGATGTTGAGAGAGGTCATTGAGATGGTTGAGGTTAAGGAATGAAAGAAAGGAAAGGAAAGGAGGAGAATAAAGCAAAAAAGATAAAAGGAAAGAAGGGAGAAGGAAGGAAATAAGGAGAAATAGGAGAAGGGCTTGAAGAAGCAACACATTTACGCATGCCAACAAAAGAATAATTGAAGCATAAGTAGAAAGACATGGGCCTAGACCAAGAGAACATCGATGAAACACTAAATTTGAATTTCAAGAGAGAGGTAATGAGGGCCAAAGGCATGTAAAAAGCATAAATTAAACAAATAAAGGCCAAGGAGATAGAGGTGAGAGAAAATAAATGCAAGGCACAAATCACGTAGAGGAAGGCTGAAAATGAAGAGGCTAGAAAAGAGGAAGCAAAGAGAAAAGACAAAGAGGAAAAGGTTAGGAGGAAGGAAAAGGTAGCCCAAGAGGAAAGGGTCAAGATGGTAAAAGAGAGAGAGAAGAAGAAGGTTTCTACTAGTGCAGAACCTAAAGGGGAAGATGTACCAAAAAAGGCACCTAGTGCCTCCACAGAATGGTAGAGGAATATGCACAATGTGCATGCCCTAGTCTAGAGGGGGTGCCTAAAGATAAAAAGGGTGATAATAGTGCCTTAGAAAAACAAGTAGAGAAGGAAATGGAAAGGGAAAAATTCCACTAAAGAAACCCCATGAGAGGAAGAAGATGATGATGAGTTGAGTGCCAAAGAAAAAGAAGTAGACCAAGGGGAGAAGTTCGATGAAGAACCCCAAGAAGAAGAAGAGGAAGAAGAAGGCACTAGAGGGAGAAATAACACCAATGGGGAAGAAAATGAGTTGAGTAATGAAGAAGAACTTGAGTTGAGTAGCTGGTAAAAAGTGTAGCAGAGGTTCAAGGAATATGATGACTTTTACATGATAGAGTACATGCCCTAGAGTAATGCCATGACCTTGAGGTACCATCAAGTTTCTTGGGTGATATATTTCTACATGGATGATCCTTAGTTTGAGGTTTCAACAAAAGCATTTTGGCATGCCAAGAATTGAAAAGAAGGGCATGACTATCAGCTCATAAATCCTTCAGACATGAACCCTATAAGGTTAGTCAATGTCCTTATGAAAATGGCTACATCATTAGCATGCAAGAACATCATCAATGATGTTCACACCACCAGTTAGAAGAAGATAGTGTAAGATGAAGAAGAATAACTAAAATACATAAATCTTAAGGTCAAACAATTGGTTGAGCATGTCAAAAAAGTAGATCTATCCCTATTGGATGGTGTTGATACTTCAGAGATGAGTGAAGCGGACAAGGTATGTGCACTGGTTGAGAAATGCTACCTTGAATGAAGCTATCATTGGAGGAGCAAGAAGACCCTTATGAGGCCATAAAAAGAGATATAAACAAAAATATTGATGTGGTAGAAGACCTCTTCACCAAACTAGAAGAGGGCATGGAGGAAGCAGATGTAATCTTTTATAACTTTTCCACATAAATAGTGGTCATCAATGTGTGCCTTAAGAAGGCAAAGAAGGAGAAAGAAGCCTTGAACAAACACTCATTCACAGTGATTTAAACTGAGTGCATGTAAGTGATAGTGTAGGTGAATGACTTAAGTTCCAAGTTGAAGACTTAAGAACAAGTAGAATCCCTCTTTCATGCATTTTAAATAAAGGTGAGTGAACAAGGGGATACATTAGATAGTGAGGTGGGGTGAGTAAGGGAAAGGATTGAAGCCTTCAGAAAAGAAATAGAAAACATGGATGTGCTCACCCTTGAGGATGTATCAATTGAATTAGAAGGTGCCATTAAATAGATAAAGCTTATGATACAAGGCTTTGAAAACTTCAAGGTAGAACTAGAGTAGGGTGCACCTAAATTTTGTGCACTAAAGGCATTAAAAGACTAGTTCAGGGCAGACTAGCAATTTTGTATGTGGTTATATTGGGCCCCATTTTGATAACTTAGGTAGTGGAACATGCCAAATCAGCATATATCAGTAAATATAAGTCATGCAAATGATTTCCCTTTTAAAACTATTAGTGCCAGCTGGAAGAATCTTCGGTGATCTTGCACTAGCTAGCAGGTAGTTGCTTAGCACCTAGATTTGAGGGAGAATCTCTTGAGTGATTACATATGGAAGTTGGAGAGCATTGGTGTTAGATTAGTATATCTAGTAGGATAATAAACTCTAAAAATAACTCAACATCCAATGTGCACCCATCCCACCTAGCAAGAAGATGTTTCTCTACCTATATAAAAGATCTTAAACCTGAATAAAAAAAGTCAATTGATGATAACAAAGCTCTGGTGAAATCGGGAGCCAACATTAGTATTTTGTAACTAGCATGAACTATGTTAACAAATCTAAGTTTATATCCCAAGCTCGCTTATGAGTTTCTAGGCATGAATAGTTTCTAGGATGAGCCTAGGCTCTGTTTATATAATTTTTACTTTGTATTGACAACATTGAAGGTAATAGAATGGCATTGGTTATCACATTGGTTGTTGGTCCTTTCCTTATGAGTTAGCACTATTGTAAGTAGGTAGATTATTTTTATGTGAATAATGATATATTTTTCATTAGTATAATGCATTATGATACAAAGGTCATCCATAGGCTGCCAATAGCATTGATGTGCCATATAGAGACTTAGGTATACCCATGAAATATACTAAGTGTTGAAATTGGAATACACCAAGGCCCTAATACCCATGCCTAGAGTGATAACTTGGGAAATGAGCACTTGAACATAAGTGAACCCCATGACTTAGCTAAGTGCATGAATGACCATTACCCCACTAACCCCATAACTTACACCATTAAGAGCTATGCCTAGTCAAATATGAACTTGCTCTATAGAACTTGTGCCCTTAAATAGGCTCATGCCTATTGAAATATCTTAGAATAGCCTAGCTCTAATTGGATGCCTAAGCCCATCTTGATAATGACTAAATCCCATTGATACCTAAGTTTCACCATGTTTTAAGTAGCTTAATGTGATCCTTGTTTCTTCACTGATGCACTTATGATGAGTGCATAAGTCTTGCACCTTGTGTGAAATTGATGCCAACATAGTAGTGTGTTAAATGCTATGTGATATAGAATTTACCATGCTCGTGCCTAGTTGTACCAAGTATAAAACTGACCTAGCTTGACTTTTAAACATGTGACTAGGTACAAAAGCTAAACTAGTGAACTAACCTACAATAAGTAGAATGGGTGAGCAAGAAAAGACAAAAGCAAGTACATGGCAAAGAAGGAAAACAATGAAGCATTTTGTATATTTGGAAAGTGCAATGTGATTATGGACCTCCACATCCCATGAAAGAGAACATGATGGGTTTAGTGGAAGGTGGAGTCTTACATGCAATTTGCACCAACACAAGGTGCAATGTGCTCCCTACAGTTTCACATTCCACATAAGGGAAGAGAAAAGAAGTTTGGTGGAGAGTGGAGGTCGATGTACATATTACACCAACATAAGGTGCAAAGTGCAAAGTGCACCCCCACTTCTAGACCTATGAAACAAGGCACAAAGAAGTGAATGAGTGAGAAATTAAAAAGTATAATAAGAGGAGAAAAGTAAAGTCAAGGAGCTTAAGGGAGATGTTGAGGAAAAATGCAATTTTGCACTTGAGAAAATTACAAATTGCACCTAGATCTCCCATTTCCACCAATCAACACCAGTCAACAAGGAGAATTACAAGTGCAAATTACACCTGTGAAATTTACAAATTGAAAATTTACAAAAGGGGGGTAGAATTTCCTTTAGAGGTCAACAAATGAAAAATATTATATTTTCACATTAAAAAATAGATGAAGGAAAGCCTAAAAGGCCAAGTGAAAAAATGAAAAGGTGAAAAAATGTGAAAATACATGTTGGAGCAAAAAATCAAAAGTTGAGAATAACTTAAGTTGTATTTTTATTTGTTTTGTTTGTCTAAGCTCCTCCATGGAAGGAAATTATAGGTTTTCAAGATCATGGTGGGTCACTCCAAGAAAGATCATTCAAAGGGCCATGGATCCAAAATATTCCTAGGGAATCATGGTAAAATTAGGTTGTTTCATGGCATGCATGAGAAGGAAAGCATTTGTCTAGAAGTTTCCAGCTATGTAGGCAAGTGGTTGAGAGCATCTCCAGGTAGTTACACATAATGACAAAGTTTGTTTGGCCCTTTACCATGGATATTCTCCTTCTAGCTCATGCAGAAGGCATCTCCCACCATGAAGTCAAAATATGTGCTCCAAATCTTCATCATTCCTCATAGAGAAAGTTAGAGTTACTATTTTTCTTGTAAATGGATGAAGATTTTAGGCATGACAAGGGAATATTTTCCAGCTAGAAGCATCTAGATAGACTTGAATTTTTTTTTGTAATTTTGAAAGTTATGACCCACAGTTTCAGATTTGAAAATGTATAAAGAGAGGACTTCTCCTTTATTCAAGGTTATTGTTGGTCATTGTTTTAGGTGTTCATTTTATCTAAGTCTATGTTCTACAAGAGTTTATGGGATCAATTGCTATGTGTAGATCTTGTCTCCCTTGCTAAGGTGGTTGCATTTGTATAACCATTAATGAGCTTTGAGAGCATATTTATGTCTCCCTTGTCAAAATAGAAATCTCACCATGCTTGTACCCATGGTAGCATTTTTAAGTTTTGATATTTGTAATATTTATTTTCAAGTTATTGAAAATGCTTGTGGTTCTTTATTATTTCCTGTTAATGAAGTACAATAATCTATTTTACAAATATTGTTGAATAGATATCTAGTTTTATGTTCATACTAGTTATCATTTTGAGCATAGATTTGGGTTATAAAACCATTTCTACATCATGTTAGAGCATGTTGTTAAATAACTTGTTAGGGCACCCTAGGTTTATGGATTTGATAGGAAAGAGTTTTTTGAAAGTTTAGTTTTAGTGTATGTTCTAGTCTCTCAAGGATCATTTGGTATTTCCCACTAGCTTGTATTTGATTTTTTCTATATCTATGCTAAGGAATGATGTTATTAATATTGAAAGATACCTTGCTATTTAAAGGCCACCAACATGCCACCTTCTTTTTTTATAGTTATCCAACTTGTCCTACCCTATCTTTCCCTACAAATAATACACCCAGTTGCATTTTATGAGTGTTATTTAGATGCAGATGCATAAATATTAGATACTTAACATGTGTATGTATTTATTTTTAAAATTTTAGCATTAAATTATTTTATTGACCCCTATTTTATATATGACTTAGAGCATTTATGCATTTCATGTGACAACCCTTCACGATTGAAGTGTGCAAACTTGGTTATGCCCTAGTCATATTTATTCCTTGTGCCAAAAATCCCCATGGAGGTTGAATTATAGAATCTCTCCATGTGAGTAGGATACCCATAGGTCCTCTCACCTTGGTTTAGATAAAGCCAAAAGTAGCAAGGAGCTAACCATACCCTTTGTAGGTTCCTCTCAATCATTTTATCTATTCAATTTATTCTAGATGCCAAACCCTTCCTTGGATGTGATGGCATATCATTGGGTTTTTTTATCTTTGATTGCCATTTTATTTTCAAGTGTGCAAGGCTAAGCGTTAGAGGTGTACAACTAGGAACCAACACTCAACTAGCATCATTTTTAGGGACTAAATTAAAATCTTAGTTACCTATGTTGCTAGCGACTCTTGTAGAGAGTTGTAAGTATTTCATGTTGTGAAGTTATCTACTATTATTTACTACATTTAGACTATCTTGGCTATCAACACCGTAACACTCCACTAGGGATGTGTCAAAAATTCTTGAGTCTTGATAATTGACTTTTGCCATGTTTCTTGTAAATAACTATTAAAGTTTCTTATTGGAAGGTGATTTTTTCCCTTTTGAACATTATTCTAAAAAATTTAGTGTCTTTATGCTATTCTCTCATCATTAAATTTAACAAAGTATGTTGTCAGCATGTATCAATGTCAAATTTTTAACTGTTATATTCTAGAGTTGTGATTCTAGTGATGACTTTGATTTTTATCACCTAGTTTCAATAAAGATTAGTGCTTATTATGAATATTATTCTATTCAGTTTCAAATTTGAGTAGTTTCTCATTTATAAATCTAGAAGGATTAAGATCATCTTGCAAAGGCGACTCGTCCAAAAGGCATGTCTCACCCCTAAGTTTGCATCAAAGATGAAGGAGACAAGTTTGGAGGCCTGTTGAAGGGTAAAGTTTAGCTACTAAAGGTTGTCAAGATTTTGATAATCTTAAACTATTTATCAACCCTCCTATTTTTTAAGACTATCATAGATCTCCTAGCAACTCTAAAACCTATAGTCTTGTGTATTACCCAACTCCTTCTCAACCAGTTGAATCCCCTCCCAAGTTTAATCCACCAATTCCACCTCATTCACCTCCTCATATTCAGTTTCCATTTGTTATTGAACCTCCCATTAAACCAAGCATGAGGCATAGGAACCAAGATGAGAATGAACATCCTAAAATCTATGTTCCCAAATTCAAGCCTATCAATTTTGATAAAATGGTAGGATATCCTAATGAAGTAAGGAAATGCTTTTCAAAATTTCAAAGGAATAATGTAGTGAGTGGTGATCAACACTTGAGGGATTTTAAAAATATCATTTAAGATTATGATGTTGAACATGAGGATGTGTGCATTAAATTTTTTAATTCCCTTCCTCGTGGATGCATTGATTCATAGGAAGAGATGAAGAATGTTTTCAAAATTTAATATGGTTATATAATTGATCTAAGGTTTCTTTTGGATGAGTTTGAAAACATCAAGAAGAACCCTAAGGAGTGTGTGAAAGACTTAAATACATGATTCAACAAAGTTATAATGTGGCTACCCAAAAACATCAGGCCTAGTGATACTATGTGCTTGATAAAATACTGTGATGCCTTTGATAATAAGGTTGCATACTACTTGAGGGAAAAGGCTCCCACTAACCTACGGTTGGCATTCAATATGGCCATCCAATTTGTGAATAATATAAAGGCTATGGGAAACCCATGAATAAACAAGCTGATGTAAAATTAGTAAATACAAAAAAGACACAGTCCATAAATACTACCAACCTTGAGGAGGCTATTAAAAATTTGGCCTATGTTATCAAAAAAATTTCATAAAAGTTGGCCAGAGATGATAAGGGGATCCGTCATGTGTTTACTAGTCAATAAAGGCCTCCAAATCTGAATCAAGCACAAAGGGGGCTTGCTTTACACAATTGAGACAATGATAGAGGGAAGAGGCTTGCACGTGAAAAAAGAACAAACAAAAATCAGAATAGAGAGGCTAGAAAAGAAGTCCCTAATCCATTGAATGCCAAAGTGAATGTTGTGAATTCTGACATTGATATTGATTAGTGTGACAAGTGCTTCCTTTCACATCCCCTATGTGATATAACTAAACCAATTGATGAAGATGTAGATGAACTTGAGTCTGCGTCGTCTAATGATGAGATTTTGATGTTCAATTGTCAAATCCCTTAAATCAAAATGACTACCTCCATGTAATTTTTGAGTGTTATTATTGCTGATCAATATTGGAGTGTAGTTGAAAAAGTAAGTGTCCCAACTCCTAAATTTATTTGTGACATCAATATGGCACAATCATATGAATTAACCTTTCATGATTTTTATTTCTTATGCTCTATGATGATTAAAAAATATGATGGGGGAATTCTATCAGTTGAGGATAGGTAGTTACTAATTAATGTAATAATTGCCCAAGAGAAAGAATATCATTTGAGAAGCAAATATCAGGATGTTGTTCCTCAAGACATTGCCCCTATAAATTGAAAGGCTAGGGATGCTAATAAGGAGACTAAAAAAACTATAACAGTCCTTGAAGCTTCCAATCTAGTACCCATTTCCTAATTTTGTAAGCTTAGGGGTGCTCTAACCAAGAATAGGGTACCCATATTATCTAGTATCCCTAAGGATGATAATGATGTTAAGACAAATCTACCTTTAAAGGTTATCAATAAGAATGATAATCCATCCCATCCTACTCTACTTCAGACCTTAAGTGATTGTATTCTAGATAGAGGTGTTGTTACCCTTCCACTAAATACTCCTCTTCCTTAGTACAACATATGTGATATGGCCCAAGTGTTGAGCAAATAAAAATCACTTTGCCACTTGTTGAGTTATTATGAATCCCTGAACATAGGAAGAGATAATTTGAGTACTTGGAATTTGATGAGAAGTCAACTACAAATGAAATTGAGTTACCCCAAACACCCCCAGAAAGTGATTAAGAATCAAAAGAGGTTGTTAAACCTACTCTAGAAGTCTATTTGGGGACTGCCCTAGTAGAAATTCATCTAAATATGGATCTATTTTATACAACCCTATTAATCAATGATCTGATTATTCACAATTGCATGTTTGATTTTGGTGCTTCTTATAATGTGATGCCCTTAGGTGTCCTAAATGAGCTTAGAGTGAAGATTACATCAGCTTTTGGCAAATGTTATGTCATGGACTCATGATAAGTTCTAGTTGTTAGACAAGTTAAGGGGTTGGTAGTGTAGTTAGTAGTGCATCTAGGTAAGTATTTGAATATGGACATGGTAGTTGTAGATTGCTCACCTAAGTGGGGGACGTTGCTACCACAAAACTAAGCTACTAATATGGGTGAAAGTGTATAAATGGACTTGTCTTATACTTCCATTCCATTGGAGGGTAAGATGGCCAAACTTTATAAAGAGCCAAAGATGCTACATGTAATTGAAGATCCAAAATATTCTCTCAATGAAGTATTCTACATAGATGCTGAATTAGGCAACTTTGTTAGGAATGTTGATACTAATGAATAGCTTATTGTTCTTGAGGTTATACCTAACAAAGAATTTTTAATTTGGAATATTTTATTTGATGGGGCTTGCTCCAATCTTAGAAATGGATCTGGGTTTGTCTTCCATGCCCCCAATGGTAAGTGTTTCAAGCTTTCTTTCAAACTATCCTTTGAGTGTACTAACAATGTTGTCGAGTATGAGATACTCTTGTTGGATCTACAGATTGCCCATGAACATGGAATTAAAATATTAATTATCAAGGGTAATTTTTAGCTAGTGGTAAAGTAGGTCTATAATGCTTATGCCACAAGAAATAAAAGGTTGAAACATTATCAAAATGTTATGTGGGATTTGCTTGAATTCTTTGATGAATTCAATCTTTGTTATCATGTTTAAATGAAGAAGCTAACAAACTTGTAAGGTTAGGTGCTCATTTTGATATTAAAAATATGATCCCTCATTGTTAGTATCAGGTAGAGGTGCTTGTCAAGCCTTCAATCCCAAACAATGTTCATCATTGGCAAGTGTTTAATGATGATGATCTGATCAAAAGGTTTTTATATTATGAAGCTGAATTTTATGATCAACTCAATGACTTGGAATATATGGTTCAACTTTGTGATGGAAAGGAAACCTTTTTTGGGAAGGACATTATTCAACTGAAGATAAACACACTCCCTAGAGGATTGGTCAGTTTAGAAGCATTTTTTTATAAATCTGATAGAATCAAATTGAGAGACTCATTTATCTTAGAAGACATGACTGAGTGCAACTTGAGTTATCATGAGAATCCAAGGAAGTTTTGACTGGGTACTCACCTAAGTGCAACTAAGAAACAAGTCTACATGCACCTGCTAAGAAAGTACTAGGACTATTTAGCATGGTCTTATTCTAAGCTGAAAGTGTATAGGGAAGACTTGTTTCAACATGTCATCCCATTGTAGCTTGATAGTAAACCTTTTAAGCATAAATAGAGACTTATTAATCCCATCTTGGCCACCAAGATGTGAGATAAGTTAAATAAGCTATAGGACTATGGTATTATTTATCCTATCATGTTTTCATTATGGGTTACAAATTTAGTCCTTATGATAAAAAAGAATGGTAATATCTACTTATGTGTGGATTTCAAGAATTTGAATAAATATTATTTAAAATATAATTATCCCCTACCCAATATGGAGAACCTGCTACCAAGTGTTACTAAATTAGAGATGTTGTCCACATTAGATGACTTCTTAGGGTAAAACTAGGTTATGGTGAAAGAATCTAAGAGATTCAAGACTATGTTCACTACTCCTTGGGGCATGTATGTATATATGAGGATGAATTTTGGGTTGATGAATTTTGGTGCAATGTTCCAACAAGATATGAATATTTTTTTTGTAGGGATAATTAATAAGTTTATAGTTGTGTATTAGGATGACATTACTGTGTACTCCAAGACTAGAGAAGAACATTTGGAGCATCTGGAAAAAGTGTTGATCAGATGTAGGGAGTTTGGAATTTTTCTTAATATAAAGAAGTACCACTTTAGATTATAAAAAAGACAAGTTATTGGGATACATATTGACCAAGGATGGTGTCATGGTTGACACCGAGAGGGTAAAATCCATTGAAAAAGTTCCTATCCTATAGTCCAAGAAGGAAATTTAGTCATTCTTTAGGAAAATTAACTTTGTAAGGAGGTTTGTGTCTAATTTTATAGAGATGAATCTATTATTACTTCTATGTTGAATAAGGACCAAACCATCAAGGGGGAGAAAAATTTCATGCAAGTATTCAATGACATCAAGGGAGCTTTAAAATTTTCCCCTATTTTGTCTAGCCCTAATTACACTAATTCATTTCAAATATTCTTTTTTGCATCATATAATATTGTTGCTACTATGCTGTTGAAAAAGAATGAAGATGGTCATGAGCAACCCATATCTTTCTTTAGCAAAGCTATGTAAGGTTTTGAACTAAACTATACCATCATGGAAAAGCAATATTTCACTCTTTTGAAAGCTATCAAGATGTTCAGGCCTTATGTTCTAAGTTCAAAGATTATTTCTTATTTCTTGCATACCATGATGAAGGACATCTTAACTCAGACTGAAGTATCTAGAAAGAGATGCAGGTGGGTCAACAAGTTATAAGAATATGACATGGATATTTAGACCACCACTTAGTAAGAGGGATGGGTCTAGCCAAACTTATGGATGAGACCAATTTACAAGCTATTAAGGTAAACACTGTTATTATTAATGTTGATGATTCTTTGAGTCAATTTAACATGTCTTTATGGTATATAGATATTGTTTACTACTTAAGAAAGTTGAACTATCCCCTAACTTAGATAATAATAAAAAAATAACTCTCAAGCTTGTTTCCCAACAATACCTCTTGACTAAAAATGGAATAGCATGGAAGAATCTAAATGGGGTCCTCCCAAGATGTGTGCTAGAAGAACAAATTACTAACCTGATTGAAGACTTCCATAGTGGAGTATGTGGTGGCCATTTTGTGCCTAAGGTTACAACTCATAAAATTTTGAGAGCTAGTTATTAGTGGCCATCATTATTCAAGGATGTTGCTCAGACAGTTAGAAAGTGTGAGAAATGTTAGAACTTTACTAGGAGGATGAAAGCTTTAGGTTCTCTTCCCTTATAGCTTATGATAATTGAAGGCTCATTCAGATAATGGGGAATGAATTTCATTAGAAAAATTATTGATTCATCAAGTGATGGACATATATGGATACTAGTTTCAATTTATTTCTTCATGAAGTGGGTAAAAGCAATCCCTATAAAGAAGGTGACACACTAGGTAGTGATGGATTTCTTGCTAAATCAGATTATTTTTAGGTTCGATGTGTCTATCAAGATAATTACTGACAATGTCATGAGCTTAAAACTAAACCTTTAGTGACATTATGTAAAGAGTACATGATTAAATTTACTTATGCTTCTAATTACAACCGTTAAGGGAATGAACAAGTAAAATCCAATAACAAGGACTTGCTCAAAATCATTAGATAAACATTGGAAGCAAATAAGAAATGGGTTGAAAAACTAAAGTTTGCCTTATGGGATAATAAGATTATGTCTAAAATAGATATGAGAAAAATCCCTTTTGAGCTTGTTTATGGAGCTCAATTAGTTTTTTCTATGAATTTGTAGTTGCCAACTTATTAGCTTATGCAACAAATAGAGGTTAATGAGAAAATCAACCACTACACAAGTAGGATGAACCAAATTATTGAGCTTGATGAAATTTTAAGACAAGCTCATGAAAGAGACTTCAAGTTCAAGGAAAAGATAAAGAAGATATTTGATAGGAAGATCACTCCAAGAACTTTCCAAGTAGGTGATATGGTTCTACTTTGGGATAACAAGCATGAGGAGAAAGGCAAGCATGAAAAGTTTGATGCCTTTTGGATGGGTCCCTTTTCCATTGACTACCAAATTAGGGAACACACCTTTTTCTTAAGAGACTTGGATGGTGAAATACTAGAGCTACTAGTCAATGACAGACATCTGAAACACTTTCTTGATTGAGTCTATGACTTATACAACATATTGTATAGTGTATAGTTTTTTCTTTCTATTATTTTGTTTTCTATCCCCCCTCTACTTTAGTCTTTATTTATATAGTTTCCTTTCATTTTTCTATCATGTGTTCATTTTTATATCCTCCTAATTTGTTTTTGTAAAGTCTTCCATTGTTTTATTGGGTGTTTGCTAAAATTTTATCTAAGTCTTGTCTCTATGACCCAATGGATTGACACCTAGTCTTATATTTTAGGGTTATTTGCACATTTTCAAGGGGTATGCATCCCTAGGTGAGAGATAATATTAGTTCCAAAAATTAAATTAAATCAATTAAGCCCTTTTCAAGTTAAAATGCCTAAGTCCATCTTGAGTCGAGTATAGATGACTAAGTCCTTAACCTAATTTCTATCTTCAAAAGTTCACTTAAAGGTCAAGTTTCATGTTAAATTAGGTAAGTGTTATTTGGTCTTTATGTAGTGTGAAATGGCCCTATTTATTTCAAAAAAAATGTTCATGCAAATATTCTGAAGGATTATTTCTTTCAAACATTTTACCCACATAAAAATTTGGAAGGTCCATATTCTTTCGAGGATTTTGTCTGCACAAAAAGCTTGAAGGTATATTTCCTTCAGGCATTTTATTCACATGTTTTCAAAGACTAAGTCTTCAATTTTTTTATGCAGATCTATCTTTTAGACATTTTGTCTAAATAATTTCAAAGCTTAGGCCTTTAGACATTTTATCTAAGGGATTTCAAGTTCAAGTGTTTAGACATTTTGTCTGAAGACTCTACAATTCAAGATTTTAGACATTTTATCCAAAGAATTTCAAGATCAAGCTTTCAAAAATTATACAATTTGAGATTTTCATTTGGGATTTTTGTTGTTTGGGATTTATGCTATCGATTGTTTGTTTAGAGAATTTATACTCATATTTTTTGGTTCAATCCATTGTCCTCTACCCACCATTTGACATGCAATCAAAGGAGAGAAGGGTCCTAGCAGGTTTCATGCATTCTGAGTAGTTTGAGGTCATGGATAAGTTGGTACAAGCTTTAGAATATCATCTAAGCTTTCAAGGATTGATCAAAGTTCATAGCACAAGTCTAACTAAACCAGGCCATTTTATACATCATGCATAAACAAATAGGTCAATTCACTTGTGTATGTTTATAAGTTTGTTAAAAAATCATCTCATGCCAAAAGAGCTATATGAAAATGATGTTACTCATGCCATGAACATCTCCTTCAATTTTGGTGCCTTCATGTTTTTTTTCGAATCAAGATGCAAGCTTTCAAAAACTTGAACAAGCAGTGTGACAGTCTTGTAGACATCAAAATTAAGCTCAAACATTATTCATTAGGGTTTAAATTTGATGGTCACATGGATATCATTGACAATCACATGAGCACCAAGTGATGGGCATGTGAATGTCAAATTTAATCCATAATAATTATCAATTGGGGCTTAAATTTGATGATCGTGCACCCATCAAAGATGTTCATGTGGATGTCAAATGATGGGAATGTGGAAGTAAAATTTAAGACATGGTAGACATACATTGGGGTTTAAATTTGATGGTTGTGTGCCCATTAAACATGTTCATGTGAACATAAAATAATAAACATGTGGATGTCCAATTTAAGTCATGGTAGAGTGAACTTTTTAGAAAAGCCCAAAATGAATGTAGGACAACCATGTGGTAAAAGGGCACTAGACTATGCAAAGATTGAATAAATAAGGTGCATAAAGCCTATAGATTCTCTAGGTGGCATGTTTTTGGGGCTTACAATAAATGAGGGCTCAATGTTCGTGGGAAAGTATGGCAGAGATGCATCACCCCAAACATACTTTCTTAAAAGTGTAACATGATCCTATAGTTCCACATTATGTGGAAGAAAAGGAAATGACAATGAGACTTGGTGGAAGCCAGAAATAAATAGGCACTTTACACAATCTATTAAAGTGTAAAGTGCACTGGCACCTCTAGATTCTATGAGTAGAATGGGTGAGCAGAAAAAAACAAAAGTAAGTGCATGATGGAGAAGGGAAACAATGAATCATTTTGCACATTTGGCAAGTAAAATGTGCTTATGGACCTCTACATATCATGAAAGATCACATGATGGGGTTGGTGGAAGGTGGAGTCTTACATGTAATTTACACCAACACAAGGTGCAATGTGCTCCTATAGTTCCACATTCTATGAAAGGGAAGAGAAAAGAAGTTTGGCAGAGAGTGGAGGTCAAAGTGCATTTTACACCAACATAAGTTACAAAGTGTAATGTGCACCCATACTTATAGATCCCACAGAACAAGGCACAAAGAAGTAAATGAGTGGGAAATTAAAAAGTATAATAGGAAGAGAAAAGTCAACTTAAGGAGCATCAGGGAGATGTTGAGGAGAAATACAATTTTGCACTTGAAAAAATTGCAAATTACACCTAGATCTCTCATTTTTGCTAGTCAATGTTGGTCAACAAGAAGAACTACAAGTGCAAATTGCACCTATGCAATTTGCAAAAGAGGACCAAAATTTCCTCTAGAGGTCATAAGGTGAAAAATAATGCATTTTTGCATAAAAAATAGATGAAGGAAAGCCTGCAAGGCTAAGTGTGAAAAGGCAAAGGTGAAAAAATGTGAAAATACAAGTTAAATCCAAAAAACAAAAGTTGAAAATAACCTAAGTTGTCATATTTTCATTTGTTTTATTTGTCCAAGCTCCTCCATGAAAGGAAATTGTAGGTTTACAAGATCATGGTGGGCCATTCCAAGGAAGATCATTCAAAGGGCCATGGATCCAAAATATTCCCAAGAAATCATTTCAAAATCAAATTATTCCATGGCATGCATGTGAGGGAGGGAATCTATCCAAAAGTTTCTAGCTACATAGGTAAGTGGTCGAGAGCATCCCCAGACAGTTGAAAATAATCACAAAGTTTGTTTGACCCTCTATTATGAATATTTTCCTTCTAGCTCATGTGAAAGGCATATCCCACCATGAAATCAAAAGATGTGATCCAAATCTTCATCATTCCTCATAGGGGTAGTTAGAGTTATGATTTTTCTTACAAATGGATGAAGATTTCAAGCATGGTAAGGGAATATTTTCTAGTTAGAAGCATCTTGGTGGAATTGAAAGTTTGTTTTGAAAATTTTAAATTTATGACCCATAGTTACAGATTTGAAAAAGTATAAAGAAGGGGCTTCTCCTATATTCAAGGTTGTTGTTGGTCATTTTTTAAGTGTTCATTTTCTCTAAGTCTAGGTTTGACAAGAGTTTTTGGGATCAATTACTATGTGTAGATCTTGTCTCCCTTGCTAAGGTGGTTACAACTATATAGCCATTAGTGAACTTTGAGAGCATCTTTATGTCTCCTTTGTCAAAAGAGCAATCTCACCATTATTTTCCCCATGGAAATTTTTTTAAGTGTTGATGTTTGTAATATTTATTTTCAAGTTAATGAAAATGCTTGTGGTTCTTTGTTATTTCCTATTGATGAAGTGCAACAATATGTTTTGTAAATATTGATGACTGGATATCTAGTTTTATGTTCATTACTAGTTATCAATTTGAGCATATATCTAGGTTATAAAAACCTTTTTACATCATTTTAGAACATGTTTTTGAATAACTTGTTAGGGAACCCTAGGTTTATTGATTTGATATGAAAGAGTTTTTTGAAAGTTTAGTTTTAATGTATAATCTATTCTCTCAATGATCATTTGATATTTCCCACTAGCTTGCATTTGAGTTTTTCTACATTTGTGCTAAGGAAATATTTCATAAATCTTGTAAGATACCCTACTATTTGATGGCCACCAACATGACACCTTCCTTTTTTATAATTATCCAACTTGTCCTACCCTATCTTACCCTACAAATAATATACTCAGTTGTATATTATGAGTGTTATTTGCCTGTAGTGCATAAACATTGGATACTTAACATATGTCTCATTTTGTGTTTTAAATTCTAACATTGTAATCTTTTATTTGACCCCTATTATTTGAAGATTCTATAAAATGAATATTGTAGTCCCTTTCCCATCTATATTTAGTATCTTGTATATGAATTAGAGCATTTATGCATTTCATGTGATAACCCTTCATGGGTAAAGTGTGCAAACTTGGTTATGCCCTGGTCATATTTGTTCCTTGTTTCAAAAATCCCCATGAGGGTTGAATTGAAAGAAATCTCCATGTGAGAAAGCTACCCCATAGGTCCTCTCACTTTGGTTCAAATAGATCTAGAAGTAGCAGGGAGCTGACCATACCCTTTATAGGTGCCTCTTAGTCATTTTCTTCATTCAATTTATTCTAGATGCCAATCCCTTCCTCAACTACAATGACATATTATTAGGGTTTTCATCTTTTCTTGCCATTTTATTTTCAAGTGTGCAAGGTTGAGCATTAGAGGTGTATAACTGGGAACCAACACAATAACAAATAGAATCGTTTAAAATTCTTATAAATTCACTTAGTTTATGGATTAGTTCCAATTTTGATCAAAAGTAGGTTTTAGATTTATGCAAAAGTTATCACATAATTTTTCTCAAATTGAGGGCATCATGTGTGGCATGTATTATAAGTTATCACATAGGTTTTTACTCAGAAAATCACTTAATATTACTCAGTTATAGAATTCATATAATCAAATATCATATTAGGGGCATGTACACAACATATGGTCACTTCTCTTACTCATTTTCACCAATTTTAGTAGAAATAACGAAATATCATGTCATTCTATAAGTTGTATAGACCAGACTTAGATAAAACTATTTTACACTAGTTTTGAGTTATTTTTTCATAAAAATAAATCTTAGTATGCCTACAATAGTTTATTTACCTTTTTGCACCAGTTATGCACCAAAATTATCTTTTGGAATTTATATAGGGATTCTAAACCACCTTCACTGATTTAGGTATGAAATGATGGAGTCAAGCACACTCTTGAGTTATTAAGTAAACTCTCCTTCCAATGAGGATTAGGGCATGCACATTTTAATCCAATTTTCCCAATGAAAATAAATCTTTAAGGGTCTTACCCTCTATAGCCACTAATTTTTTCACTATAAAACATAATGGTTCACATACCCAAATAGGTGTAGTCATTCCTTATTATTTTGATATATAAATTTGTTGTGTTTACTTTCAGATTTCCATCTTAAGAAATGATTGATTTATACATGTTTAATTTCAAGTTTGAATGAAACACAACTCAATGCATGGTCTACATTCAAGAATTTTTTTCATAGGTAAGTTGATGTATGTTTTTTTATTTTTACTTTAGTACTTTAAATTTTATGCATTATGAGAATAAAATTGGGGGGGGGGGAGAATGCAGACACTAAAATTAACATTTATTGCTAAAAATAGTGCACTTATAACCAATCCTTTTACACACTTAGCTCACACTGAAATTCATGGCTCTAAGATTTTATTCCTCTACTTCCATGTAAATGAACTTTACTCTTAAGAAACTATGATAAAAGAATTATAATTATCATTCCAAATAGCCTAAGCTTATCTTTGAACTATTCCACACCTCTAGCTTAGTTGTATTTGCTTCTTAGATAAGGTCACTCCTTTAAGACCATCCCACTTCATAGTAGTGTTTGAATCTATATATTATATCCTTACACCGAATAAAAACTATTTTATCAAATTAAAATTAATCAAATGGGCCATCCTAGTTGTTTTTCAAGCCCCATTTGAGGAATTTCAAAAAATATCACTATAAAGCTAAATTTTCTAACCATTTTCTCACTAGAGGCTCATATGATGAAAAACCACTAAATATATAACTACATATTGAGATAAAAACATATATTCTTCCCAATTATAAGTACACACAACCCTAATAGCCTTGATCTAATTATGTATACACTTCTGAGGTCATAAGTCATTATCAAAACACTTAATTACACTAGGATTGCACCAACTTTTACCATTGCACTAATATTTTACACACACCACTGTAGCATGGGATAAGTACATGGGTATTTGATCCCTCCTCAACGTATTGGTATTAGTCAATGCTCACACACAAGGGGGTGATGAGATCAATAAATAATTAAACCACTAACCTAATTTTTTATTTTATTATTATTTTTATCATTATATATCAAGCTAGGGTTTCAAGTGAAGAAGAAGATACACAATGTCTTGCATGATAGATCAAGCATCACATAACACATGCATGTGAACAAAAAGTGATAATGCATAGAGCTAAATTGACATAGAGGGAAAAAACCCTACCAGATGCTATCACTCCCTATAGATTATAGGGTAGTGCCTTGTATGATCAGTGTGGCCTTGTCTTGAGATTAAGTGAATCCCTATTCTTTATTCACAATTATCTCACATAGTCACACAATTAGTTCTATAGTCTCAATCTCAGTCCTACATTATCTGGTTTCTAGAAAAGTAACTTATCTATGTTTATTTCCCTTTTTTGCATCTTTCCTAATTCAGTAAGTTCCAAATTATAAATTATTAATTTATGCTTATTTTATTCATTCTGATTTTACATATTTTTTTTGCATAATTAGGATTTAACCCCTACTTATCCCAATTTTGATAAAATAGTCTCAACTAAAATCCCTTATATCAAGTGGCTTCCAAGTTCCCCAAAAACTTCAATCCATAATAAATTAATAAATAAATTGCATAATAAGATATATAAACACACATGGTAGCCATAAATAAACCAAACATATCAAGATTCCACACTCACCCATTGTGGATGAGAATTTATGCTCTCCAGACTATGGGGTGGATAAGGAGAACCTTAGAGTTTTTTCTTTTCCAAAAATCTTCTCCCTTTCCATGAGAGGACTTTAAAAACATGATGATTTCATTTTTCCCAAAAACCCATGCATAGGATCTTTGTACAAGGACTTGTAACTTCATTCCTTTTCCTAAACCCTATATATAAATGCACAAACCATGGAAAATAATATAAGTCCATTTGGGAAGCATAAATTTACCATTTTAAATTTTTTTTAAAAAAAAAAAAAGTGAAAACAACCAAAAAATAATGGAGGGAATTTTCATCTATAAGCCCAAATGGGAAATAAAATACACATGGTGGCTATGAGCACAATCCATAAAAAATAAAAAAGAGAGTGGGTAAGCCAAATGGTCTTACACCTCTTAAAAAACTTGAAAGAAATAAGAGGGAGAAGGATAATTATTTTAAAATCCATAAATTGAAAGAAAATAGGTAATAAGGAAGCCTATCTTGGCTTCACCTCTTAGATCTACATAAGGAAATATCCTACAAGTGTTGGAAACTATCTCTCCTCCTCCTCTATGCTCCTCTCCTTCATCAATATCTCTTCCAATCTCAAATTCAATATGAGACAAAAAGTTCCTCTAAGGAAGGATTTCCATGCTATTATACTAAAACACTTCAACACAATGGCCAATGTGAAGGTGACACTTGTCCCTTCCCATTCCTTGGACTTTCTCCAAAACTTTTTCTCTAGTATTAACTCTCCTTACACACCCATGTGGGCAAGAAAGACTTACACATAACTATTAATTGTCTCACTTCCCCATATCATAAATGGGCACATCAATTTTCTCATGACTTGAATAACACTTCAAAATAATATTGACCCATTTCGTGGTCATAAGGGGTGTTAAATGCACATAAAAACACCTAGAAAACACTTTACATCCACTTGCAAACATGGGTCCAAGTTATCATTTGAGTTTTTTTCAATGGTTCCCTTAAGTGGCTTACATATTTACCTTTATGAATGAATATAATGTTAATGGGAATTATAAGGTCTTCTTTAAGGGTAATGAATGGTGTAAATAGGTGTCAATAGTTTTATGAGGGATAATGAGGTTCAAACTAAAAACTAGATTAGATGGTGATATTAGGGTTAGATTTTAATATAAGGGGGTCATGAAGTCTCTATTCCACTAAAACCAATGGTATACTTATTATTAGTGTAGTTCTAATTCTTTTGTTTGGCCTCTGCTATCTTTTACACATCATTTCACACATTCAATTACATTATCCTAGGTAGTCGAAGTTGTTGAATGTAAACATATCAAGTAATTTTTAGTAATAAAAAATTGTTTACATAAAACATCCAAATCATAAAATTTCAATATACACATGAGGTAATCGCTAGATGATAACATCATCTAATCATGAACCTAAACCACATGATAAATTGGTATTAGTTCAATTAATACAATAATGTAGTATGCTTATCAATAATTAAATGAATTTATCCATAACCACCATCTAAACAATAATAAAATGCATAACTAATATCATCTATAAAATAATATCCACTATCTCAATAATAATGAAATAATAAACATCTCATGTTTGCATAACATAAAGAGCATGTCATAGGTATGATATCAAAAAAGTCCAAAAAAACTAGCACCATGAAACTTGAGGTCTCACACTTCACACCATGCAATTGTTGTCTTAATAATAATAATAATAATAATAATAATAATAATAATAATAATAATAATAATAATAATAATAATAATAATAATAATAATTATTATTATTATTATTATTATTATTATTATTATTATTATTATTCATGGTATTTTGGTCTTCTTATTTATAAATTTAGCATTTCATAGAATTATTTAGTCTCATCATATAAGTCATCATTTATGTGTGCATTAAATAATATATTTTAAACACATCCATAGGTTATTAATCCCTACTGCTATAGGCTCTATAATATTTGATAATTTTTAATTCTCAATTACTTTTTATTGTGTGACCAAATAAAATTAAAATATTTTTATTGGAAGATGTACATATAATTTTTTTATATTTGATTTTAATTTTTTTAACCCAAACATAAATATTAAATATCAAGAATATTACCAATCAAAATCAACAATTAAAACTTTGTAAAATGTATTGATAATATATCTTTTATTTTTTTAATTAAAGCAAGACAATGAGATATATTTATCATGGATGATCAATTTTTTAAAACAAAAAATTGACATAAATTCATATTGTGGCTTTCCGTATCAAAATTTTTAAGTGACACAAGAGTGTAAAAATAAAACAAAAGTGGATTTCGTGACTACACATTTATATTTTAATTTAGAGCAGTATCACTGGCAAACATAATTTTCTACACGTCGTGCTAGATGATAATATAACATTTTTTAAATAAAAGAGGGGTTAAAATTTATTCAAACAAGAAGAAATACAAAGCAAGGGCATCAAACAACCCTATCAAGTTACACTAAGTGATTTAACTTTTGAGACACACCCAAAGATAATTGATCCTTATCCACAATATTCTAGTTTTACATTTGATTAGAAGCCCATTTGGCTAGACAATCCACAACACCATTTCACTCCCTAGGGATATGAGTGAAAGTAACAAAATCTATAAAATCACACAAACTAATAATTTGGTTAACAACCAAAACTAACTACCAACTAATAGCCTTATAATGCTATCAGGTCAACAAATGCACCACCACCTATGATTTCTTTAGACAATTTTTCCTTCCCTTCAACTATGTCTATATTTTATCACATTTCTTATCAGTTGAAAGTGTCTTTAGGTACAATTAACATCTTGATGGAACAATGTTTAAGACTTAATTTTATTGTGCATTATTTTATCTCTAAGAATTTGTTGAGCTCAAATTACATGATAAAAAGACATGACACAATTAAATTGAGAAAGTCAACAATGAATATAATCACGAAGCAGCTAATGCTCTATTACATCCATGAATGTAGGAGAGTAAACAACAAATTTGTGTTTCATAATTTGAATTAGGTTTTAGTTTTCAAACATACCACTTTCAATTTTTATATTGAAGACTCATAAATTTATGGATGTTAAATAATACTAGCCAAATTACTAATTTTATTTAACAATATGAATATATTTATTTTTTATTTCCAACATTAAAAAAAAAATTATTTATGCAATTTTAAGTTTTTTAAAGATTAAAATGTAGATATATAAATTTGGTATTAAACACTTGGAAATATTAATTTTGACATAAATTGACATACATTTAATTCTTGTGCATATTTTACGTTATCTATTTACACATTTATTATCTTGACTAACCAATTTTTTTTTACCAATATACATAATCAGAATCACCTTAGTCTATATAATAATATCCATAATCCTAATTAGACAATTTTCATAATTTAAATCATTGATTTTAAATTTTAGGACAATGCCAAAAATAGTTAGATAGTTATTGCTAGGTGAAGAACAGAGCCACTAAAATCATATAGTTGATGGACACATGTGTGAGTTGAAATATTTTGTCTTTTGTATGTGTTCTACATATGTAAGCATAAGGACACATGATAAAATGTGAAGAGTCATTGATTTTTAGCATACCAAAATGTTGGAATGTGAATAGATAGCACTGAGTAAAACTCTATATATAACATTCAATTGCAATTGTATATGGTTCTAATGTGATAGAGATTAATACATACTATTCTAAAATGGTTTTCTTATGTATCTTTTATCATTATTCTATGTGCAGTGAGTACTTTATTTACTTTAATCTATTGATTATATGAGTATATGCCAAATATTAAGATTTTAATAAACTTCTGTTCCTTTTCACATCAATTTATTTGATTTAGTTGAGGAAAAATATTAGTCTAAATATAATATCGACTGTGTCATTTTGTTATTTATACACAAGTTATCCTTGAATTAGCATGTTTTAAAGGGTTTGTAAGAACCTCTGCTAATAATGGTGTGATGAGCATATAAATTTGTTGAAACATGTTGAGATAGTTTTCAAGATAAAGGGATATAGAGAGATGGTTTTATTGAAAAATTCAAAATTTTGTCGAAAAAGAAGTAAGAAGAATAGGTAAAATTGTGAAATTTTTTATTGAGGAGCATATCTACGGTGAAATCTATGTAATATTTGGGTGTGAATTACCTGAGCTATTAGTTACTTAGTTATCCAAATTAGAGTATTATTTTTTATATCCATGAAGGATGGAACCCATAACTTGTCAAACTTGGACATTGATTGGACCCACGTAGTAGATTAGACAAAGTCTACCATTGATGGGTATATCATCAAATTTAGAGTACAATGATACTTAGCTTTAAAAGTTATGTACCATTAATTTGTCACAAGAATTAATATGAAGTTACTTCAGTGACTACCTAATATGATTAAGATGTTGGTTATGGAAAATACCATGGTACCTACTCTTGCCAACATAGAGTAGTCACTTAAGGCGTTATGGGGATACATGCGATGCAAAAGTGAATGATGTGGACTGAGTAGAGAAAATTAAACCTAAATCTAGAATATGTAAGATGAGAATAACTAGAGTGAAAATAAGTTTTTGGGATTAGAAAGAGAACCATAAAAATAGAGAAGATGGAATAAACTGAATAATCTAGATTTGACTATGAGTACGAGTAGGACTAAGGTAGAAGATGCTAAAGAAAGGGGAGTCTAAAGAGAGGCTTCACAAGGTGTAAAAGATAGAGTAAGAAGGAAAAAGGGAACAAGGAAGAATAACATAGAGTTATGAGTAGCGAGGATATGGATCAAAGTGAAGAAGAAGAAGAACATAGAGTAAAAGTAAAGTAGTTAAAAGATATAAGTAGTTCACAGTTAAGAGGAAAAGTGTTTAAAGCAATGGAAGAATATTCATGAGAAGAGATTATGTAGAAGTACATAAGTATGACAAGATCAAGATCACACTTAGGATAATCCAAGGGTAAATATTATTAATTTCTTGAGTATTCATCCACCCAACCCAATTTTTCTTTAGTTAAAATACTAAGTACAAAGGAAGGGGTGGGAAGAAGTTGGTTTGAGTCATTTACAAATAAGTTTGGAAAACTTAATGTAGAGACAAATAAGTTGTTAGATAAGAGAGGTTGAAAGAGGTTGGATTCAAATTCATGGAAACTTTTAAAATGCTAATAAAAAGTTCACATAAACTTATATTTATAGTGACGAGTGTAAAAAAACCTATAGTCACAGTCACGAGTGTATAAAATTCAATGTTAGACCTTATAAGTAACCCAAATATGTAGAATATATAATGCAGTTCAAGATTGTTTATTGTGTTGACACAATATGATGGGTCTATAGACCCTAAGATATATATGTTAACCTATGACTTGAAGTGATGTGTTAGGGGAATAACTTATGATGATGTAAATAAGTGCAAGCATGTAAGACATTTAATAGGTCATGATTTATAATTAATTTTAAAGTGATATGGTAATAATATATATCTCCATTAAGTTAAAGTTTAGTTAGCAGTAAAATTTAAAATGAAAAAGTGCAGAATCTAGACTATTTAAGACTTGAAAGAGATCCAACAATAGATTGGAGAATCTATGTGGGACTATGATCGTATATTATTAGATGTGATGAATAAAATTTATTCTATTATGAAGGATAAGGATAAAGTTTCTTAGTTTTTAGAATGATTGTGATTGAGAGTTTGATTTATTTTTACGTAATCTCAATTCTCAATGAAGGCTGATGTTCGATCAACTACACTAAGAGTAGAACAAATTAAATATTATGGAGATGCTCCAATCGCTAGATCCAAAGTAGAAATAAAGATACATGATTTCATGAAGAGAATAGATGAGATGCTTGAAAATGGTAAACCTAAATTGGGTTTATGGTGCATGAAGTGTGGTCAAGAGGGACATCATAGGAATGATTATCCTAAGCTCAATCTATAATTATATGAACTCTATAGAATAGTAGGACACACAACTTCAAAATGTCATCTAATACAATAATACATACAAAAGTCCCAACTTTTGTACCGTAGGTTTTTTAAATCAACCAACCATGATGAAAAGAGTTATATATCCTTGAAAGAATTAAAATAATATATTACTAATAATGTCTTCACATTTGTAGCATAATAGTTACCCAAAGTGAACTAAGGACTCCCAGGCCTAGATGTAGAAATGGTGAGTGTGATATAAGGTAGTCTCACATGGATACCTTCATCACCTCAATATAAATATAAATCTCATGGTCTAGCTAGATAGACACCATCATCATTAAAATACCAATATCAATCTTCATAAAATAATGTGAGCCCACAATATTAGTAATTAAAATGGGATCCTACCTCACCTCAACATTAGTACAGTGGACACAATGCACAATAACAATGAGGGGGATTTTATAGACATCAGTCACATGATTAGGGCTATTAGTAGAATAAAGGAAGATATAGAGGAGGATACAAAGGGGGATAACAAGGAGGATATCAAGGTGGTATCAATAAAGATAATTGATAAGTTTTCTATCCCATCCAATGCTATTTGTGTGGTGAGTATAATCATTTTTTGTGGAATTATCTTACTAACCCTTAAAAATAGGCATATTGTGTGTATTATAGAGTGGAAGGAAAACATCAAATGGAAGAATTCCTAGTATTAGAGAAGCAAGGAAATGAAAATCCAATGCATAATTTTAACATGATTAATGTGTAACCTAAATAAAGTGCATTTATACAAATATTTACTAGACAACAATGCACAAAATAAGGACTACATAAGTTATAAATGCTTCAAGATTAAGGAATTATAAAGGTGTAGTGGTACAAATATAATTACCCTATAATAAATAAGGGTTTGATGTATCGAGGTGCATCGGTCCTCCAATACATACAATAATAGAGTGCATCAGAAGGAGACACTATAGCCATTAGTGCATAAATGTATGGGAAAATTGTGAGGATCATGAAGTAAGAAGGTGTTGTAATAGCATTGACATAATTGTTACAATTACTCAACACATTTTGTAATAAATATATCTCCCATAATATTACAAATATTTTCCATAATATTATGGAGTGCACATAAAGGGGATAATAATGTAATGACAAGGTGGTCTTGTATGTTAAAATAAAGAAATTATGGGATGTAGACTCACCAATGGACATTGAGATTATAGGATATGAAATACCTAATGTAGTATTTGAATTTAGGATTAATATTAATATGATTCCTAGATAGACATGGGAATCTATTTTTAGGTCACACTTGAGTTATAGTCCTATCACCCTCAGTCTCATAGACTGCAGGTGGGTAGAACTAATAGGTCACCTTGAAGATGTGGAGATTAGAGTTGTCAAGCTAAGTTTACATAGTGATTTTGAATTCATTGACATGAAGACAATTGAGACCCATTACCCTACCTTAATTATTAATAAATGGGCTTATAATTGTCAAATGACTATTAATATAGTACATAATCAACTAGATGCTCATCAAAGAGATAAGATAGTTGTCATTCCTTTGAATAAATTAGAGCATAATCCTTACATGATTCTAAAGGAATCATAGTCACTATATTCATATGGTGATGATAGTTGGTTCAAAGTTAGAAAAAATACATATAAAAATGCACTATGAACTATAGAGTGTCAATTTTTGAACCCACGGTTGGAGAAAATGCAAATAATAAAATAGGCACTTCATAGGCTGATATAAATAAAATCTCTAGTGCCCTAGTTTGAACTTGAAGATTGTACCTCTCCATTAGTGAGATATCCTACTAATTCAAAGGTGGATTTAATATATAATTTAGGTGTAATAATAATGGATTATACAAAACCTATTCTAGAGTGTGTTTTACCATAGGAAATAACATCTTCAAAATGTGGTGATTCAGAGACTCATATGTTGGATTGGGATAGGGGAAATCATGAGATATGGCCTCTGCACATGGTGTTCACCATCAAATATCAATTACCTCAATCATTTTCAACATAGGTTCTTAATCCATTCAATTTTAGGTCATAATACCATGTGATGGAGGTGGATCAAAGAGTCAATATACTCAACTATACACTAAAATGAACTATTGTGACTTGGTGGGAAATGCATAGAGATTAGATATATAATGGGAGGAAGAATATGATTTATGCATGTGGTTTTTAATTATCACCTACTATGAAATTATAATGACCATTATTTTAATAAGTCCAATATCCCAAACTACCCATTCATCAATGTGTAGATATATGGTCTACATAAGGAGTGGAGCCAAGGTATTGGGTACACATTTTAGTCACAAACTAGCACCAATCCCAACTATCTTGTACATGCATTAAGAGCATAGGAGAGAGACCAAACATTGGGCACAAGTATAGTAAGAATTTATTCAAAATTTTGTGTTTGAGGATGATAATCAATTGGTGTATAATGCATTGTAAAAGATAAAAACCTTTATATGTTACATCTAAGTAAAATATTTGGAAGTTGTAATAGAGTCATCATCATAGTAGGAAATCATTCATGATTTCAATATTATGCTTCATAATTACAAGGCTAGTGAACAAGAACAAACACTTATTAAAACCTATAATAGAATAATAAATGAGCTATCATAATCTAGTGATAGTGATGAAGACTTGAATTTAGAAGGATTAATTAAACCAAAATGGGAAGCCAAACCAACAACTACCCAAAGTGTAGAATAAGTTGAAGAGGAAAGATCGTGCAACACAAACATCTCAGAATGGGAAGGGGAATGTACTCTGTGAGAGGCTCTACCCAGTGGATCAAATAAATTATATTAAGAACCACTAAAAAATATTGAAAAAAACATTAGAATAGAGTATGTGCCTATACTTGAGACTATGGGAGACTACGGGGGGTAGGATCAAATTTTATAGGTATTGTTACTACTACGAGACTATTAGGATGTTTTTATAGACAAAATCTTAGAAGTAAAAAGTGTAGATTTGTTATTGGGGGAGATGCACATAGAGTTGAAAGAGTGCACTAGACCCATTAAAAAGTTCCAATACAAACTAAACCCCAACATGAAGATAAAATTAAATGTTGTACTAGATCACATGTAAGAAGCAAGGATCATTTATCCAGTTGAAAAATTAGATTAGGTGAGTCCCATAGTTGTGAAACCAAATAATTTTATGAATATTTAGGTTTATGGATACTACCACTCACTAAATGACATATGCATCAATGATCCATTTTCAATACCATTCATAGATGAAGTCTTCAATTTAGTTGTAGGTTATGATGTGTATTCATTCACATATAGATTCAATAGATGCCATTAGATTCTAATTGTAGAATAGGACCAATCAAAAACAACATTTGAAATAGAATGGGGGTCAATCACATATAAGGTAATGCCCTTTAGTCTGAATAATGTGTCAATATTTTATCTAGGGCTGTGATAACTATGTTTAAAAATTCCATTCATGATTTTATAGAAGTATATTTAGATGACTTGATTCTCTTCTCTTTATTTAAATAACATATGTCAAATCTATGATTAACTCTATAATGGTGTCAATCCCTACACATTGATTCGAATTTAAATAAGGGCTTAATTTAACACCTTTCAATGTTCTTCTAGGTCATGTTGTATGTAGTGATTTTTGTCACTTAGATTTTCACCCTTTGAGGAGATGTCTCAACTCTCCTCATCCAAGTGGCATAATTGAAACACTTTTAGGCTATGGGTGAGTTTAAGAATGAGGTGAATCTCTAGATAGGGATATCTCCCTTGATGTACCACTTATAGATCACTACTAAACCTATGTTTGGAGGGGGAAAAGGGAGAGAGAAAAATGAAATAAAACTATCCTAAAGGAGGTGATACACCAAATTTATTGATGACTACCAACCATCTGCATGTGACACATGATAACAAGGGACTAACTGAACATACACTCATCCAATCTGCATCTTCTCATATCAATATCTCATTATGAGATTGTGATGAATGTTTATGATAGGAGGACTAAATTATAGGCCTAAGGTGGCAGTATTTGAATATAATAACTCACTCAAACTTAACACATCAATAGAATACTTCACATGACCTACAAGAAGTTTTCAAACAGTAATTAGGTAAGAGAATGAGACAACATGCTAAGGAAACAAGATTTATCACTAAGAAAGAGCAATCATATAAATAAAACACATTATGAATAGTCATGGAAGAGGTAAAAATCAAGTATTTATTAATCTATGGTATGCAAACAATCAGGGATTTGATATACTCAGGTGAATCATAAGTTACAAAGGCCAAAATGGTTAGTTCTTATAGAAATTGAGAGAGAGAAGAAGAGATAATCCCAAAGGTCACAAGAACACTTGTCAAGCTGAAAAAATGAGTTTCTTGTACATGAGAAGAGAGTGTGAAATGAACAACTCAATGTTATGAAGCATAAGTGTCACCCCAAGTCATGAAACTCATTGAAAGTGGCATGAAATTCCCTTTGCTAGCTCAAAAAATTGTCTTCATGATTTATCCCTATTTGAATGTCCCAAAACTAACTATGGATAGGTCTGATGCTTATAATGAGAGGGAAGGATTTTATACATGCCTCTCCATGCATTGGTTATAGTTTTAGTCATTTATAAACTTTTATAAGTGATTCATCACCATCTACAATATAAGAAACTCCTTTTTCTATCACCCCTCACACTTGGACTCAAAATTGGCTTATATTTTACATAAAAATCAATGGGATGGAGTGGATAACACTTGGAAAGACCCTCCATGGAATTATAAGCATTAGGTAGACCTTAAAAAGACATCCACTTGAAGATTTCACACTTCTCACCATCATGTCCACTATGCCAATTTTGAATGGCTAAGATGAGAGTTCTGGTAGGCACACTTATGAGTTTTTATAAGGCATGAAATTAACATGTGGATTTATATTAAGTCTTAAGCTTCCCTTCCATTTTATTGACATCTCTTAGAACCTCCTATAACTTGTACAACACATAAAATAGTCAAAAATACCCTATTTTGTACTCCATCCATACAGTTTTGTACAACTCAAAAGCATGGTAAGGATAATAAAATATTCCTATACAATGTTTAATAACTTTCATGGACAAAATAGGCCATCAAATTATCTTTTCATCTCCATTTCCTTCATTGGGTTACTAGCAAGGGTTTTGGTGAGTTTAGACCTATTTTACCCTCTTAAGTTTCATTTATAAAGATGGGACATTGAATTTGCAAAAAAATTCCATAAGATAAATTTATAGGACCCTTGGAAACTTCTCAAATCTTCTTAGGTCCCCATGCAAAGCACCAAGAGAGATACGAGCACTCAAAGTTACCCACTTGAGTCCTTTCTTCCATTTACATAGGCCTCATGTTACCTTTGAGACAAAATATGACTCCCATGTGATCTCATCTACATCATATTATCTTAGACACATCTAAATTCATCTTATAAACATGATTTTATATGGTATAAAGCTCACTAAGAGCTGGAAGTGAAGTTGGAGCCCCAATTGGGATCTAGGCCTCAAGCAGACCTATCTACATACTTGAGGTTTTAGAATACCATGGTTAGTTATCTCCTTATGTGAGATGTTTTTAATATTTTAATTGGTGTGTTTAAACTTCCAAAACCTATTCTTAAGGTCCAAACATCTCCTGGTTTATTCCTTTGTCACTCTTTCTCAAACCTGCCAGTCTATAAGGGGGAAGTACCCTTTGTTTGAGACAAAATAGAGGGTACTTATCCTATTATATCAGATAAAATTATTATTGGAGGGAATTATTCAAGTTTTAATGTCATCCCACATAAAAATTTAGCCTTTTATCTTATTATTTTCCTTTCCAATTCCTTAAATTCTAATATTGACTATATAAAATAGTCTGTGTAGGGTTAAAGTGTGAACTATGCTATGCATCATTTGAGCCCTTCCTCTATGAATTATTTTCATATTAAAAGGGTATATTTAAAACTTTATAATTATTATTTATGTATTACAAATCCATTCATAATTATATACTTTCCTTTAGCCCTTCACACACCTTGAATTCTCAGGATTGTGTACCTTTTTTTACTATATTTTTACCTTAGAAGGGCACTTGTAGGTGCATGATTTCTTAGTTTAGGATTGATACAATATATAAAACCTTATTAGAGTCCTTTAAGGTCATTTTTTATTGGTTTGGACCTATTTATTCATGTTTAGATTACATTAACACTAAGAATCATCACCTTCATTGCTCATTGCCTTATACAATCACCTACAGTTGACTTTTGAAGCAAAAAACCTACAAGTCAACATTACCCTTTAAAATTTGTGATAAATTTCCATTTATAATCATTTAAATCATATGGATTTATACTTCACAACCAAAAATGGATATTTCCATGCTCAAACTCCTCATCATGGGTGATATGGAAAATGGTTCTTGGCTGTAGGTGAATAATTTGGAACTAAGCACAATTGTAGGCATGTATGAGGTATAAAACATAGTAAATCACCTATTTTTTATTTTAATTAGATCATAATTACTAATTTAATAGACTATAAACATTCCATCATATAACATGGTCTAGTTTGCAACTTTGGGTGAAAGGTATTTTTTGGATAAAAAATCTATAGATGTCAATGAATGAAATCAATGATTAAATGGTAGTTTTGAGGTCTTCAACAGTCAATATCCAATAACATTATACCCATAAATATTTGTGGTGTCATTTTCCTTTCTATATGATACAAATTTTACCTATCTATATGCTCCATAAATCTTGATATCCTTACTATAATATATTCACAAAATGCCTTGAATCTCTATTCTGCACTTTTGGGGACTTATTCTTTGAACACAGTCATTAGATATTTGAAGGGGGATTAAAAACTTTTAATAATAGTCTATCCTTCCAAATATGTATGTTAGGATCCATCTCAACATGTTAGGACTTTATGATAAGTTTCACTACCTATCTAATCTTCTCTATACTAGTACTTCAATTCCCTGTTAAGTCACCTGTAGGTGGTTATTCTAGTATACAGGCAGTGAAGAACCCTCAAATAGTATGTCTAATTTTTGAGATTCAATGATGTTTTTGAATTTTCCAAAAGTTCCAAATAGACTTTCCTCATTATTAAAACCTTGATTAGCTCAGACACTTCCTCTTCAATATGATTAGCTTCTATATGGGCATCTATAGGTACATTATGAGATACTTGTAGGCAGTGAGCATAAAGGTTCATATGTTCAAGGAATTTTCCTACATAATGAATTAATATCCTTTAAATGGAATTTATATGAAACATAAATATGTTTTAGAGCTTAATACAAGTCTTCACACCTCATTTTTAGTGTTGCACTTCTTCCTTTCATGGCACCTAGCTGACTGTATATGATAGTCATAGGGCATACTAATTATATGGTGTTTGTGATTGAACTCTCATGGAGAATCACTTAGAGAATGAGACTAGAATGGAAGGAAAACAACATTTTAAACATGGAGACAATCCATCACCATAATTTAACATCATTACTAAGACATGAAAATGTTGGGAGTGGTGGAAACCTACCTACTACATAGAATGGGACCAGTCTACAAAACTAAGGTGATTGGATCTTCAAAATAACTCCAAACTTGAAAAAAAGGATGGGGAACATGTGAGAGGAGAGTACAAGACCTCTAGAACTAATCCTAAGAGTTGTATTATATGGACTTTATCAAACCAAGACAAAACCTATAGGGTACATAGATTAACAAGCAAATAAAACATCACATGGATGTTGGTTGAGTGTAGAATACACACCCAAGATCATTTTTCCTACAACCTCTCCTACTGACAATACCACGTACAAACATAAATACCAATTTTTCTTTCCAAGCCTAGTGGAAGGAGAGATATGTAGTTTTCTTCATTTATTTGAGCTTCTGATCAAACTGATCACTAAAACAAGTGTATGGAAGACCAAGGGACACTCTTAAAATGTCCCAAACTGTAAGAGTTCATATAATTTCATACACCTCATTAAATGCTAATTTTTTCAAGAAAACTTTCCATTTTTTCTAAATAACCTACCACTTTTCAATTATTTAAAGTTACTAAAGACTTATTAGGACACATGATATGTGACATCATCCTTTAAAACCTTTACATTTCCCTAAGAGGCTGTATAAGTCATTAAATGCCCCTTTTTTGACCCTAAAATGACTCTAAAAGATAAACATTGTAAATGACCAATACTAAGGCTATGGTGATATATAATGACATAAAATGACCTATAATACACCTTATGACATAATATTATACCCCTAAAACAATTAAAAATCAAGTTTTTATAGTTTTTACTTATACAAGTCCTAATTTGATGTGTAGGGTCAAATTTGGTCAACAAATTAGTGACTTGTAGGGGTAGCATGCCTGCTATGCCAACTATATTAGTATCCTTATCAGTCCATTGGGCTTAGGGAGTTTTTGAAGTCTAAAACAAAATAAGGAGACCTTTGACTATTGAATACAAGCTTTGATCAAGACAAGACCACTTGAATACCTCAACCACACAAAACAAAGGACACACACAAAGAAAAACAAACACACTAAAGGGACACACATGTGCTCAAAGCACTTACAAAAAATAGAAAGAAAACAACTATATACAACTAACAATTAAGCATACCTCCCTTTCCAAGTTCAAAAGGAAAGTTTATTTCATCTCCTTCTTCATCAGATGAATCATGGTGCCAAGTATGTTGATCTTTGGATTGAACACTTGATAAAACAAACCTACTTTTTAGCACTTCACTTTCTATGCTCTCAAGTAGACCATCTTCAAATAGGTTTCTAGTGTAAAATTATTCCTCTTGGCCTTGTGCACATACCTCATATTACTGCCCACTCTTCATCTCATGATCAACTTGCATCTTCCTTGTAGGCATGATT
Organism: Torreya grandis; assembly: GCA_037957365.1. Classification (NCBI taxonomy): domain Eukaryota; kingdom Viridiplantae; phylum Streptophyta; class Pinopsida; order Cupressales; family Taxaceae; genus Torreya; species Torreya grandis. The sequence continues at coordinate 3,857,911 of JARHVA010000188.1, forward strand.
TCAAGGGGAATGGTTTGTTGTCTCTTGGAATATTGAGCCCAATATAAGCTTGTTTTTACCTCCAAAGTCTGAGGTGAACTTTTATTTGGCTCTTCCATGACATTTTTAAAAATGTCATCTTGTTTACCATCACTTGTAATCAGCTCTAAGGAATTTGTAGACCCCTTGAGAGACTTAAACTCATCATAAATGTTTTTAAATTGCTACCAAAAGTCCTCATCCTCTTTTTTATCAGCATCATGAAAGGGAAAAACAAGATAATCTCCTTAATCCTCTTCTTTATAATCTAAAAGGACTTCATCCAAGACTTCTTTGACACAATAAATACATTCTTCATTATCAACCAAAAAATAAGACTCAACACAAGGACTCACTTCTTCCTTAGAATTTAGGAACTCTTGAGGGATCTCAAGTTGTATCTCAACTATCATAACCTGATTTTGGTCAACAAGGGCTGAAATATCTTCCATCTCCTTCTCCTTTTTGGTGATACCAAGACTAGGTGTCTTGAAATCAGGTGACTTAGCCCAATGAGGCTACCAAGGAGTTGCATTTTATTCAATAAAGAGTTATAAATTTTCCTCAACCAAATGTTCCTTTTTAGGTTCCCATACCATAGGTCCATCAAGGTAAATGGTGATGGGGTGATAAAAATATGAACTAGTTGGTGGAAGTGGAAAATAGGACTCAAAATCAGATTAAGAATGCATTGTAGGGGATCTTATCAGAAGCTCTTAAGGAAAGGGAGGCATACCTTAGGCTAATATATCTTGGTTTCTTCCTTACACTTGAAAATAACTTCATTAACATCTGATTTAGCTTTAAATATTTATTGAGGGAGGTTAGATAGGGTGTGTTTAAGCATAGGATCTTCTTTTAGGTCTAAACCTTCCATCACACCTTGACTTAACAATTTCATCCTTGACTTTAACTCTTCAATTTACTTAGATAGGTTCTCTTGGAAAATTAACTCTTGAATTTGATAGGAATAATCATGAGGATAAGGAATACAATAGGGTTGACATGGAACATAAGAGGTCTTTTGAGAAAGGGTGGGAGGGACTTGCATAGGATCATGATCTTTCTCAACTTCACACTCCTTATCAAGACTTCTATCCTCTTTCTTTCCCCATGATTCCACTATCTTATTCTAGCTTAATATGTTAGGATTAGGAGTCTCTTCTTGATATGTTGATTAAATTTAAAGAGTGGATGAAGTGTTTAAGAAACTTGGGATCTCCTTAGGTTTGGATTCTCCACCTTGTTTCCAACTTAGAATCTCATTTCTAGAGGTCTTTTCTTGAGGTGGGGATGTAATGGGAGAAGGAAATGAGGGATTAAATTCCACTTCCTTTGATGATGATATAGACTATTGAATCTACTTATTGGCTAACTTAATTTTCCTATCAATATTTTCTTCAAAAATAAGGTTTGTCTTCCCAACTCTCTTTTAGTTGATTGGGAAAAAGATGGCTTTGATAAGCTTGATTGGGATAATGAATAGGAGTCAAGTAGGATTGATAGTAATCTTTGGGAAGTGGATATGAAGGTTGATAGGTTTTATGAGGTTTATTCTCATGAATTTTTAGTCTATCTTCCAAGGATGAAACTAGACCACTCACATCTATCATCTCACTTGTGAGCCTTTTCCAATTGGCTCTCTCAATAGGTGCCCACTCTCTTTTGACTAGCTCTAATGCATCTCTCACCTTATGAATGAAATGACTAGGAATATCTAGACCATGTCCCCTTTTTGTACTAAGATCTATCATGTACCTCTCATATCCCAAGAGAGTTTACTTGAAAGTGGAAATGGATTGACTTGAGAAGTGACTAGGTTTACTAGGAGAAGCAAGATATTGAGAAGGCTAGTTATAGGATTGATATAAGTCATGGAAATGCTAGTAATGGTCATATTAAAATTGGTAGGGATCATAACAAGGTTGATATGGAATGCCATACGATTGAGATACCTCATCAACTTATGTAAAACAATACTCAACACCAAAGTCATCTATGAAACTTCATTAAGAAGCAAGAACACAAGAAATGATCATCAACAATCTTCAAAAGGAATAACTGGGTTACTTGACCAGTTGATGTAAATTTAGAGTCTCCATTGATGCTTAGGTAGATTCCTCCAAAGGCTGATGTGTTGAAAGACAACACCAAAAAAAAATTAACTTCTTAGACTAAGAGTCTCATTAGGTGTGCCAAAAACTGTTATCACTTAGATTTGCACCCTTTGAGGAGTTTTATTAGCTCTCCTCATCCAAGTGGCACAATTGAAACACCTCTAAGTTGTGGGTGAGCCTAAGAATGAGGTGAATCTCTAGAAAGGGATAACTCCCTTGATGTACCACTTGTAGATCACTACTATACCTCTATTTTGGGGGGGGAGGGAGAGATAAAATTGAAATAAAACTATCTTAAAAGAGGTGATACACAAAATTGATTGATGACTACCAACCAACTGCATGTGACACATGAGACTAAGGGAATAACTAAATGTACACTTCTCCAATCTACATCTTTTCACATCAATATTTTATTATGAGGTTATGATGAATGTTTAGGCTAGGTAGACTAAAAAAGAGGCTTAGAATGGCACTATTTGAATATAATAACTCACTCATCATTGACACATTAATAGAACACTTCACATGACCTACAAGAATAAGCTTTCCAATTACAAATAGGCGAGAGAATGAGACAACATGCTAAGGAAACAAGAGTTATCACTAAGCAAGATCAATCATCTAATTAAAACACACTATGAATAGTTATGGAAGAGATAAAAATTAGTATTCTTTATTGATACATGGTATGTAAATAATAAGGGCTTCACCATACTCAAGTAGAGCATAAGTTACAAAGGCCAAAATGGCTAGTTCTTATAGAACTTGAGAGAGAGAGAGAGAAAATAAGAGATAAGCCCAAAGGTCACAAGGAAACTTTTCAAGCTAATAAAATGAGTTACTTGTGTATTATAAGAGGGTTTTAAATGAATCATGTAAGGTTATGAAGCATAAGTGTCACCCCAAGTCATGAAACTCATGAAAAGTGGCATGAAATTCCCTTTGCTAGCTCAAAAAATTACCTTCATGATTTAGCCCTATTTGAACATCCAAAAACTGAATAGGGATAGGTCTGATATTAGAATGAGAGATAATGATTTAATACATGCCTCTCCATGTATTGGTCACAATCCTAGTCATCTAGAAACTTCTAAAAGTGAGCCATCAACATTTGTAGTCTAAGAAACTCCCTTTTCTATCACCCCTCACACTTGGCCTCAAAATTGGCTTTAGTTTTCCATGAAAATAAATGTAAGGGAGTGAATGAAACTTTTAGATACCCTCCATGGCCTTAGAGGCATCAGGCACACCTTAAAAAGACATCCACTTGAAGATTTCACACTTCTCACTATCATGTCCACTATGCCAATTTTGATTAGCTAAGATGAAAGCTCTAATAGGTTTTTATAAGGCATTAAATTGAAATGGAGAGTTATCTTAAGTATTAATATTCTCTTTAATGTAGTTTTCATCTATTATAACCTCTTAGAACCTATACAATGCACAAAATAGTCAAAAATACCTTATTTTATACTCCATTCATACGGTTCTATAAAACTCAAAAGGATGGGAAGGAGACTAAAAGAGTCCTATACAATTTTCAAGAACTTTCATTGTCAAACTAGGCCATTATATTACCTTTACACCTCCATTTCCTTCATCGGGTCACTAGCAAGGGTTTTGGTGAGTCTAGGCCTATTTTACCCTCTTAAGATTTGTTCATAAATATGGGAAATTTAATTTTAAAAAAAGAACTAAAATATCAATTTATAGGACTCCTTTCAACTTCTCTAATCTTCTTAGGTCCCCGTTCAAATCACCAAGAGAGATATGAGCACTCAAAGTTACCCACTCAAGCCCTTTCTTTCATTCACATAGGCCTAATGTTGCCTTTGAGACAAAATATGAATCCTTTGTTACCTCCCATAAATCTTAATAGATTATACACATCTAAATTAATCCTATAAACATTATTTAATAGGGTAGAAATCTTACTAAGATCTAGAAGTGAAGTTGGACCCCCAATTAGGCTCTAGGCCTCACATAGACATATCTGCATACTTGAGGTTTTGAAATACCCTGGTCAGTTCTCTCCTTCTATGAGACATTTTTCATATTTTCCTTGGTTTTTTTCAACTTCCGAAACCTCTCCTCAAGGTCTAAACAACTCTTGGTTTATTCCTTTGTCACTCTTTCTTAAACATGTCAGTCTATGCATATGGGGAAGTACCCTATGTCTGAGTTAAAATAGAGGGTACATACCCTATTCTCTCAAAAAAATGAATATTGGAAGGCCTTATTAAATTTTTTAGGATCTCCCACATAAAAATTCATCCTTTGATCTTATTATTTTCCTTTCCAATTCCTCAAATTCCAAGGCTGACTATATAAAATAGGTTGTGTGCAGGGTTAAAGTGTGAACTATGCTATGCATCATTTAAGCCCTTCCTCTATGAATTATTTTAATTTTATATGGGTATATTGAAACCTATATAATCATTATGGATGGATTAAAAATCCATTCATCATTTTATACTTTCGTTTACCCCTTCACACACCTTAAATTTTAAGGACTATGTACCTTTTCTGACTATGTTTTTGCCTTTGAGGGGCACTTGGAGGTGCATGCTTGCTTATTTTAGGATTGATAAAATGTATAAAACATTATTAGATTCATTTAAGGTCATTTTTTATTGGTTTTTACTTTTTACTTCATGTTTTTACTACATTAACACTAAGAATCATCACCTTCATTGCTCATTGCCTTATACAATCACCTACAGTTGACTTTGTTAAAGCAAAAAACTTGCAAGTCAACATTACCCTTTGAAAGTTATGATAAATTTCCATTTATAATAATTTTAATCATCTATATATATATATATATATCTTTCACAACTAAAAATGGATATTTTCATACTCAAACTCCTCATCATGGGTGATATGTAAAATGGCTCTTGGCTGTAGGTGGACAATTTGGAACTAGGCACACCTATAAGTGTGTACAAGATCTAAAACATAGTACATCACCTATTTTTGATGATTTTTATATCATAATTACTCCTTTAATGGACTATAATCATTCAATCATATAACATGGTCTGGTTTTCAATTTTGGGTGAAAGGTCTTTTTTGGATCAAAAACCTATAGATGTCAATGAATGAAATTAGTGATTAAATGACAGTTTTGAAGTCTCCAATAGTCAGTATTCATTAATATTCCACCCCTAAAACTTTATGGAGTCCTTTTACTTGCTATGGGATACAAATTTTACCTATTTATAAGTTCCATAACTCTTGATATCCTTACTACAAGATATTCACAGAATGCCTTAGATCTTTGTTCTACACTTTTGGGGACTATTCCCAGAACATAGTCATTAGATCTTTGGAGGGTGATTCACAACTTTTCATAATAGTTTATCCTTCCATATATGTATGTTATGATCCATATCAACATGTTAGGACTTTATGATGAGTTTCACCACCTTTCAAATCTTCTCTGTACTAGTACTTTAGTTCCCTATCAAACCACCTGTAGGTGGTTATTCTAGTATACAAGTAGTGAGGAACCCTCTAATAATATGCATAATTTATGAGATTAAATTATGCTTATTCCTTATAAAAAATTTCCAAACATAATTTACTCATTATCAAAACCTTTATTATCTAAAACACTTCCTCTTCAATATGATTAGCTTCTATGAGGGCATCTACAGGTGCATTCTGAGATACTTGCAAGCAATGAGCAGAAAGGTTCATATGTTCAAGAAATTTTATTTCATAGTGAATTAATCTCATTTTAATGTAATTTATATGAAACATAAATATTTTTTAGAGCTTAATAAAATGATTCACACATTATTTTCAACATTTCACGTCTTCCTTTTATGGCACCTAGCTGATTGTGTATGATAGTCATAGGGTAGACTGATTATATGGTGTTTGTGGATAAAACCTCACGGATAATGAGCCTAAAATGGAATTAAATTTTTTTTAACATGGATACAATCCATCACCATTCTTTAACAGTATTACCAAGACATGAAAATGTTGGGAGTGGTGGAAACTTGCCTATTACACAAAATGGGATCAGACTGCAAACTTGAGGTGATTGATCTTCAAACCAACTCCAAACTTGAAAAAAAGTATGGGTAAAATGTGAAAGGATATTAAAATACCTCTATAATCAACTCCAAGATCTATATTTTATGTACTTTCTCAAACCAAGACAAAACTTATAGGGTACATAGATTAGCAAGCAAAATATATAGTCTAACTTCTTAGGAATGGTTCATAAAGAAAAGGTAACCATTACTCTACAAAAAAACATAAAATATATGTTTATTTAGTTTATAATTCACCCCCAAGATCATTTTTCTTGAAACCTCTCTTGATAACCATACCAAGTACAAACCTGAAGACCATTTTTGCTTGCCAAGCCTAGTGGAAGGAGAGATAAGAAATTTTCTTCATTTATTTGAGTTTATTATAAAATTTATCACTAAAAAAATTGTATGGAATACCAATGGACACTCTTTAAATGTACCAAACTTTATTATTCCATACAGTTCTGTACACCTCATTAAATGCTCATTTTTCCAAGAAAACTACCCCTTTTTTTCTAAATAACCTACCACTTTTTAGTTATTAATAGTTACTAAATACTTATTAAGATATATGGTATGTGAAATCATCCTTTCCAACCTTAAAATTTCCATAATAGGTTGTACAATTGATTAAATGCCTTTTTTGACCCTAAAATGACTCTAAAAGATAAACATTGGAAATGACCAAGACCAAGGTGATATATAATGACATCAAATGACCTATAATACACATTATGACATAATTTAAGAACCATAAAACACTTTAAATCAATTTTTTACCTATATAGGTCCCAATTTGACCTAAAGGGTCAAATTTGGTCAACAATGATGACATCTTGGTTGACCAAGCTAAGATTGTAGTAATAGTGGGGATGCCACCCCCAACTAGATCTAAAAAAGTACACACCTTTCTCAATCATACATGATACTATATAAAATTTATCAAAGGATACACAACCATATCTACATTTATGGAAAAATTACTGTGCAAATATATAAAGTTTGAGTGGACATCAAAATTTCAAAAAACATTTAATGATCTCAAACAAAGGTTAGTAACAATACCTATTTTAGTTTTTTTTGACTAGAAGGAACCATTACACATACATGTGAATTTTTTTGGTATTTTAGTATGGAATATATTAGTGTAGCTAAGGGATGGTGGGTTAGATCATCCCATACATTTTGCCTACAAGAAACTATTAGTTATAGAGAAAAACTATACAACTACAGAATGAGAGGCCTTATCCATAGAGTTTGCATTATAGAAGTTTTGACATTATTTTTTGGCCACACCATTTGATTTTTTTACAAAACACCAAGTATTATGATACTTGGTTAACAATTTGATATTAGGAGGATGGATCTCTAGGTGGATAATGTTGTTTCAAGATTTTCAATTATGATGTGGGACCAGATCATATGATTAAGCTACAAAATAGATAAGAACTAGAAAGAATAAAGGATGAGTCCCCAGATGAGCACTTATTTAGGGTTGTTATGATCCTTGATAATATGGAAGACATTACAAACTTCTTGGATCAAGGAAATATCTTTGCACATTATGTTGAAAGGGATTAAAAGTAAATGGTCACATGGACCATTCCTTATAATCTCATTAATGGGTTTTTGTATAAACTAGAAAAGGATGATGTGTTACATAGAGTAGCATTAGAGCATGAATGACCACAAATTCTCTAAGAAGCACATCAAGGAATTTTAAGGGGTCACTTCATAAGAGAATCCACTGTAGAGAAAATATTATAGAGTGGTCTTTGGTGGTTGAACTTGTTTTAGGATGTGCACAAGGAGGCTAAACATTACAATGCCTATCAGAGAATGGGAAAACCCAATCAACAATATGAGATTCCATTTATCCCAATGTTATTATATCAACCATTTTAACAATGGGTAATTGAATTTTTAGGACCTATAAGTCCCCTTAGCAAATGAAGTTATGCATGATACATTATCACTATGACAGATTACTTCACAAAGTGGGTGGAAGTTAGTATGACACTAAGTTACAATGTGAAGGATGCTTCCAAATTCTTATATGAAAATAAAATTACAAGATTTGGTTACCTAATCAATTTTGTTAACAACAAAGGAAATCCCTTCCTTAATAACACTATAAAGAATCTCATTGAGGATTTTATGATCTTGCACCATAAGAGCACGAATTATCACCCACAAGCAAATGGACAAAATAAAGCATCAAAAAAAGTATTAGGTAAAATACTAACAAAAATATGTTTTTTCAAAAGGGACTATTAGGAGGATTGCATTGCTATGATTATTTGGGTGTACAAGACAAATTACAAGCATGCCATAGGCTTCACTCCCTTTCAACTTGATTATGGTCTTGATGGAGTTATGCCTATGGAGTACATTATTCCTAGTTTATACATTATAATGGTTATGAGGTTGGGCAATCAAGATTATCTAAAACAAATATTAATGGATTTATTCAAAATGGAATAAAAATGACAAAGGACACATTAGACATGAGATCAACAAATTAAGTCAAAAGGCATTACATGATCACAACTTATGATCTAAGTAATTTCATCTAGAATAAGTGGTATTATTATATGATATTAGATTTAAGGCATTCCCAGTAAATTTTTGCATCAAGTGGAAGGGACCCTAAATTATTCATGAAGTCTCACAATAGGGTATAGTTGTTTTAAAATATTTATAGAGAACCATTTTGTCAGGGTGTATCAATAGCTATAAGCTTAAGCCTTATCATCAATAATCTATATCATACATCACTATAAATGAGAAATGGTGTTGAGTAGCACCATGTAGTTAAGGATTTTATTTAATGTTGTTTTTTTTGTTTAGGTTTAGTGTGTTTGTACAGTGTGATCTTTGGATTGTAACACAACATAATAGAGTTGGAATGATCAATATAGCATACTATGATTGATTCATATAGATAGCCTAAATGAAGGATAACTGGTAATAGATACATGATGGTCATAAAATAAGTTTAGGAAGATGGTGCTGATAAGATAGGTATTGTGAAAGGATGTACAATGGTCATTCAAGATCATTAATGATAAGACACTTTAATAAATTGCATCTTTATGGAAGTAAATTATGTGGTAAAAGGACAAGTTGGGTTATAAAATAAATGGGATAGGTGAAAGGAAACTAAGTCACATCATCTACATATAAATACATAAATCAAATAATATATATGGAAAAAGTTAACCATCATATCAAATATTAGCTAAATTATACTAATTTTGAGGTAAACTCATGCACAATTAGTTCAATGCATTTAAACTAGTTGACTAAATGGATTTGGGCACCAAAAAATCTATAAAAAAAGGCATGAACAACATAAAGACATTACATACTCTTGAAACCAATAAAACTATATGATCTAATTTTAAAACACCTTTTTCCATATAGTTTGCATATCATATCCAAACTAAGCAAAATAAGTGTTCAACATAGGCCACGATAGTAACCATGGAAAGATCTCAATTATTGATCCCATCTGATGTGAAAAAAAGAAATGGGGCTTGGCCTATGCCTAAGACAAACTAAATATTAATATTAAGATCCATTTGACTTCACTGATTTGGTAAAATCCACTTTGTTTTCTCAATCTCCACAAGAAGTAGCATAGGTAGGAACCCTAGCTATTTAACATCTGCTATGAGGTTTGGATGCAAAATGATTGATAAAATTGCCTACATTTGGATAATTAGATGAGGTAATGCTCACACTAATAATTAGGTATAATAAAGTATCTATTAATTTATCCTAAGATGTCATAATTTGGATCCCTCCTTAGATCATGACAAGAGTAATAGGCCTCCTAACTCATGGTAAATCCATCTTACCTTACAAGTCCACTATTCAACCAATTCACTAACACAAGGGGAAAATATCCTCTTAGGGTAGGTAGTGGAATACCCATTGATATGATAGAATATGCTTCAATGTGAATCCTAGATGAATGCATTACCAAGTGGTTTTAGAAAATAACAAAATAGGTGAAGCAGGTAATAAAAGGTGTTATTGACATTGTGTATCACATGATACACATACATAAAAATTTAAATTGGTCCAAGTTTATGGAAATTGAGCTAACCATAAACATTGAAAATATTCTCATCGATACCTCATAGACATTTTATTACTAATTTTTAGTTTTGCTTCTTTGCTTCACATGGTGGAAATCACTAGAAAGACTAGTCAATGCTACTACATTTTTTGGGCCTATTACTACATTCATAAACATTGCATGGATGAAAATAAGCTAGTATTAATAGTAATTAAGGAGGTTAAATGCATGGAATATGTAGGCCCTAACCATGATTAATTCTCACCCTAATATACCCTAATATGTCATGCAATATCTTGTATAACATGCATTAGTTATAAAGCTACATAATGACATCTAAATCAAGGTGTATGAGTTACCCAAAGCAACTGTGAATTCACTACCATTATTCATCACTATTTTAGATGCCAAGGCATAAGTGTTGAGGTATAAATCACTAGTTTTAAGGTTAGTTCCACCATTAGGGTCCATTCCCCCAAGTGTGTAGCAACTAGTGCAACCACATGCACAACCTCAAGCATAATTGTAATCAAAATCATAAGTGTAACCACAAGCACCACCTCAAAAAAAAATGCATATAAAATAGTATGAAAAAGGAAAGAGAAAGGCACCAATGTGTTGATCCTCACCACCACCATCAAAGAAGAGGACACACCAAACAAAGTTATGGTTGGATAATATACATGTTCTTAAAATAGTAGTTAAGTGTTACTTACTAGGGTTGGGAGTTGAGGAGCAGGAAGTCCTAAAGTCCATACTTGAAGACATCAATGATGATTTTTATGAGAATGACTAAGAAAAATAATTATTTTTATGTAAATTAGTGCACACCTACTAGGTGTGAAATTAGGTAATACAAGATCTTTGGATCAATATAACTCAACCTTCCCCTTCTATCACTATTGACATTGTATGTCAAGAAGCATATAAAAATTTTAAGGTTAAAAGTTCCACAAAGATCCAATTATGAGATCCTCTATTGCATAGAAAGAATAAATTCCAACACAATAAATCCCACCACCACCATTATTACATAGATTGTGGATGCATGTTATAGTCTGACCTTCTCCAATGATAAATTATAGAATGGTGTTCTTCATAGACCTAGTAGAGGTGAGTGTATCATATCAAGAACAAGAGTCTCATCAATAATCATAGGGATAAATTGTGAAAAGGAAAAATCAAAACCTCAACCCCATCCAACATATAAAAAAATATGGCTACACATTGAGGTATTATTGTGGAGTCTTCCACTTTTAGGATTCACAATCATTTACAATAATGTATTCTCCAACTACCATGAAATAACTTGAAGAAACTAGTTACCATAGTCAGATCCCCAAAAATAAGTTACCCAAGAATAGGAGGATCCAAAAGAAGTACAAAAAGAGGCTAAGATAAGGGGAAAAAAGGAAGAGAAAAATAAAATATGAAAAAAGGAAAATTGAAAGGTAGTTGAGGAATAAGAACAATGCAATAAATAAGTAGCAATGTAAGAGGAGCAATGTAGACAACAAGCTAATGAGGAAGAACACAAGTAAAAATATAAAGAAGTAGAGGATTGAAGGAAAAGAGTCGAATAAGTAGAGGTTACAAAGAAGCAAGATAAGGAAGTAGAGGCTCATAATAAATGAGATGATGAAGCAAATTAAAATAAAAAGGAAAAAGAGGAGGCAGTAAGAAAACATCAAGAAGCACAGGTTGTGCAATAGAAGGAAGAGGAGGTAGAGGCACTAGCAAAGGCCTAGTAAGAGTAAAAGGACAAAGAGGATTAATGCATCAAGTAAGAGTAATCCAAGTAAGTGTTTGAGGAAAAGGTAGTCACATACAAAGCCAAGGCTAAGGTAGATGTAGATACTAAATCCAAGGCTAAGGTAGAAGCCAAAGCCAAATCTGAGCCTGAAGCTAAGGCTAAGGCTAAGGTGCAAGCCAAATCCTAAACTAAGGTAGATACTAAGGCTAAGGTTAAAGATAAAACTAACTCTGTGTATTGTAAATAATTAAAACCCAAGGAATAAGTGTTCATATAATAGTATAAACTAGAACCACAAAGAGGTGTGTAAGAGGAGGCTTTATAGCCAAAAACCCAAATCACTAGTCAGTGGCTATGGGATGTTCCCACGTCAACCATATAATGCACCACCTTTTCTCTTCATTTTCCATAATTCATGATAGCACCCTCAATTAATTACTAAATTTAAGGGATATTACCATGTAAAGACTATAGACTTGGCATAATCAGACTTTGTGCAGTACATTTGCTAGTCTCCAAGATCAAAGTCATTTAGATTGATTGGAAGAGATGATAATAGACATCCAACTCAAAGTATAAAATTTTAAAGCACTAATCACCATCATAGAAGATGATGATGTTCAAAACTTGATGGTGATTTAGATCTTACTTTACATATTACTTACTATGGCATGATAAGTGCTAATGGACTAAAAGATGTTAAAGCCAGATCTCTGCTAGTTTGATCCCTCCATTACTTAACTTGAAGATGATTCTCAATTCATTCCACCATGAAAGCTAAAATAGGTGATACAATAGATGAAGTTAGCCACAAATTCATAACTAGAGATCTAATAACAATAACAAATTCCACCATTATATTATACACAACCAATAGGTTCATTCATAACACAAGTAGATCTAGCATAACAACAACCCAATGGGAAGCCACTTCAAAGTATACCACCATCTACTTGGTACTACACACTCTAATTTTGTATTTTTGGTAAGTTTTTCATAATTTTTTAGGATAGCCATAAGCATTGAGAGTGGGGTCAGGTTGATTTAAAACCCATAAAGGGAAACTACCTGGTTATGATAGTATTTTTAAAACTAAAATGGAGGTAGGCTAGTATGCTACTGACTTGGAAATTTAAAAGGATGGCTAATTAATGCACAAATGGTAAAATTTGATAAATGACACCTAGAGAAATAACTACGACTTTTGTTTCTAGTTCATTCCCTGAGATTCAAAACAAAATATCTTTCTGGGATTTTGTCTCAAGATGAGACAATAATTTAAATCCAAGAAAGTGTTGGGTGAAGAATAAAGTCACAAAAATAGTAAAGTATAGTTGATTGACATGTGTGTGAATTGAACTATTTTGTATTTTGTATATTTTTTTGTATGTATTTGACCCATGTAAGGATAAGGATAGATGAAAAAATGTGAGGATTCACTCCTTTTGGGCTTATTAAAAGGTTGAAATGTGAAGAGACAAAGTTGAGTAAAACTCTATATATAGTACTCAATTGTAATTTTATATGGTTATGATGTGATATATATTAATACAGACTATTCTAAAATGGTTTTCCTATTTGTCTTTTATGATTGTTCTATGTGCAATGAGTACTTTATTTACTTTAATATGTTAGTTTTATGAGTATATTCCAACTATTAAGATTATAATAAACCTACGTTCCTTTGTGAATCAATTTTTTTGATTTGGTTGAAGAATATATTTAGCCCAAATATGGCATTTACTATGTCCTTTTATTATTTTTGTGCAAGCTATCCCTGAATTAGTATGTTCTAAAGGGTTTCTAGGAACCTCTGCTAATAGTTACATTTCATTGTATGTGTATGTCTTTATCAATAATATCCATTAACCCTTACAACTACTTTTATAGTTTGGGAATATCTATCAGGTCAGCGTAGATATATTTCATATGTCAATTATAGGGGGTGATAATAAAAAATTCATATATTAATACAAATCAATTCTAAGGACATATCTATCTAACACTCATTTTTTCAAGTATTATGAAGCTTGATAAATCCATTTAGACTCTCTTAGACATTATCCAAAAAACATAGACATTAAAAACCACTCAAAGGAGAAACCCTAGAGCCAAGTCTAAAAATAAACATGAGATCAAAGTTGCATGTTGTCAAGTGTGGAAATATAAGCATTGCATTTCATTATATCATGATTGTAATGATATGTTCACACACATCTATGTGGGATTACTAAGTGTAGTTTAAACCCCATTCAAAATACTTAATGTAGGAAACACTTTATCACTTATAAAGGAGTGGTTGGGATTATTCGACACATATTTCTAACCCATTTTTCCAAGTTAATCTTGTGTCTAAATTTTAAATAGGGTTTCAAGTCAAGGAGAAGTAAATCAAGGATTAACATATAGGACCAAGGGAAATAAAATACATAAAAAAATCTATGTGTAGATGTAGATATATGATGTGAAAAAATTAAAAAATATACATGGTTAGTATAAAAAATATATAGATATTACTAGTCACCATATGGGTTTGAGCTTCATTGACAACATCTGTATAGGTTTTAAGGTTATATTTTATGATTTGAGAAGTCATATAGTAGATATACAACATTTTTATATACTAACATAAGAAATGATTAAAAAAAAATCATAAAATTATTTAAGTGAATCTATTCTCCTTTATCATGTCAATTTTAAATATAATAAGTGTAATATTAATCTCTCTTTACATTTTGATTTGTATGGTTAATTCTCTATTTTACATAGTCTCAATTTTAATGGTTTTATCTTATATATATTACATTATTCACAACATAAATGAGACATTATTGGTGAAATTGATCATCATTTTGAGTGCACAAAACTTTAGGTATTTATCTCTTAGGGTTTCATATTTATACTGGAGTAGGGTTTCATATTCATCCTACATTAGGGTTTCATATGTGGTTTCTAATTTACCCTTGATAATCAATAATGTATACATTTTCCCCTAAATTTCTTGATGTTTTCATGAAGCTATTTTATGCCATTAAATAAGGTTAGATCTCTTTTACCTGTAAATTTAAGTACTAGGTTAAGTGGGGTTGCATCTAGTCATAATTATATTCTTGTTATCCAATCACATACTTTTATGCAATCTAAAATGGATAATATAGATGAAATTTAAATTCTTGTTTGTATTAGTGCATATCTTGATAAATAAAACATAGATGTAGGGAAACATGTTATTAATAATTTTATGCCTGATCTTGAAAATGATTATGAATAGGATAATGAATATCATGATCTAATACATCTTGATGGGCTTAAACATGTATATCATACGTAAGTGTTTTCCAATTTTTGAATCAAATTTGTATGCAACCCAAGAACTTGGATAAAATATTGAACATTATCGAATGCTAAGGACCCCACATTTGAGAAACAATATGATGAAATATTAAATTCTAATAATTAACCTTTTAGAGGCATAGATTATACAATAAATGTTTAGACCATTACTTATATTGTTACTATTTATATGTCTACATGTATGTTTACATACATGGTTCCAATCTATGGTTGGGGGAAATACAAGTTACTTCAATTCCTATGGTTGTTCATATGAAACATACTTTTATGCCTCCTATTATTTATACTCATGTGACATCATCCATTATTAATCAATATTATATGACTACTATTCAATAGTTTAAATAAATTCTCATTAATATTTAATCCAAGGTTTCTAAACTAGAACAAAGTTGTTATAGAGTGGGCCATTCAATAAATTTTAAAAAATTATTACAAAACATTTTTGCCCCAAATATTGTTACTTATCCTTAACCTATTTTCACCCAAGTTTACACATATGATGGTAAAGGTGATCCATAACAACATCTAAGAGTTTTCCATGTAGCATTCTTAGATCATTCATCTAATGATAAGTTGCCAAATAATATTTTTCCTAGGAGCCTCAAGAAATATGTTTTTTAATGGTCTTATGATATTCATTTCCAATAATTACATCCTTTCAATCCTTTGGCTAATTTATTCTTAGCTCAAATTTCTATCAATTTTAGTGAAAATGTCTCTGATGCTCAAATTTTAAAACTCAAGAAAGGATATAACAAGCCCATTAGTGACTATATACTTTTTTAAAACATTATGCTCTCTAAAATGAAATATCCTATGGATGATAAAAAAAATCATGACATATTCAAACAAAGCTTACTTGTTTCTGTACATAAGTATATTATGTTCAAACACTTCCAATCTTTTGATGGCATGTGTCATATGGTCAAATACTATGAGGTTAAACAAATCGCTATGAATAAGTTAAAGTATAGGACATCTCCTCCAATATATTATAATTTCAAGTTTAAAATCTAATGCCAATTATTCTAATAATGAGGCTAAAGCAATGATTAATGCAACAACTTAATAATAGGTTTATCTTATCATCTATTCCAAGGAGGAAATTTACATAATTATCAAAAGCTAATCATAGGGTTATATAGAAGTTACTCGAGTGAAATCTCATATCTCTTCCTTTGAAAATGGAGGTTGATAATATAAGGGTAGAACCTAATATTTTGTATGCCAATGCTTATAGTGATAAGCATAGATGGGCATGACATTCTACTAATAGATGTTATGGTTTGAGACATAATATACAAGATTTAATTGAGAAAAAATATTATTGAGGTTAATGATGTTATTACACCTATGAATAATTTAGTTTCACAAACTAATGTGAAGCTCAAGATATTTTCATATAATTTTCCAAAACATATGACACAAGAAAAAAATATTAATCCTAAGGTGCATATGACTTATGATAAACATCCTCTTTCAAATTTTTATGTTTTTATAACTGAGGAGGATCTTCCTATAGATGTTATTATTGGTGCACTTGTTGGCACACCTATACAACCACCTTCATTCAAATTTTATGACCATGATATTGTTGATGATGATTCTACAAATGTGTTTTTATTCATACATGGATTCATTGGAACATGTCATATACATATTGTTATGGTGGATAACGGGTCAAGTAAAAACTTATGAAATATGACATTGTTTACTAGTCTTGGATACACACATAAATATTTCATTGGTAAAACTAATATGGTTAAATGAATTAATGGAAAGATACAAAACAAACTCTAGGATATTTTTTTGACATTTATGGTAGGGCATGAAGTTTTTTCTACTTGGTTCTTAGTTATACTCAATATTGTGACATTTGACATGAAATTAGGACATTTTTGGATACATAAGATACATGAAATACGATATTCGTTACGTTGATGCTTGAAGTATATCTACATAAATTGAGTGGTTATAGCTCCAAGGACATTTAATATACCACCTCCACCATAACATATTATAAATCCTATACATATTCATCCTAAAAATGAAAATGAGATATAGGTAATTGATTTTCCTCGAAGACTAGTTCTCTAATGTACATTACATTATGGCTTATTCAATTTTCATGGATGTTACCTAGTGTATCACATCTTAAGATAGTTTTACAAGATCATATAGATTAGGAATCCAAGAGAGGTTATCTAGTTTTTTAGTGAATAAAATCAAAATGAACTTAAAGAACTAGCATCTAAAACCTAATACCTAAGTTGAGCTATGTGTAAGAAAATCAAGAAATGCATATTAGAAGATAAAAACAATGTTTATACCTCTTTACAAATTTTTCTTTAGAATTGGTATAAAGAGTTTGAGATTGTCTTGTAGATGTATAAGTCTTTGTCAATGATTGATTCTTCTTATGGGAAACATATATCCTTGTTTACATTTGATTTTAGCTTTGGCTTGGAATGAGAATGTTGAAGTTCCTTGTATAATATGATAGAGTAAGTTTATATGAAGAATTCCTTTCAAATGATAAGTGTAAGGTTCCTATTTATAGATTTATTGAATCATTTTAAACTATTCATCTCATCTCAAGATGGATGTTTGAGGCTCAATCCTCAAATATATGATTACACACATGGAGTGTGTAAAAGATGACGTTTAAGGCTTTTTGGAGTATGAAAGGCATGTTGGAAGAAAAGTGTAGGCATTGGTCCTCTTAGAGTGTGTAAGAGCAAAGTAAGAGGGAAATGTGTAAGAACTTGTCTTGAGTGTGTAAGTAAAGTGTAAGACATGCCATAAAATTTGATTTCTTGCACACTTTTCCTAATGATGTTATCCATTTATGAGGAAATATTCTAATTTTAAATTTAGGAAAATAGGATAATTCTAAATCCATGGATTTTCCTATGAGATGAATAATTATACTTGATTAAGTGGTATTAATTAATAATTAGAAGAATGGTATCTTTTTATAATGTTTCTATTTTCTTAATAAGTATTCACTTAATTATCCCATGAATACACTTGCAAAGGGTTAATTTAATTTAGGAAGCACTTGGTAATATTGATGATGAAATATATCCATTGCCCCAATTAGGGATGCATCATTGTGATTTTGGGTTAAAATGATAGTTTTATTGGTAAATTAGGTGTAGTGGTGATTTTTGATTAAACTTACATGCAATTATGGAAAGTCACTCTTGATTGAAGTTTAGACATGAAAGTGACTAAAATGAGGTGTCTACATTTTCCCCCTATTTGAGAGGGTATTATAGGACTCTATGCACAATAATGTCTTTTCAAATAATTAAAAAGTCATTTAAGAGGAAATTTCAATAATGCTTGAAGAATGATTTATTCACTCTTTTTTATTTTTTATTTAAAGTTTGTAAGTCTATAAACTTAGATTTATGCCTCAAAGGGTGCTTGATTATCCATGGATGTCCCCTTGAGGGGATAGTTTGGGAAAATTTTGAAATAGATGGGCCCTCAAAAAAAAGAGGAAGAAGGGAGAAGGGCATAAATCTACTTGGAATGACAAGAAATACTAGGTGATGGACTTGGCCCTAAAGAGGGTGGTCTTGGTTGATTACAATAATGTGTCCTAACAGGGCACATTTGATCATTGGTACAAGTAACTACCCCAATAGGGTTAATTTGATAATTGATGGGTCTAATAGGGTTTTCCCAGTAGGGAAAATTTATTTTTCATTGGTCTAAATGGTTGTCCCTAGTAGGGTAGATTTGATTGTCGATTAATCTAAATGGTTTCCCTAGTAGGGATTTTCATTTTGAGAAATGATGATTAGGCATTGGATTAATTAGTTGGAAGATAGTAGAAAAGGAGATATTTTGTTGCATCATTATCGATTAGACCTATAACACTTGATTTTTAATGTAAAACCAAACATTATGCACCATGATATAAAACACCATGATGACCAGACTATATTATTCATAAGGACTAACCCCCAATCTGATAGACAAATGAAAATAATATACCAATGATAAAAACCATGATGATAATGTTTTCAAATTCCCATGGATGAACTCAAGTATAAATGCATGATAGGAAGCACCATGATGATGACCCTATTGGTATAGTGGACTAAGTTGAGGTGAAAATAAAAAATAGAAACAAATAAGTAATCAAATAAATAAGCAAACATAAATTGAATGAAAAATCAATAGAAAGCACCTAGTTTCTTAAGAGGAAAATCAAAGAAACACACTAATAAAAATAAAAAATAATAATTATAGACAAACACACCATAAAACAATTAACTAGTGAATCATTTATGTGTGTGTGAGTGTAATGTGTTAGTCTTGGATATTTTTCTCATACTCTCTATAGGAAAATTAGTAGGATAAGATGGTAACCTAAATGAGATAGAGAGGGAATAAAAGAAAAAGGAATGGGTGGCCAAGCTATCTTCAAATGCCCTATGTAAGTGGACACTACCTACATAGTCCAATGGAATTTAGACCAAATGTAGTTCTCCCAGGGATGTGGGAAATGATAAGTAATAAATTTGATTAGAGAAGAAGAAAAACAAAGGTAAACTCAAAAAATAGTGAGAGCATTAAGATAAATCATGAAAAATGGAATGGTAATAAGATTGGCAGAGTTGACTCGAGATGCCCCATTTATCAAAGTGATACCTACATAATATGTGTGGACCTCAGGCCAATGTAGTTCTCCCCAAAATGGGAGGAATAATGAAGGAAAAATAATGGTAAATCAAAAATGATTATGGATGGATAAGTTGTTCCCACCCAACAAATCTAACAAACCATGCCATCTAAAATAGAGCCAAAGGCCACTAGTGAACTAGATAATAAAAAAATAGATATTTTGTGGTTTAATATCTCTTATGTAGATTTAAGCCCTTTTTGTAACTTTTTTGATTTTTAGGTTATTTTGGGGATTTTCAAAATTTTAGGTTTTTTGGATTGTTTTTAATGTTTTTGGGTTTTTGGTATCTCAACTCAATGGTGGATTACAAAATGTAGAATGGTTTACCTTGAAAAATTATGAGAACATGGCTTAAATTGATCAAAAAATGATGAGATCATGGAAAAGGGGTGAATGACCTAACCTTAGGAACTGAGTGCTACCTACATAGTCCAAATGCACCTTAGGTTAATTTAGTTCAACCCTTGTGTAATTTACTATGAATCAACATTAGGGTTGAAAATAGGAATGGCATATGAATAATACAAATGGTATAGGATTTAACAAGATCCAAAAGATGTATTTCAAATACCATCATTTAGGGAAATAATTCATAAGCTATTTTGAGAGACTTCTTATCCTGGATGTGTTGATGGTGACCAAATCTAAATAATCTTCTTGAAAATTTCTTTGAATTATGGCTTCTAGGATTATCCTCTATACTGATAAACTGGAATCAAGATTAAGAATGGTAATAAGATGAGGGAATAAGATCAAGATGAACTAATTCAATTTAGATTGGGATAAAGGGAAGGTGTTTTTAGGTCATGCCCTTAAGAAAGGGTCCTCATAGATAATGTTAAATAAAATCAAGTGTAAAAATGCTTAGGATGTATAATATTCATGGGCTCATCCAGCTCTTCACCATATGGTGTTGTTAATATGTATGCATTAGATCCATAATTTTTTGTGATGATGAATGGGCCTAACCAATTAGGTTAAAAATTTTCCTTCTTTTCATAGGTAACATTAGTATTCTTTTTTTTTCATTTAGGAAAATATCACCGAGTTCATAGTCTCTATGTTTGATGAACTTGTTGTAGCTACAACATAACTTATTTTGATATGTTTGAAGATTGTTCAAGGAATCTACTCATTTTTCAACAAGTAGGTCTAATTCTTATAGATGAGAAACTTTTTATTCTTCCTTATCAATGATATCCTATAATGAAATATGTAATGAAGGTAACTCAATCTTGATAGGGAGAATAGATTCATTGCCATAAATGATGGAGTATGGTGTGGCTCATATTGGAGTGTAGGTATTGGTATGGTAGGGCTAGAGGTTAGGAAATAGTTTTAGATGCCAATCACAACCAAAAGCATTAACAATATTTTTAAGAATTTGGGTAAGGGTTTTGTTAGATGCCTTAGCTTGGCCATTTATTTGAGGAAAATAGGCAATGGAAAAGTGTTGATTGATTTTCTATCTAGCATAGAGGGATGACATTATTATTTTTAAAGGAGCCACCATTATCAAAAATGAGGTCAGAGGGAATGCCAAAGTGAAAAATGAGATGGTTGATTATGAATTTTGAAATATTATTCCTTGTTATGTAAGTGATTGGAAAGGCTTCAATTCACTTTGTAATGGTTATAGTAAGGATGTCTTTATGTCAGTCTAAAGAAGGATTTATTTTCCCTATGAGATTGAGTCCCCATGTGAAAAATGGCCATGGTATACTTGTCAATTGAAGTGGTTAAGTTGGTGCATGGATTAGATTATCATGTTTTTTATAAAACACATACTTTTTTACATAATCACATGCATAAACCTCCATAATGGGCCAATAATGCCTTATACGTAGGAGTTTATTGGCAAGGACTAGTCCACCAATGTGGGCCTGAAAAATCCCTTTGTCTATTTCTTTAAGTGTTAATCTAGACTCTGTCAAAGCTAAATAATGAAGTAGAGTTTCATCATATCCTTTATGATAGAGTGTGGAAGTGATAATGGTATAATGATAAGTGGTATGAATGAAGGATTTTTGTTTGTTAAGATAAATGCTAGAAGGGAGAATATTTTCATGAAGCTAGGCATATATATGTGAGTACCAAGACAAGATGGGACCAAAAATATCACATACAAATTTAGATTTATAACATTCATGAGTTGGGCTTAAGATATTTTTAATAAGGAATTGGTAATCTATATCATGACCTATAATTACCATTAGTGAACCAATTATTTTTATTATATTGGTAGTTCTATTGTTGGCCCTTGGTATCTATTTAAATTAGATGTGTTCAAAGCTCGATTTAATACGATCCACCATTTTATTTTAAATAATAAGCTTGTCATCTTTGGTTTGGTATTGCTTTGTCACTTATTTAATAATCAATTGAGAGTCTCCATGAACATCTAATTTCTTGAAATTCTATTTTACTACTAGATGAAGTCCTAAAATAAGTGCATCATACTCTGTTATATTATTAGTATAAGAAAAACCAATGTGAATTCTTTGGGAATAATATCCCACATAGTGTTATGAATAAAATATTAGTCCTCGATCCATGAGAAGTATAGGAATCATCAAATAAAGGGTTCAATGTTGAGGCTTAGAAGAAGTGTAATCTAGAGTCATGATTGACTCTTCAAGAAAGTTGAAAATGAGTGGCTTGGTATTTGACAAATGTGATTTAGCAATATGATCTATAAGTGCTTACCCATTTATGGAATTTTGATATACATATTAAATCTCAAATTCAATCAATAGAATGATCCATTTGCCCATACAACCAATCAAATCTACCTTGAAAATTAGGTATTTGAGTGGGTCGACTTTGGAAATAACAATGGTCTTATTGTTGAGCATATAATGTCATAACTTTTGGGCTTTAAATACCATGTCTAAGTAAGATTTTTCAAATTATTTTTAATTATGTTCATAAGAAACTAATGTGTGGATCAAATAGTATACAACTCATTCTTTCCCTTGATCATTATGTTATGACAAGAGTGTTGATGTATAGAATCAATGACTTTCTAGTTGTACACGAAGATAAAATAGGTGGATTTCCATATATTATTTTAATTTCTCAATGTCTTATTGATAATAAGCATCCCATGATAACATGGTACCTTTTTTTAGAAGATGACTAAAGTGATGGCATCTATCTATCAACTGAGAAATAAGTTGCTTGATAGATTAGATCTTGCCCTGCAGGCTATGAAAATACTTTAGATTATAAGGTGGAGGTATTTTTGTAATGGCCTTAACCTTAGATAGATCAACTTAAATTCCTCTATAAGAGAAAATAAAACCTATAAATTTTCCTAAAGTAACACCAAAGATGTAATTTTTAGGGTTAAGCCTTACTTTATATTCATGAAGTCTTTCAAACATTCTTCATAATATGATGTAGGAGAATTACCTACCACATTGTAAATATTAGTATATTTCTCATTTTAAGTCTTTTGTGAGTCATCTTGGGTCATTTTAGGTATGTAAGAGTTAATTGTGTGTGTTAGGTCCATGTAAAATTTGAATTAGGTTGGCAATGGCATTTTCTCACCAAAACCTTAGTTTGAATTTTTAGAATTTTAACGAGAAGGTTTGAGATCTCCATCTTGTTTCTAAGGGGTCTCAACGTTGAATTTTTGTGGTTAAGGTCTAATTTAGGAGTCAAGGGTGTTTTAACACACATGATGACTCATTTGGGTGGTTATGTTAGGAATCATTAAAATAAAGTTATAAATGCTTTTTGGGAGGTAGTCATTCAATGAAACAAAGAATGGGGGTTTGATTCGAATGTGTAAGTGCGAAGAACCCCAAGATTTTGAATAAGGAGTTTGATTGATTTATATAGACTATATCATGTTTGAATTCATGTTCAATATTGAATGTTGTCTTTCTTAAGAAACCAAGCTGTGTGAGTAATATTTGAGTATGTTCATATTTTGATATATTTTATTTTCAATAATTATAAATTCATTGCATTATCTATTGATAATGTTTATAAGAAAGGCATATAGAGATTTTGTGTTACTGTGTTTTATATTTTTAGATAGGAAATTGAGTAGTAATTATAAATACTATGAACTAAGAATTTGACTAAGAAGAGGAGATTAGTATGGTGTTAGTAAATGAAACCAAATCAAAAACACACTAAGCTAACATCTTCATGCCTAGTTACCAGGGTGAGTTAGTAATAAAAACAAATGACAAACATATCTAAAAAATTAAGGAATAAAACACAATAATTCCTTCACCTTCTTTGGATGCTCCAAATGCCTTTGTAGTAGTGGCTTGCTCAGCTTTGTGCTCATGAAGTCCCTTGTAATAGAAGTTTGGCTACCTCTATCTCTCCTTGGCACCTTTGGCTTGTGGCTTGGCTTGGCTTAGAATCAATTTGGCATGGTAACACTAGTTTTCATGAATATTTTAGAACCAATCTTACATTATAACTTTGCACAAATTACGCTTAAAAATGATGTTCATGGCCTCTCTATTTATAGATTTTTATAAATGACTAAAATCAACCTAAACTATACATCTCAGGATTGAGATGTGTGGCTAAGGATTAGTCCAATTCTATAATTAAAATTGATAAATAGGCTCATCAATATTTGGGATAGAGGATCAATTAAGAGGCATGGAGGGCTTTTATGAGGCATGGGAGGCATGAATCTTGATATTTGTGGCATTTATGGCCTAGGGATGTCTTCTCAAGAAATGAGGTCACTTAGTGATGTAGATATTTAATATTCATTTTTAAAATAGATTATTCAACAAGTTTCCATGGAATTATTGATTATACCTTTATTTTGATTAATTATATTTTAAGCATGTTTAAGCACTTTATGCACAAATTACTGAAATTGATCAGAATGCCTTGTTATTAGTATAAAATTTGATTGGATTAGAATTGGAAGTCAATGTTAGATGTATTATATTTTTTATCCCATTTAGGATATTACTAATAATAAATAATAAAGGCATACATCTTGTGTAAAACATTTGATTGGAAAGAGCAATTTAGAGCACCTAGGTGTAAAATTGGCATTTTGCTTGGAATGATATGATCAAAGTTAGCTGGCCCATAAATTGCATTACCCCATTTAATGATACTTTAGCCAAAATCATCACTTGAATATGTCAATTTCACATCTTTTAGTGTGGTTTTTAGGCTAAATTGTGAGCTTTAGGTAGAAATTGGTCAAAATTCTGATTGGAGGTTATCGATGGCTAGTTTTAGGTGTCTATAGTTTGCCCCTATTTGGGAAGGCATTACAAGCTATAAGCATAGTAACATCTTCTCAAAGAATGAAAAGGTATTGCATGCCTACAACTATAATGATGATAAACTAATTATATGATGCCCCCTTGAGGGAATGATTGGCACAAGTAAGTCAGTAAATGGTCCCTCGAAAAGAAAGAAGCAAAATGAGGGGACCAAAGAAAAAAAAGATGATGGGGTGAAAACATAATGATATTGAAAAATGAGTTAAAATAATCAAGAATGTAAGTGGGATGGTGTACAATGGTTTTCCCAAAGGCAATTATAAGCATTGTACCCTGATAGTGGCAACATGGTATGATAACACAATGATTTGCCCAAAGGTGATTATAATCATTAAGAAGATGGAGCTACCTCAGTTAGGATAGAAAAATAAGATAACAACATACCCTTATATGGGTAAAAAAAGTAAAGTGGTGATAACACAAAGATTTTCCCAAAGGTGGGTATAATCATTGAGAAATGTAGGTGGGACGGTATGCAATGATTTGCCTATAGGAGATTATAATCGTTGGACCCTGATTATGGTAAATATGATAAACTTAGCTAAGGATGATGATAACTTAACATAGAGGGTAATAATGAATTAGAACAACCTACTAGTAGGGAGATGCTCATCTGAACTAATAAAAGTTGAAGTTCTTCCATGGTTAATTACTCTATTTGGGATATGATTGGAATTGAATCGAGATGTTGATGCCAAAGAGATGTTGATGTTGCCTTTGTTGAATAGACTTCTTGAAGTTGAGGTTTGTTGTAACATGTGTTGGTAGGCATCATGTTATAATATCATGAGTACTTGGCCAAAATAAGCATGAGGACTGACTCCCGTAATATAATACTCAATAGAAAATAATGCACTAATGATAGAAACCATGATGACAATGCAAATAGATGAATATGGATGGATTTAATTGTAAGTGTGGACAAGGAATCACCCAATGAAAACACATAAACTAAATCAAGTAAATAGTGTTGAAAACAAATAAATAGGTAGACAAACAAACAAAATAAGTAGAGACAAACAAACAAACAATGCAATAGAAACCATATGAACATTGGCCCTAGAAAATAGGTGACAACTTAACAATTGAACAAAATGGTGGAATAGAAGAAAAGGAAGGGGGTGGCCAAGTTGTCTCCATATGCACTAGGCAAGTGTATGTTTCCTACATAGTTCTATGGATGTAATATCGAATAAAAAACTTTAGGGAAAATATAGTTCTCCCAGGGAATGGGCAAAATGTGATAATTGAGAAAAACAAATAGAATGGATGTGATAGAAAAAGAGGAATGGTATTTCAAAATGGTAAGTGCATGAGAGAAAAGGCAAAAAAAGATGGGGAAACCAAGTGACAAGTGGTTTGCTTGTAACTTAGTAAGGGTTCCTAGAATCCTTAAGGAAAAGAAGTGGTCAAATGTTTTTGGTTTTGTCTAATGATTTTACAAATGTTTTTGGAATTTTGGAAGTATCTCAACTTGATCAAGAATAATGAGACACCAATTGGTTCAAGCTAATAAAATAATGAAAGCATTCAAACTTAGGTTGCTCACAAAATGGTGAGAGTGTTCAAAATTAGGTTACTCACAAAATGGTGAAAGTGTGGCTTAGGTTGCTCACAAAATGGCAAGAGCATGGTGAAAAGGGTGGCTGAGATGACCTCAATAATTATTAAGTGCTAGATACATAGTCCCAGAGTAGGACCTCAAGTCACTATAGTTTTGCCCTATAATGGAGGAATTTGACTAGTGTAGCAATCAATTCAAATAAAACATACATAGTTCACAAAAAGGCACAGTATGGTAAAAAGGAAGTGGCAAGTTGGTATGTCAAGGCTCAATAAACAAATGGTGCCCCTAGTTTTCCCATAGGCGGTTATAACTAGGACACAACATCATAGATCAATAGTACTAATTTTCCTAAAGATGGTTATAATTAGTAACAAGACTAGTAATAAGAAAGGAATAACAAATGAAGGATGCAACTATCAAAACTTTTGTCACACTAATCCAAAATATGATCTCTATCTAAAGTATTTGAATCAACTGATGAAATTTATCAGATTCCTTAATGCTAAAAATGCATAACAAATGGAAAAAACCAAGGTCAAATAGGCTAGGCTTTAGAACACACTAGGTTGATAGAATAGAATGGTCAAATGGATACGGCTAATATAATGGTTAAGAATGATATTTATACAAAGAAGACTAGTGATAAAATGGCATAACTAAAATGGTATTTACAAATAATATGCCTTAGCACTCAAGCATAGTATTTCTTGAGATGAATAATATTCATCGACTCAGGAAGTTCATCTCCATCTAGTGTGGCAAGCCTGTATGCTCCTAATCCATAATATGTAGTAATGATCAAAGGCCCTATCTAATTTGGTTTAAATTTTCCTTTATGCTTATTTTTAGTTGTGGTATTCTTTTGGTTTTATTTAAGAACAAGATCACCAAGTTTAAATGTTCTATACTTAACATGCTGATTATAGTGGCCTTTGAGTCAGTTCTGATATACCTAAAAAAAAAATAGTGTAGTTATGCATTTCTCATCAAGTAGATCTAGCTCTTATAGGTGAGCTACTCAATAGTCATGATCATCTAGGATATGCTTAAAAGAGATGCATAGTGAAGGTAATTTGACCTCAATGGGAAGGATGGATTTAGTACTATAAACAAGTGAGTATGGAGTGGCTCTTATGGGGGTATGATTATTGGTATGGTATGTCCAAAGGGTAGGGAATATCTATAGGTGTCAATCATGACTGGCATCATTGACAATATTTTTGAGAATATTGGCAATGGTTTTGTTCAATGCTTTGGCTTGGCCATTACCCTGAGGGTAATATGTTGTAAAAAAATGTTGTGTGATGTTATATTTGGTACATAGGTAGTCTACATCCTTATTTTTAAATGATCCTCCATTATAAAATATAATGTTAGAGGGGATACCATAGTGGTAAATGAGATGGTTGAAGATGAATTTAGAAATTTTCTTTCTAGTCATGTGAGGGGTATAGCTTCAACCCACTTAGTGAAATACTTGGTGGTGGTAAGGATATGTTTATGGCCATGATATGAAGTGGGGTTGATCTTCCCAATGAGGTTAAGTCCCCATGTGTAAAATGGCCATGATGTAACATTAATTTTAGAGTTTGGGTTAGGGCATGAATTATATTAGCATACCATTGACATTTGTCACACTTCTTTACATATATAACTACATCTATGTCCATCGTGGGCCAATAATAACTAGTATGCAAGAATTTTTTTGATAAGACTACCCCACTAGAATGAGCTCCACATACACCTTCATGAACTTCTCTTAATTCTAGTGTAGACTCTACTAAATTTAAATAATGAAGTAGAGTTCCATCAAAACTATGATGGTAAAGGGTAGATCCAAGTAGAGTATAATGAGTTGAATGATGAATAAAGGCTTTGGTTTGTTTTTGAGATAGGCTAGGTGGTAGAACTTGGTCATGAAGGTAGTTGTAAAGGACTGAGTACTAGATAGAATTAGGACCAATAATATCACAAATCATTGCAATGGTTGAAGGTTCATGAGCTGGTGTGAACAAATTCTCAACAAGGAATTGATATTCTCTATCTTTGTCTATTTGTTGAATCAAAGAGCTGATAGTAGCCATGGCATCTACAATTCTATTACTAGCCCTTGGTATGTTCTCAAACTGAATGTTGGCAATTTGTTGCTTAAGAGTGTCAACCATGGCTTTATATGGAACCAATTTGTCATCTTTGGTCTAAAAATGATTTGTGATCTGATTGATGATTAACTAAGAATCACCATAAACTTGGAGATGAGATATGTTCCAATGCACTAACTATCAAAGTATTGCAACACATGTTTCATACTTAGCCATGTTGTTTGTACAAGGAAAGCTAATTCTAAATGATTTAGGGATTAGATCCCCCTATGGTGTAATAAACAATAAGCCTACCCCTGATCCATGTGTATTAAATAAACCATCAAAATACATCTTCCAAGGCTACTCTTTAATGGGTGTGTCAATGATGGTCATTATGGATTCATCAAGAAATTGAAATGTGATTGGCTATGTGTCTGTGAGAGGTGCTTCAAAAAGTTGATCTACAAGAACTTTTCCCTTAATTGCCATCTAATTGACATACTCTATGTTAAACTCACTGAGAAGCACGATCTATTTATCCATTCTACCTTGAAAATTTGTTTTAGATAGTAGATACTTGAGTGGATATAATTTTGAAATGACCATGGTCTTATTGTTCAACATGTAATGGTACAGTTTCTAAGCTATGAAGACCATGGTCAAACAAGCTTTTTCAATAGGTGCATAGTTATGTTCATATGTGACCAAGGTATGGCTTAGGTAGTATATAGCATGCTCTTTTCTATTGTCATCATGTTGAGCCAAGAGTGCACCCGAAGCATTATTAGTAGTTGATAGGTATAACAAGAATGGCTTTCCCAACATAGGAGGTAATAATATAAGTAGATTAACAAGATAGTCTTTGAGTTATTGAAAAGTTGTTTGGCAATAATCATCCCAATGAAAATTAACTTCTTTCTTTAGAAGATGTGTAAATGGTTAACACTTGTTTTCTAACTAAGAGATGAAGTGTCAAATTGATTTGATCTTACCCTGTAAACTATGAAGTTACTTTAAATTGGTTGGTGGCTACATCTCGGTTATAGCATGGACTTTAGCAAGATCAACTTTAATACCTCTATGAGACATGATGAAGCCAAGTAATTTTCATAAGGTTATGCCAAACACACATTTATTTAGATTGAGTCTGACTTTGTACTCTCATAATATTTTAAATATCTTACATAGCACTGCTAGACAGTTGACCCTAGTTTTGGATTTTCTTAATATGTCATCGATATAGTCATGCATCATATCATGGAATATGATAGTCATGGCCCTTTGATATGTATCTCCAGCATTCTTAAGGGCAAATGGCATTATCTGATAATAAAATGTTCTTCTGGTGTTATTTTGATCTGGTTGTATCTTGAAAAGCCATCCATGAGTGAAAACATTTCATAACCTACCATGGATTTGATGATTATGTCAATATTAGGAAATGTAAAATCATCTTTAGGATAAGCTTTGTTGATGTCTCAAAAATTAGTACAAATTTTGATCCCTTCAGGTTTTTTACTAACAGGTACCACATTAGAGATCCATTCTAAGTAGTCAATGGATCAGATACATCCTACTTCTAAGATTTTTTCCAACTTTTTCTTTACCAATATAACAATGTGAGGATGCATCTTATATAGATTTTGTTTTACTAATTTGGTGTTAGGATTAACCATAAGGTGGTGTAAAACCAAGATTAGGTCCAAACTTGGCATGTTAGAATAGGCCAATGCAAAGATATCTACAAATTCTCTCGATAGAGCTGTAAAGACTTTCATTCCTTCTCAGTGAGGGATGCACCTAATTTTATCCATTTTAGGTTTGATGGAGTCCTAATGTTTACATCTATTGTATATTCAACTAGAAGGGTCAAACCACCTTCTAGGATAGTAGGAAATGACTTGAACTATTGGACTATGTCAGGGTCCTCTATTAGGACTTTCTCTTCAACTTCTCCTAGGCATGATAAATTTGAGTCCCCTAATGGGAGATCTAGCCATGTGATAAAAATAGTTGAAATTTTTTAAAGAAATTGATCAAGTACTTGTTGTTTTAAAAAATTGAACTTGGATCCATAGGCAATTTCATCGTTGGTGGTCTTATAATCTAAATATGAAGAGGAATGAACATCCCCATCTAATGATGCCTAAAACAAGTTTTCACCACTAGACTAGCCTTTATATTGAATTTTTCCCTAGTCAAATAGTGGCTCAAAGAGATTTTCACTTTAGGACCTCAATGTTTTACTTATTTCTTTTTATCTAAGGGTGTTCACCCATTCTCCAAAATAGGCTACAAGATCCAATGTAATTAAGAATCTTGACTTGTGATCTTCCAACAAAATGTTGTCTCTAAGGCCTAAGAAGTCATAGAATGCCTCATCATTTTGGAACTCATCAATTTGTAGATTGGATTCTTGTTGGTCCCAATCTATCAGTTGGGGATAGTATAATGGTAATGGGTTGTGATGAATGATTGGGGTAAGGGTAAAAATGGCATTGGTATCGAATAGGTTAGTCTTAGCTAAGTCATCAAACGTGAGGCTATGATCAGACTCTACTTCATTGTCAGCATCATCCTCACTAGGTGTTAGTGATGGAATTTGAATAAGATATGTGGGGTCACCCCTAAGCAGTTTAAATCCAAGTCCATAAGGTCTTTCATACTTAGTCATGGAAATTGGCTCGATGGTTCCTTGTTGATTCGATCTGAGGCCTCTTCCTTCATAATTGTGATTATCCATGATCCTATTGGGAATAGGATACTTTGCACTTTTATAATAATTATCTTAGTCATCATTATATAACCATGATTCATCCCCTTCAAGAGGGTTGGGTTCCAGGCCAGATGCTAGTACAAATGTGATAGGTCCCTTATCTTTATTCTTTTGTTGCCAATGAATATGTGGGGTGACTTTAGGTTGCCCAAAGGTTTTCATATGTTGAGGAAGATTGGAAATATTAAATGTATCATGGGTCACATACTCTTTTTGTATATTATCTAAAATGGTGAAATGATTAGAAGCTTTAGGAGGTGGCATGTGGGAAAGGGAATCCAAGGTATTAAGATTTATGCAATTATCCAATGAAGGATCAATAAGTATGGCCTTTCCTTTATCCTACTTGGAACTTAGATTCATGTTGTATTGATAATTGTACCTTTGAAATTTAGCCTCAAGATGTTTGTAGTGTTCATATGAGTGTAAATCTCCTAGAATATTCACTTCTATCCCTTAATGGGAAAACTTGATACATTGGTGCAGTGTTGATGGGACTACATGAATCTCATGTAGCCAAGGCCTACCCAGTAGCATATTGTATGACAACTCAAGATCAAGCACATGGAAAAGTGTATCATGGGTCAAAGGCCCAATGATAACTGGCAAGCTAATGGTGCCTTGTGAATCTCTTTCTTGATTATCATAGGCTTTGATGGTTATCATTTTTGGCTAGAGATCTATCATTATGTACCTAAGAATCTTGATGAGATTTAGAGATACTATGTTAAGGCCTGTTCCATTGTCTATAAGGACACATTTCACTTTATGCTACTTTATATAAACTTCTATATATAATTGGTTATTATGGAGTGGCCAAGGGAAGACATATCACTTTGGTTGAATGTGACTTGTTGGGCTAGAGCTAGGTGTCCAACCAAAGCTTGGAATTTATCAAGGGATATGTCACTGGAAATAGTGGATTGGGTTAATAACTCATTCAAGATGTTCTTTTGGATTGTTGACATTCATAGCAAATCTAAAATAAAAATTTATGCTGGTGTCTTCAGCAATTATTCCACAATATCAAACTTCTTGTCTTGGTTAGTATTGAATTGTTTATTCTGAGGCTAAATGGTTGGTTGAATGATAGGAAAAGTGGAAGATGGTTATGGTCCTAGGACGGTAATATTTAACCTTTGAGTTTTGATTGCACAATCAGGATTAGATACTGGGCCATTATTTCTAATAAATGTTGGGAATGGTGTGGGACTAGATAAGATAAGTCTCAATTACCAGTGCACTTGTATGAGGTCATGTGGTAAGGACAATTTTTTGATATAAGGTCCAAAAGGGGAAGTCTTAGTTTGTTGGTTTGCCTATATGCACTCCCAAGTAAAATAAGGATTATCCTTGTAATTTGGTAGGATGTTGTTATTTAGCAATGGTCTAGGCTTATTAGTGCTTGGTCTAGGATTAATGGAGATGGTATAAACACTACCCCTTGAAATATGGCCTACAACCCTATTGTAGTCATGTGAAACTACATGGTAGATTTGTTGGTTATTACCATTCTAACCTTGGTTTTGTCCATTGTTCTATTGTTGTGGGTTTTACTATTGATTTTACTAATTCTACTAGTTTTTATGGCTTAGTCTTTGATTTTGATACTATTGATTTTGCTATTTCACTGGCCAATGTTGTTGCTATTGTTACTAATTATTATTTCAAGAAAATAG
Organism: Torreya grandis; assembly: GCA_037957365.1. NCBI lineage: Eukaryota > Viridiplantae > Streptophyta > Pinopsida > Cupressales > Taxaceae > Torreya > Torreya grandis. The sequence goes on from JARHVA010000188.1 coordinate 3,891,388, forward strand.
GGTTTGATAAATCCTAAGAGTTTGATTGAAAGTGGAAGCACCATTATCCAATGTCATCTCCCCATTCTCCAACATATTCTCAATCAAATGCTTGATTTGAACACATTTTCATAGATTATGCCCATTAACCTGATGATATTTACATAATTCATTTTCATGGTACCAACTAGGATATGGAATGCCTTATGGATAATGCTTTGGTATAGGCCAACTAATCAGATTAACGATGGTAAGTTTGCAAAATATAGATTTAATAAGCTCTCTTAGGTCACTAAAGACACGATGTGTAGGCATAGTTCTCCTTGGATGAGGGGTTTACAATGGTAAAGGCTATTGTATTTATTGCACAAGTCTTAGTTTTTATGCTTACAACATTGATTAGAGAGGTTTTTGAGTAGGTGTAAGCTGAAAAGGTGGTATGGATGATGTTTGCACTATTTAGACACGATGTGATTCAGTTACTCCATTTCCCACAACATTCCTATTGTGGTTGAATTACTTTGGTCTTTCTTGGTTATTGGCTTATGCCAATTGTGATGCTTCTACTTGAATGAAATGTTTATTTTGGACATTTCCCTGATTGGTACCTTGATTTTGATTAGTTGAATTAAGCTTGATGACTTCTTTATTGATGAGCACTCACTCAATCAACAAGCCTTTGTCAATGATCTCTTTAAAAGTATGTGCACATTGTAGTTCCAGATGATAAGCTATCTCATTATGCAAATTTTTAGTAAACATAATGGCTAATTGTTTATTTGGTAAACTATGGGTGAAAAGGCTTGTAAGGTCTCTCCATTGTTGTAGATAACTTGCAAAAATCTCACCAACTTTTTGCTTTTCTTGTGTTAAATCCACTAATGAAATTTGATGTTTGAGATTATAGGAAAAGTGTTATAAAAACTTATCATAAAAATCATCAAAATCCATTACTGAATTTTTGGGAAACTTTAAAAACCACTCTAAGACTTATCTAGCCAAGCTCCTGGGAAACAACAAAAGATATATGTCATTATATGCCACTGGTTGGCATACAACAAAGAACTCAGTCAAATGAGATTTAGGGTCACCTTTCCCTTTGTATTTATTAAATTTTGATGGTTTGTATCTTGGAAGAAATGGCATCTACAAAAACTCCATGTTGAATAGATAAGAACACATTTCATCCAACTTTAACTTTTTAGTCTATTTCCTAGCCTGAATGGTAGCAATTGCATCCTTCATCTGTTGCAATTCTTGAGATAGGAAAATAGAAGGAACATTAGTTTAAGGGAGAATATTTTTTTGGGTAGATGGTTGGGAGGTCACAAGTGAGACACTTTCACCCAGGTATGATGGAGATATTTGTTGGGCTATATTGGTTTGGTTGGGAAATGGACCAAGAATATACATACGTGGATTAAGATGTACTTGAAATTGCACATTTGGTTGTGTGATATTCTAGTTTGGGTTGGTGATAAGGGTTTGAATTGGAGGATTTTATGGTTAAGATAGAGGGATATAACTATATTTTTCCTATTGTGGTTGAAAAGGGACATGTTGCTGACTAATCAAACCTTGTTGTTGAGTGGGAACTTGTAGACCAAGACCCTGTCTCTGAACTTGTGGCACATTTTGAACCAACTGTTCTCTAGTAGGTACTTGAGAAACATGGGAGCCTCCTTGTTGCATAAATCCCTATGGGGAAGTGAAAATAGGTTACAAATTTAGCATCTATCATTGACCAATATTTGCATGTTATTGATTAGTCATTGCTTGGTTTTGGATTGGCATATTAGTTTATGATTGAAGAGGTATGCTTGTCATTACCTAGTAATGTGGAACATTAGTTTCCCTTGATTGAGGTGGTAATGCATTTTTCCTCTATTGTGTTGGTTCACTAGATTGTGCTTGTTATTTTATAATACTACTCATTACTTATTGAGGAGGAGTTGGATTCATCACATTCTATCATTGAGGTGTGACATTGGTCATTGTTTTACTACATAATCCCATAAGTTATACAGTTGAGGAAGTAGCCAGTTGAGGTTAGGATGTATAAACTCCTACTCCTTGGTATGATGATCCACTCATGGTATTAACTATAGGCACATGTTATTGGCTAGTTATTTGTGCATTAGTACCACTTTGATTGCAATTGGATGTTGTTTGCACATTATCCATTATATTTTGCTCATTACTATATATAGAAGTAGAAGACACTTCTTCAATAATGGGCATATGTAACAAGTTGTCTATCAAAGTGTTTTGCATGAATGAGTCTAAAATCTAACTCTCTTGACCATTTAACTCTATCAAAACTCTTGTTAAAGGAATTAGGTCAATAAGAGGCTTACTCACCATGTTCATCTAATTGAAATTACATGCTAAATTTAGGTAGGTTTGATATGTTGTCTACATTTGGTTAAATTCATCTTCCATGATGTTTTTGCCTTTATTAGGTAGATTAGGGTCCTGATATGTTGTTTGGACTAAAGCCAAAAGATTTCTAGAAGAAGCATGTTGATCATAAATTATGTTGTGGGGCACTCTTACTAGGCTTGGTAAATTTTCATGGGGGAAGTCAACTAGAAACTTGGCCCCTGCCTCTATGGCTCTAACCAAAATCTCATCTTTGTTCTCTAAAAAATGTTTCTCAAACAAAAATGGATCATACATGAAAGTTGTATTAGTAGAATATGACTATTGTATAATTGGATCGTCAGCTATGGGTATTATAGTTAGGTATTATGTGGTTTGTTCTTGGTTTTGTTCTGAATAAGGTGGTGTATTAACCAAATAATTAGCCAATGGATCTTGGCTTTGTGCCCCTAATTTATTATTATAAGAGGGATAAGAATCCATCTCATAAGGAATATTATTTGTGTGGGGGTTTTACACCTTTTCTTCCTATGTAAACACATTACTAATCCTTAGATTATACATAAGTCCACTACGAGTGTAAGAAAACATGTTGGGATCCATAGTCAATGCTTTGTGATAAAAGGTCAAAGAGTTCTTCACACTATAAAAAGACAATGTCTAAAATAGATGATGTTCAAACTTGATCTAGATTCATCAAAAAGATCAAAAAAGGTTTATGCAAGGATTTATGAGCAAACAAGCTAGCGTTAAATGTCCAATGTCTCACTATTCACATAAAGATGATCAAGTAAATAGGTTAAAAATCAAAATGCCAAACTCTAAGGTTAAAGTGTTTCAAATCAGTCTAATCTAGGAAATTAAAAGTTGTTAGGTCTTTTGGCTAAACGTGACATCAAAAGCTAGGCTCAAACAAGGCATGTGCTAGGACTCTTGGCCAAATGGCATCAAAATCTAGAATTTGAAATAGATGAAAGTTTTAATCTAACGGATTTGAAACACTTCTAACAAACACTGGGCATTTGATTCTTAGACATAAACTCGATCAACTATGTATAAGGTATGAAACAAAAGGCACTTTAGAGATAGTTTATTTTCTCACAAATAATGGTATAAAACATGGTTCTTTTGTCAAATAATCTAGATAAAAGTGAACGATATAACTATGCTAGACAAAGGATCACAAAAGTACACTCAAATTGGTCTTAAAATGTAGGAACAAATTTGAACTCTATACAAGAGGGTCTATGAAGCAATATTTGAAATGTTTTGGGTAACGTGACGATGCTACACTACCCAAAAGGTGTGGCTAAATATTTGTTTCAAAAACTCTCTAAGGCAAAGACAATTTCCCACAATTTTCATAGCATAACACTACTTTTATTGACTCAAAATGTTTTGGTGCATAGATTCAAAGTGCAAGTGTTTAGCATAAAAATGACTTAAGTTCAACAAGTGGTGAATAATGATCATGAGTCTTAAATGGCCTTCAACCCAAATTGGAATTTGAACCTAAGTTCCCTCAAGTTTAATGGAAATTGCAAACCCACTTAACACATTAACCCTATGAACTTATAAAGGTAAAATTTTGAATTTGTATTATAAATGAAGGAATTAAGCAATTCTGACAAAGGTCTAGACTCAATTGGGCAACATAACTATGCCAAAGTGGATGACATGACTCTCCAAGTTTTGATGAACTTTGAACAAGGCAAATTGATGATTTCACATGGGTAGCATAACACCTCTTTGTTTAAAGGAAAATGAGGACCATGTTTTTTGGTTTGTATCATTTTTTTACACCAAGTTTTGACTTCAAACAAGACTCTAATCTAGGACAAAACTCAATTGATTAATCACTCTTTGACTCTAAACTGATAAGGTTGCTTGGTATTATTGGAATCCATAAATATACATCATTTGAGAGGATTTAAAGTGTTCATCTAAAAGTAAATGTGCATTATATAGTAGGGTTTTTACACCCCCCTTCTCTCAAATGATAGTACTTTAACATGGACATTGAGGTGCACCTTACACCAAAAATACTTCTGTGGCAAGTGGGGTTTTATCTAAGATCTAAAAGTTTCTAAACATTCTAGGGGAATCGATTGCACAATGACTTTCATGCCAAACAATACAAAATAAAAGCATGGATTTTGGATCCATATCACTTGGCTTATTGTAAAAAGGTCTAGTCCTTTTTTCAATCACTACATCTTGCTATTCACTCAGTATAATGTGATATTCAAAGTGCCACTACATCTCATGTGCAACTCCAATTAGGAGCCAAATGAAGTCAATGATGGGAGGTGAAACCCTGTGTCAAAGCTTCCCTAAAGAACTCATGGGAGGTGATGAATTCCCCTTCGCAAGCCAAATTTGCATAAAAATAAAGAAAACATGAAATAGAAAGACTTTAAGGTCATTTTCAAGGTCACCCAAACTTTGATGAGTTTTTGGGGAGTGCTTTAGACAAGTTTCTTTCTAAGCCTTAGACTAGGCTATTTGCAATAGGAATGGCACTTTTGATTCCAAGGGTTACCAAAAGGAGACAAATGGAAGAGAATACACGTAATATCACTCTTTTATCCAAACAAAAATATAATTTAAACAACTAAGTGAATACAAAAATCTTGGAAATGTGAGTTAATTTTTAAACCCAAATTCAAAAAATGAGGTGGTGTTCATTTAACCCCTTGGTCTTAGTTGTAAATTTGAAAACTAATGCTAAAAACACTTATTTAAATACCTTAAATGTTACTTTAAGCACCAAAAAAATGTTCATAATTCATTTTTAAGCATGCAAAAGGTGATCTAAACATGATTTTAGCAAATGTTAAGCTTGGTCCTACAACAAAAATGTTAGCATGTCCTTTAGCTTTGAAGCTATTTTGGGTTTAAAATAATGAACTTTAAAAAAAGAGCTCTCAAGTTTGTGTTTTAAGAAAAACACAGTGACCGACGTTAGTTCTATAACCAATGATGGTTACACTTACTAACTGATGATAGTTATATAGCCAACATCAGTTATACCAATAGTGACCGATGATAGCTATCCAATCGATGACGGTTTTACTAACCAATATCAGTTATTACGTAAACCTTTGATAAATAAAACTGCAAAACAAAGTTATAAAATCAAATTGCAAGATTTTAAAGTTTCATAATGATATTCTTAATGTGTGGGATACATCTAGTCCCATCGGGCATGCCATATGTGAACTAGGAATTTGACTAAGAAGAGGAGATTAGTATGGTGTTAATGAATGAAACCAAATAAAAAACACACTAAGCCAACATCTTCATGCCTAGTTACTATGTTGAGCTTAGTAATAAAAAAAAATGACAAACACAACTAAAAAAGTAAGGAATAAAACACAAGAATTCCTTCACCTTCTTTAAATGCTCTAAATGCCTTTGTAGTAGTGTTTTGCTCAGCTTTATGCTCATGAAGTCCTTGGCAATGGAAGTTTGGCTACCTCCATCTCTCCTTGGCACTTTTAGCTTGTGGCTTGGCTTGGATTGGATTCAATTTGTCATGGTAACACTAGTTTTCATTAAGCTTTTAGAACTAATCCTACATTATTACTTTGCACAAATTAAACTTTAAAATGATGTTTATGGCCTCTCTATTTATAGATTTTTATAAATGACTAGAATCAACCTAAACCATCCATCTCAAGATTGAGATGTGTGGCTAAATATTAGTCCAATTATGTAATTAAAATTGATAAATAGGCTCATCAATCTTTGGGATAGAGGAGCAATTAAGAGGCATGGAGGGCTTTGATGAAGCATGGGAAGCATGAATCTTGATATTTATGGCATTTATGGCCTAGGGATGTATTCCCAAGAAATAAGGCCACCTGATGATGTAGATATTCAATATTCATTTCCAAAAAAAATTATTCAACAAGTTTCCATGGAATTCTTGATTCTACCTTGATTTGGATTAATTAGCTCTTGATCATGTTTAAGCACTTTGTGCACAAATTACTCAAATTGATCAGAATGCCTTATTATAAGTCAAAAATTTGACTAGATTAGAATTGGAAGTCAATTTCAGATGCATTGGATCTATTATCACATTTAGGATAGTACTAACAATAAATAATAAAAACATACATCTTGTGCAAAATATTTTATAGGAAAGAGCAATTTAGAGCACTTAGGTGCAAAATTAGTATTTTGACTTGGAATGATCTTATCAAAGTTAGCTAGCCCATAAATTACATTGCCCCATTTAATGATACTATAGCCAAAATTATAACTTCAATATGTTATTTTCACATCTTTTAGCATGTTTTAGTGTTTTAAGGCTAAATTGTGTGCTTTATGTAGAAATTAGTTAAAAGCCTGATTGGAGGTTATCAGTGGCCAGTTTTAGGTGTCTACAAATACTAGTCTTTGCATGTGATTTAGGGAAAGATAAATAGTGGTTTAAGGTCAATTTATAGGGTGTATGGTCACCAATATTTGAATAAATCAAATGAGTGTTCACTTTTGAAGATACATGTATGATAGGCCCTATTCCTACTAATACTCTACCTTTTAAGATTGTGTTTACATTGAACACAAGAAAGTTTTGAAGTATAGTTGATATGGCTACCTCTGTACATTGCTATGTAATTTTTAAAGGTTCCTAAATTCATTATGATTCATTATTTTGAATTATAAATATGCTTTTTGTAGTACCCAATCTAAAACCCTGTTGTAGTCTATGTTTGAAATCATAGTCAACCTGTGCCCAATGAAACATAGGGTAATAAAGTTTGTTATAGAGTTTTTGAATGTTGAGGTAAAGGCATAAAGAGTTGGGAAAAGTTATATGAATCCTTCTCATAGGTATAAAGGCATTCAAGAAACCTATAATAGCATATTATTTTCCTTTATAGTCTATTAAATACTCATAGTCATAAATAGAGGAGCATGAGAAACATGAACAGAAGAGCTAAGGGTAAAACCACCATTTGAAAAAGGTGTCTAGCTATGATATAAACCTTTAAAATCATATACAGTGGTTTAAAAGCTTATGACATAGCTAGAAATTATTTTTGGCCCTTTTCAGGTCTTACAAACATAGTCTTAACCCTATCTAGGGTTTTTAAACAAACATGAGTGTATCAATAAAATCCATCGATGAAACCTTGCCACATTTGGTCACTAGATAGGTGATAATGTTTCTTAAGAGATTTTGGTATTTTTTATTTGAATCTATACATTATTGTACACATAAAATAGGCTATGTGCTTAAGGTGTTAAGGAAGACCTAATAGGCCTAACCAAGAGTGATCAAATAAAAGAATCAAGTTAAGAAACATTGAGGGAAGAAGGATAAGGGAAAAAGGTATATGACTATGAGATTAGTTTCTCCATAAATCTTTGTATTATGTTGTACAATCCATAAAACAAAATAAAAATACTATAAGAGGAAACTTTGATTGAGAAAGAGGTATGGATAGTTGTCAATAATGTTTGAGAAAGTCTAAATATGGGATAAATAATTCAAGAGGTCTAAATAGAGTTGGATTGTAGTGATTTGAGAGCTAGTAGAGACAAGAGGTGTTGAAGATTGTAGGGATCTAGTACATATATAATTTTCATCAAAGAAGAAGCATAACATGGTGAGGATTATGTAGAGTGAGTGTGAATATTTTGGATGAAATGAATGATGAGATAAGACCATAAATAGCCAATAATGACAAGTTATGAATAGATATTGAGAGATCAAGGTAAATCAAGAAAGAATTAGATCCATGAGGTATTTGGGTAGAGGTGAGTGAAGGTATAAGTCAATGAGGTTTTCTTATTTTCATGCATAAATGACTAATGATATGAATCCCTCTACATCATGTGGTATTAGACTAGGAACATTCTAATTGAGGTATGTTTTGTTTGAATAATTGAATTTAGTTTGTATATAGTGATTGAGATTATTAAGACATTGTGTTGAAAGGTTGAATAGAGGTGGTTATGATATGACTAATGAGAATGCAAGAATTAGGTCAAGAGGCTACATGTATATGTGAAAGGAGAGGTAGAATTATAAAGAAGATATGTAACATAACCCTTAGCCAAGAAGGCTTAAAGAAGAAAGAGAACCAGTGAGAGCTCCAAGGAGAAAAAAGCTCATAAGTGAGTTTGAAGAGAGTCCTATAGGTAAGACAAGAGAAATAAGAAGTCCTAATTGAGGATAAAAGAGAAGAAGAGTAAGAGACCAAGTGAATGGTTAAGAGGATAATATGGAAGGCTTATCATAAAGGAGAATAGGTCTAAATGAGACCAAATAATTGATAGGCATCTTAGTTGAGATGAGAAGAGAAAGAGAGAAAAGGAAAAAGGGCAAGGTTGAGAAAATCCACCACAAGGAGAATATGGTGCATAAATACACTAAGAGGATTGATATGGAGAAATATATGGTAATATGAAGTAATAAATAGATGAGATGCTAACCAAGATAGAGCAGTTGAGAGAGATCATGAAGCTACATCTTGGGTGGGTCATGAGTCAGAAGACACTCAAGTGGCCAATCAAGTAATTTGTGGAGAAGAGAATAAGAACAAAGATGAAGTTGAAAGCAAGGTAACCTAGAAAGAGAAATGAAGAGGTAAGGAAGCCTGAAATTATTATGACTAATGACTACTTTGCATGTTTACATATAGGTGAAGAGTTACATGATGATTGGAAACATGAGTAGCATGCTAGTATATAAAAAATTTATTGGAAATTTGAGTATGGTGACACAATATTATGTTATCCTGAAGAGGGTGATCTATTGGATGAATATGAATAAAAAATAGGAGTTGCATTAGTACCATGCCTCATGACAGGCAAGAAAGAAGAAGATTTTAGTCAAGAAAGATTAGAGGAGAGCCCAAAAGTACAAGGTATCATTTTAATGTCATTTTTTATGGGTATGTTGATATATATGTTGTAAAGAATGATTTGTATGAGATTAATTTGGAACTAATTAATGTGATAACTAAAGTAAAATAAGGTACAATAATACCAAATGTAGTGTTGGACACATATGAGGTGGCAGTAATAGAGAATGAAAAGGAAGCACAAGTTAAAGTGCTTGAAAGAACTAAGTTGCATCAAGTTGAGGTGATTTATTTAGCACCAATAGAGATCAAAGGTGATGAGATTAATTATATAGTAGAATAAAAAAAATATGGTAGTATATCATGGAGGAATCAGAGGATTTGAGTCTCATAGGAGACCAAGAAAATATCATGGCAGCTGAGTTTGCATTATATGCAATCTTGAGGTAAGATGAAGAAGGAGATTTGGTAGCCAAAGAGCAAGCAATTGAAGAGGAAAAAGATGAAATCTAAGAGAGAAAATGGGAGGTGAATTTTATTGATATGTATGTTCCATGTGTAGGTTATTAGAGGCATAGAAATGAGCAGTAACTGTCTATGAATAGATTGAAGAAATAAACCAAGAGGAAGAGCAAGAGAGGAATAAAGCAAAGAGGAACCAACATAAGCAAGAATTATAAATTCCTAGGTATCATAAATATGCCTTGGGAAATAGGTGGATGTGCACTTGGAGAATGATGATGTAAATGATTTCAAAGTCAACACTACTTATAACTTTCATGGGAAAGTTTTCTTGCTCTTCGGTAGTATAATGCAGGAGCATCACCTATCAGTTTGTAAATATTAGTCTATTTCTCATTTTAAGTTTTTTGTGAGTCATATTGGGTCATTTTAGGTATATAGGATTCAATTTTGTGTGTTAGTTCCATGTAAAATTTGAATTAAGTTGGCAATGGAATTTTCCCACCAAAACCTTAGTTTGAATTTTCAAAATATCAATGAGAAGGTTTGAGATCTCCATATTATTTCCAAGGGGTATCAACATTGAATTTTTGTGGGGGTATAATTAAGGATTAAAGGGTGTTTTAAAACACATGATGACTCACTTAGGTGGCTATGTTAATAATCAAGTTAGTTTTGTACTTCTCCAACATACAAGGAGAAGTTACAATTTAGTTAGATAGTTATTTGGCAATAAAATAAAGTTATAAATGTTTTTTGGGAGGTAGTCATTAAATGAAATAAATAATGGGGGTCTGATTAGAATTTTTAATTGGGAGGAACCAAAATATTTTGAATGAGTTTGATTTATTTATGTAGACTATATCATGTTTGAATTCATGTTCAAGACTGAATGTTGTCTTTCTTGAGAAACCAAACCTTGTGAGGAAAATTTGAGTATGTTCATATTTTGATATATTTTGTTTTAAAAAATTATAAATTCATTAAATTATATATTTATAAATATTTTTAGGAAGGTAGATAGGGATTCTACATTACTATGTTTTGTATTCAAATAGGAAACTAAGTAGTAATTGTGAACACTAGTATGTGCATGTGATTTGGGGAAAGAGAAATAGTGGTTGAAGGTGGAGTTTGAGGGTGTATGGTCACCAATATTTGAATAAATTAAAATATTGTTCAATTTTTAAGATACATGTTATGATAGGCCTTGTTCCTACTAGTGCTCTACCTTTTAAGATTGTGTTTACATTAAACACAAGTAAGTTTTGAAGCATAGTTGATGTGGTTACCTATGTATATTGGTAAGTACATTGTTAAGGTTCCTAAAGTCATTATGATTATATATTTTAAATTATAAATATGATTCTTTTAGTACTCAATATAGAATGTTGTTGTAGTCTATTTTGAAATCACAGTCAGCCTATGCCCAATGAAACATAGGGTAATAAAGTTTGTTATAAAGTTTTTGAATGTTGAGGTAAAGGAATAAGGAGTTGTAAAAAAATTTATGAATCCTTCTCAAAGGTATAAAGGAATTAAATAAACCTATAAAAACATATTTTTTTCCTTTTAGACACTTATAGTCCATTAAATACTCACAATCATATACAGAGGAGCATGGGAAACATGAACAGAAGAGCCAAGGGGTAAAAGTACTAGTTAGAAAAGGTGTCTAGATATGATACAGACCTTAAAACACAATTTATAGTGGTTCAAAATCTTATGACATGCTTATAAATGATTTCTAACCCTTCTCAAGTCCTAAAGACACATTCTTAACCCTATCTAGAGTTTTTAAACAAAAACAAGTGTATCAGGAAAATCCACAAATGAAACCTTACCAAATTTGGTCACTAGATAGGTGATAATTTTACTTAATATATTTTTGGATTTGTAATTTTAATTTGTATGTTATCATACACATAGAGGAGATTGTGTGATTAAGGGGTTAAGGCATACCTAATAGTCCTAACTTAGGGTGATCAAACAAAAGAATCAAGTCAAGAAATGTCAAGGTAATAAGGATAAGGTAAAAGGGTATTTGAATATAAAATTATTTTCTCCATAGGGATTTGTATTATGCCGTACAAGCCATAAAACAAAATAAAAAGACTACAAGAGGAAAAAATGACTAAGAAAGAGCTAGGGACATTTGTCAAGAATGTTTGAGAAAGTCCAAATATGGGATAAGGACTTCAACAAGTCTAAATAGAGTTAGATTATAGTGGTTTGAGATCCAGTAGAGACAAGAGGTGTTGAATATTATAGGGAGCCAATTCATATATAATTTTCATCAAAGAAGAAGCTTAACATGGTGAGGATTATGTAGAGAGTGAGTGTGAATGTTTTGGAAGAAATTAATGATGAGATAAGACCATAAATAGCCAATAATGATAGGGTATGAATAGATATTGAGAGATCAAGGTAAATCAAGAAACAATCAGAGCCAGGAGATATTTGGGCAGAGGTGAGTGAAGGTAGAAATGAATGAGTTTTTCTTATTTTCATGCATAAATGACTAATGATATGAATCCCTCTGCATCATAATACATCTGGATATCCTGATCTAGTCTTGGATTTTACCAAAATATCATCCATGTAGTATTCAAAAATATCATGCAGCATGCCATACAAAATGATAGACATGGCACGTTGGTATGTGGCACTGACATTCTTGAGGATAAATGCCATCAATTGATAATATAAAATTCCCCATGGAGTGGTGAATGATGTCTTGTGTTGGTCTTTAGGTATAATTTTGATCTATTATATCTAGAGAAGCCATCCATAAGAGATAGCTTCTCATACCCTACTATGGAATCTAAAATTATACCAATGTTGGGCAAAGGAAATTCATCCTTTGGGAATGATTCATTAATATATCTTAATTAACTACACAATCAAATTCCTTATGGTTTTTGGTTGAATAGGATTATGATAGATATCCACTTTGAATAATTAATAAGATGGATATACCCTAACTCCAATAGTTTTTCTAAATTAGTATGTATGACTATGCAAGGGTACATTTTTATCAGATTCTATATGATAGGCTTGGAATAAGTGTGTACAAAAATGTGATGTAAAACTAAAGTAGGGCCTAAACTAGACACATCAAAATAACACCATGGAAAAATATCAACAAACTCCTAAAGGATGGCATTAATAGGATCATGTTCCTCTTCAGTGAGGCATGCTCCAAGTTTGATCCATTTAGGATCAAAAGGTGTTTCAATATTGACTTTAGTTATATCTTGGATAAGTAGTGCGGAACAAAGTTGGTAATGTGGTACATTGGTCTTCATATTTATTAGTTGGCTCGATTGGTCTATTGAGTTCACCCATGTAGGAAGAATCTAAATTACCAAGGTTTGGAAAAGGCTTATGGGAAATCCTAACCTAATTGATCAAATACTTTCTAATCCACTGAATTGAACCCTAATTAGCATGATATTTTGGGACTAGAGGAGGCCTAGGTTTTATTTTAAACAACATGAGCTTCCCTATCAATGGAGCCTAAAAAAAAATTCACCATGGGACTCATCTTTATATTCAATTTTTTTGTGGTATAAAATTGCCTCAAATAGGTTTTCACTTTGGGAGCTTGGTGTTTGATTTTTATTTTTCTTTTTCTTTAGGACTAAGTAAGTTCACCTCCTCTCCAAAATAGGCATCATGGTCTAATGTAATATCAAATCCCCATTTGTGATCACCACGTGGGAAATTATCTATGAGGACCAAGAATTCAAAGATTGCCTCATCATTCTACAAACCATCTAATGGTATATATGAGTCTTGTTAGTCCTACTCAATCAATTGGGGATGAAAAAAGAAAATAGTGGAATGAGATAGCATATAAGTAAAGGTATAAATGGATTAGGGTCAAATATGTTAGTGTCAACCAACTCATTATAAATTATATAATAGGACTTTGTATTGTTATCACCATTTTCTAAGCTAGATGATAAATTAGAGTCATTATGGAGATCTAAGGGGTCATCCCCAAGTGGTTTATATCCAATACCTCAAGTTAATTTGTTTTTATCAACTGATACTAGCTCAATAAGTCCTTATTATTTTTCTGCTAAGACTTTTCCCTTGTAAGCTTGATTATCCATTATCTTATTTGGAATAGGATATTTTATGTTTTGGTATCAAGTGGAAAAATCATCATTGTATAACCATGAATTAACATTGGCCTTGATTTGTTCTTACTTTTAGTGAGTAGTTTTTGTGAAAACCATAGGTCCTTTCTAAAAATAATCATCCTTTCTACTCCATTCCATTTTATTAGCTTTCACTTTAGGTCTACCATATGATTTAGGTGAAACTTGGTTATATGGAAAGCATTACCAATTTTGTATTCCCAAAGGCTATTTCCTTGAATGGTAAAATGATTGGCAATTGCAATAGGTGGTGTAGATGATGTGGAGGAAGGGTACTTATATCCACATAATTGGACTTAGGTGATTGATCAAATACATTCTTATCCCTTTTAGGGATGGGATCTATGAGAAAATGATAGTTGTAGATTTTGTACCTTACTTCCAAATGTTTATAGAATTGGTACGACTGTAGGTCACTAAGAATAGTAACCTCTAACTCAAAATGGGGAAATTTTATACATTTATGGAGAGCATAAGGTATAACATGTACTTCATGAATCCATGGTTTCCCAAAGAGAAAATCATAAAATAGTTTTAAATTAATAACATGGAAAAGAGTATCATGAAAATGATAATAGGTAAACTAATGGTACACTAAGATTCTTGTTCCTCATTATCATAATATTTGATAGTGATGGTATACAATTGAAGATATGATACTATGTAGCCCAAGTGTCTAAACAACTTCAAAGTTACAATATTTAGCCATGAACCATTGTCTATGAGGACTCTTTTAACTTTGTGCTAGGAAATGATTGCTTCAATGTAAAGTGGGTTATTATGTAAAGGTCTAAGGGATGACATATCTATTTGATCAAAGGTGAGTTGTTGGTATGGATCCATATGACTCACAAGTGTTTGAAATTTATCAGGTGTAATTCTACTTGGGATATTATACTAACTTAGAATTTCATTTAATATGTTCCTATGGACATTTTATGTACTCAAAATATCTACAATATAAAATTATGCTAGTGTCTTTTGTAATTGTTCCACAACAACATAAGGTTTGTCATTAATAAGATCAATTGGTTTGGTCTTCTGAGGTGGAGGACCTTGAATGGGATTTTTTGAGGAATAAGGTGTAGGACCTTGAATGGTAACTATTGTAGCATAGAATTTCACCCTTGTGGGAGAGCTTTTTTTAATATCTCCCACACCTAGCTACAATATTGGAATAACCTCAGGCTGTGGGTATCCTGTAGTGAGGTTGAACCTCTAATATTTTTAATGAGGATATCTCCTTAGATGATTCAATTCATCTTGTTCCCACACATTAAACCCTACTATTGACTAAGGAAAAGGGAGAGAAAGCTAACATGAAAAAGAAACCTAAGTTAAGGATGGTGATGCACCAAAGATGAAATGATCCAATTTTAGCTTGGAAGCCTTAATGACTACTAATGAATTTAACCAAGACACAAACTAATATGATCCTATCTCAAGGCCAAAAGCATAAATATTTTATTTGGAGGTCGAAGGAAACCCTACAATTTGAAGGATAGAAAGAGATAGGTTTGTATGAGACACTATAACTTGTGACACTTAAAAAAAGGAATCAATATATAACACTTCACACAACCTACAAGGAACCAAAAGAATTAAATCAAGATACGTAGAGAATCTACAGATGATGAAAATGGACATTCATCTATAACTTAAACTCCAATAATGTATACTTGAATTCAAACCAAAATCAAAAAATTCATCTCATTGCTTCAAGAGAGTGTTACAAGGAAATTTTGATAGAGTAACTCTATCACCAGTTGAGGGATCTCTTTTTAGGCTCAAAACCCTCTATATATAGTAGAAAGGGATGAGAGAAGAGGAGGATTTCATGAGAAAATAGAGAGAGGTTGTATATGGCTGCAACCACCACTATTTCCTTGAACTCTTTTTGCCTTTAGAGTATGCAACTACTTGACCATGAAATGACTCATCCAAGATCACCGTAAATCTCCTCGAGCCCTTCACATATTTAATTCTCCATTTTTGGATTTAAGAGAGCCATGTTATGGGTAGATACATGTTCCCACCAAGTTTACATGGTTTGATCTCTTGCATTTAAAACATAGTGTGCTCTTTACTATTGTTTTGGACTTATATATTTTATATTAAAATTAATACCCCCTTGGCTTCTTGCATGTCCATAGATCTGCTTGTGTATGGATTCTTATGAGTCATTGGTCTCCTACCATTTGAATGTGTCTTTGAAAATTGTCATGCACACTTTCACCTTTGAGATTCGTTGACCCCTTTGACCTCCACCAACCATTAATCTTTAATGTAAGATTGATTATGCACCATCGGATCTAGCTCCTAAAATGTTTCCACACATCATCTCTGCATTTGGCTAGAGACCCCTTTGATAGCTTTGAAATGCTAATAGATATTTTATGAGCTTGATATCTGACACTGGCATGAATGTCATGTTTCCTTCGGACACTTTACTGTGGGTCCTTTTCTTTTAGGATTTTTTAGAATGACCCTTCATATTTATTTGCTTTAGCCACTTCTTCAAAAGAAAAGGTCTTTAGGACTTTTGGAAAGGTCCACTTCCTTAATATATACCCTTAGGAAATTTTGTATAAGACACTTTGGCATGGAAATGACTCTTTGGAAAAAGTGTTTTGGCCCCTTGATTTTAAATTTCCGTTCAAAACTTGAAAAAGCTCCCCTTTTCACTAAGAAAAGTGCCCTTCAAAAACTTTAAAGTAGACCATTTTCCTGAGAGAAGTACCCTTTGGGAAAAGTGTATAAGACACTTTTTTGTATCATAATTCCTTCAAGAATTCTGAAAATGACCACTTTATTAAAGAGTTACCCTTCAAGAAAATTGTCCCATACAATTTTCTTGAAAGAAAAGGTCTTTGTCTTTTGCTTCAGACATTTAATCCGAAAGAAATATCCCTTCAAAAAATGTCTTAGATAACTTGTACAAAATAATTCAACACTTATCCAAAAAGTTCCTAAAATAATGAAACACTTAACCCAAAAAAAAGGGTCCTAAATAAAATATTTTGCACTTATCTTCTAGCTTGTAGGCTTGCCCTTGAACACTGCTACTAGATCCTTAGAAAACCTTGCTTGGATCCTCTCTATTTGTAAATGTCAGATCCACTTCTAATCCTTTGATCCATTACTTCATCAAACCATGCAAGATCTTTATATGTGGGCCAAAAATGGCCAACATCTTTGGTACCTCACAGGGGTTGTATGCCTATCGATGCAAGAGAACCTAAACCATGTTGCCTCATCAAATCTATCCATTGGGCATGGATTCAAGTCAATTTTTCACTGAACTAGAACCTCCCTTTGAATCAATAAGGATAACTATAACAAAACAAACACTATGCTCAAGGCACTTAGGGAACGGAAACACATAACTAAAAAGAATGTGCACAAGGAACCTAGAGGAAAACATGAAAATCTATACAAAATGTATAATATCTACAATGGCTATAAAATATTCTAATAGTAAGGCTTTAAATTAATCCCATTGAATGGGATGGGTAGTATCTCTCCATCTAATTGGGCCAACTAAAAATCATTATGTTGTTTGCATCCATGGATCAAATAAGGACCACTCCATAAGTTGTTAAATTTGGTATGGTTGCCTGGCTTGGCCTTATTTGAATCCCACTTAAGGAATAGATCCCCTTCCTTGAAGTCCCTTTCTATGGATCTCTTTTCAAAGGCTTTATTGACTTGAGCTTGATGTGACTCTAGTGTTTTCATTGCAAGGTCTCTTGTTTCTCAAGCTCTATGAGTTCTACCAGGCTCACATGCATGGGCTCATCTTCCATTAACTCCAGATGATGAGTTAGTTCTAATGCAGGAAGCTCAAGAGAAATGGGAAACTTTTTTTCCCTTCCATATACTAATACATATGGATAATTACCAATGTCAACTTTAAGATTCACCCTATAAGCCCATAAGGCTATCTTTAGTCTAGTGTGCCATGTCCTCTAATTTTTTTCCATAGTTCTCCTGATGATTCTTAGAAAATTTATATGTGTGGACTCAGCCAATCCATTTCCTTGAGGATAATAGTTTGAATACATTTTGAGGTAGATGCCCATCTTGAAATCCCATTCACTTATTTTCAGACTAAGGAATGTTAATGCATTATCAAAAAATATAGTGGATAGAACACCAAACCTAGTCACAATGTTATCATAAAAGTCTAGGACTACACCTTCATTATATTCTTTCAATGCAATGACTTCTACCCACTTGGTGAATTACTCAATTGCAATAATCACTTATCTATGTCCTGCACTTGATGGAGGGTTGATCATTCCTATGAAATCAAGCCCCCATTGCATGAAGGGTTGTTCTACCTGAATTGAGTTGAGAGGAAGGGATGCCAAAATTTTCTTACCCATAAATAAATCACACTTTTGACACTTTCTTACCCATGCATATAAATTTTTGAAGAGGTTGGGCTAGTAATAACCAACCCTCATTATCGTTACTAATGTGGTTTTAGGTGCAAAATGACCTCTGATAGGTCCATCATGGAATTGATCCAAAAGCTTGGTCACCTATTCATTATCTATGCACCTAAGGAGAACTCCATTAAGGCCTTTTCTAAATAAAACCCCATCAACCAATGTATAAGGTATGGATTGAAGTCTAAAATATCTCCTCTTGGACCTGTCAATACCTTGTGGGCATTCTCCTATTAGTAGAAAATGTGCCATATCCTAGAGCCAACTAGTGTGAGGTAGAGGTGCATCTATCTGTGAGTTATCTTATGTTACCAAGATAACCTCTTTGTCTTCATGAAATACATCAACCATATGCTCACACAATCCTTTGCCTCTCACTAGCTTAGTGACCTTGATCTCCACATCATACTCCATGATCTTGGTAATCCAACTAGCCCTCTTTTTATTCAAGTCTTTGTTAGGAAGAAAATATCTCACTCCAGGATGAGACACCATAAAATATATTTTTATATTGGAGAGCATTAGCCTAAACTTTTTAAAGCTTCTTACTACTGTAAGGACTTGTTTTTCTACAAAAGTATACCTCACCTCATACCCCTTAAGCCCTTGACTAAAAAATGTTATTGGCTGCTCAAGTCCTTAATTATTTTTACATTAGCATAGCTGATATATTGTCAATATTAATGAAGGCATATAATATGAAATCCCTTGAGAAATCAAGATTCATGAGTGTGGGTGCTTGGGAAATGGCTTTCTTGATAGCCTCAAATGTTGATTTACCATCATTTGACCAAGTGAGCACTTGGTTCTTCTTTAGCATGGTTGTGATGGGTTTGACCAAGTTTGAAAAACTAGGTATAAACCTTCTCACAAAGTTTATCTTCCTAAGGAAACTTTGGATCCCCTTCTTATGCTTGGGTAAGGATAAGGCCAAGATGGCACTTATTCTATCAAGATCAATCACTAATCCCTATTTTAAGACAATGTGACCCAAAAAATTACCCTCGTGCATGGAAAACATGCACTTCATAGGATTCAAAGAGATCCCATACTCTCTACATCTCTCAAAGATCAACCTTAGGTGGTTTATGTATTCATTGGCATCCTTGGAGAAAACTATGATGTCATCTAAGTATACTAGCACCATTTGATTTAGTAGCCCTTAGAAAGCCATATCCATGGCTCTTTGGAAAGTAGACCCAACATTTGATAAGCTAAAAGGCATATTTTGGTAAGCATATGTGCCCCATTTGGTGGTGAAGGTAGTATTGTACTGATCTTCTTCCTTTACTAATACTTGGTTGTAACTTGAATATCCATCCAAAAGAGAAAACCATTCTAAACCTACAACTATTTGAAGAAGTTGCTCCATGGATGGTAGATGGTAATGATCCTTCAAGGAGACCCTATTTAGATCTCTAAAGTCAACACATAGCCTAATTTCCCTACTCTTCTTCCTCACATGTACCAAATTGGCTACCCACAATGAGTGCTTGATGGGAAAGATGATCTTGGATTCAATTAAATTGGTCAGCTCTCTCCTCATAAGCTCTTCTATTTTGGGGTTAATGGCCCTTTGTTTTTGCCTCACAGGGTTAGCATTAGCCTCCAATTCTATAGTATGTTGGGCTAACTTTGAATCAAAACTTTTTATGTCACTATTTTCCCAAGAAAAGACATAAATATTCCTTACAAAGTTTAATAAAATCATGCCTTTCTACCTCATTTCTTACCTTCCCAAGTTTGAGGAGCTTGTCCTTGAAAATAAAGTCTCTTTCATAGTTATCTTCATCAATTGACATCACTACCTTGTCTTTCCTCATATGGTCTCCCTCATGGAAAATACTTTCAAGGGTGACCAACCCTTTAGTAAGCTTGTTATATTTTAGTTGAATAATTTGATCCTCATACTGGTGTTGAAATTTACCTTGGTTGGTGGAGGAGAACTCTACTTCCTACTGTAATAAACAAGAAATTTTTTTGTCATTTTTAAAGACCTACCAATGGGCTTCATTATCTGGTACTGATAGCCTCACCACCACATTGACATGTGGTTAAACCTTGGCCTCTTTTACCTTACTTAAAATATCAAACTAGGGTCCCACATCTACCAACCTATCAGCATGTTGATTTTGGTTCCTTGGCACAGCTTAAATGTTAAAGGCTTAAAAATCTTCAATTAGGTCCCACACTCTAATTTTTTAGCACCTCATCAAAGGATTCTTTGTAATGTTTAGGCCCTTGACTTGGTTCACTATAATTTCACTATCTACATATGTTGTAACTACTTGATTCCCTTCTTACAAGTCCATTAGAGGCCATGAATTAGGCCTTCATATTCTATTGCATTAGAGGAGCAACTAAAATTAAACCTATAAGAAGAGAAATACTTATCATTTGGATGGGAAACCAGCATTACACCTACTCCAATTTTGCTCTTTGAACCATCATAAAACAACTTTCACATGCCATTGAGGTCATATTTAGGTCTAATGACAGAAGGTATGAGATGATTTTCTTCATGTAGTAGATAGACACCCATGTCTCTTTCTTCCACACCTTCTAAAGGGTTGATAAATTGATTATCCCCCCATATCTCATCCAAGAATAAGTCTAACATCTCCTTAGGATAAGTATTTAGTTCCTAACCAATTGTAAATTCATCCTCATAAAGGATAATTTAATTAAGGTTTATGATATCTAGTTGATTGGGTTTAATGTGGAATTATGTCATGGGCTCAATGTTGATTTATACCTTAGTCTCATACCTTGTTCTGAATGCCATGTAGAACAAATTTGTTGCTAGATAACCGCTAATTTTGGCTGTGAATTCTATATATAGGCATAATGCAAAGTGAGGAGTTACATCAAGGATCAACACATTCTAAACCATCAAAACATTAATACAAACATGTAGGGTCAAGTTCAATTATTTGATGATACCAGATGGCTTTATGAAAGAATCATGAAGCTATAGATTTCCCTTAGTATGTGGCTCATATTTGAGGTTCAGCTAATCAGCTATAGACTTTAACATTACTAAAGTGTTAGCTCTACTATCTACCAATAAATTATGCACCAAAGAATCACCAATGATTAATGAAATGTAGAACAGAGGAGGCTTGACTATCTTACTTGATCCTTATCCCATAGGACCTTGAGTTGCATTGGTGAGGACCTTAGTTTCTTTGTTTGGTTGTTTGCCTACAATCATGGTAAAACCTATCTTGGATAAACCTTCTTGAAGGATATCCACTTGACCAGGCTGAAAATCATGTCCCACATCAGTACATTCACACTAGATTTATTCATTTGCTCAACAATGTTTATTAGTGGACCACCAACCTTTGCCTATGCTTTGGGGGCCACTACAATTGTTTGTTGAATTCATGAGTTTTATGGATTAAAAAGGGTCCCTTTATTTTGATTTTTAGGAGTTGTTAGGGCTTTTGGAGTAATAGTAGGTTCATTAGGATTAGAAAATGAAGGAGTAATGATAGGAGGTTATTTGAATGCCTCTTGATTACCATCCATAATCCTTATTTTGCACCTTGTATTAGTTACTATTAGATTGTATGCCTAGCTAGAACTAGCATATTGATTGAGTGCACAACACTCTTCTTACTCACTGATGACCATTAGGGCATCTAACTAGTTTAGTACCTGATCAAATCCTTAGTCTTGTATAGGCTATCCTAGTTTTATCATCAGGGGATCTCTGTGTTTTGAGCCATAAGAGCTTGATTGTATCCATAAGCGATAGCTTGCTACCATTGGTCATTAAATGTCTAGTTAAAACCATTAGTTGGGACAACAGATTACCCAAAATATGGATACCAAGGTATGGTCCCTTCAACCTCTTAAGCCATATTGTTTTGAATAGGAACCAAGGAGTTGGAAGAGCCTACAACATTTGGGTTATAGCTTCTCTATTTATTGTATCTAAGTTATCCTTGCCCTTGCTCACAGTTCTAGTTTTGGAAATTTCCCTTGAAGGGTGGTCTATTCCCTTGATAATATTTCTACTAAGGCTGATATGGATATTGATAAGGTTTATTGAATTGAGCTTGCTTCCTTTTAACATTTACCACATCATTTCCCAAGGATTGGAACAAGCTCTTAACTTCTAGGTAGTTTTTATGCTCTTGGGAATCACTTGATCATCTAGTGGATGCATTTTCCTATTTAGGTGAAGGTATAGTAGCAATTTTTGGAGTTGGAAGAGTAACATCAAGTGGGGGAATAACCATAGGGGGAGATCTAATTTCAAGGAAAAGAGGCATTCAAGGTCTAGGAGAAATCTTGCCAACCTAAATTAGGTAATTGTTTACTTTAATAGCCACCTCATAAGCATCTGGTAATATGTCCCCTCCCATGGATTGGATCATTATAAATATATCACTATTTAGAGCCTTCAAGTAGTATAAAAATGCAAATTTAGGGGATAGTCTAACAAAAGCTGGAATTCTATCCCAAACTTTTTGGAATCTTTTGTCAAAGTCTTGTATGACTTCATGTGGGGCTCTCTTGATTATGGTAAGTTGTTCTAGTAGTGACAAATGGTTACTCTTGTTTACAAATATTTTACATAAGGCCTCTCCTAGATGATTCCATGACTAAATAGAATTAGGAGCTAAGCCCTTATACCAATCTAAAGTTTTTCCCTTAAGGGATACAACTAACAATCTAATAGCTATATTTTCTATAATAACATTATAGATATTACAAAAATTGGTTGTCATTGATGTGTTTAGTAGGGTTTATGGCTTGGTCTCCTATAAAAATATGGGATGATTTTGAGAGCTTCTATTGGCATAGGATCGTATTATGGTAGATTCAAAGGAATTTGGCCACTAAAGCCTACAAAAGCTCTTTGGGGAATCATGGTAACAAAAGGGGCTAACAAAGGTCTTCTTATGTAGGTATACCTTTCGACTGGTTTAGGAAAATAGTTTCTTACATATGGGTGAGTATGGGTGAACCTTAACCTTTTTGTTGAGTTTAAAGGTAATTTAATAAATTCAAAAGGAATACCTCTTAAAGCTAATCTTGTAGTCACCTTTGGCATGAAAAATAGTTACTATTCAGCCACCAGATTGCTGAGTGTTTTTTAGAGTCACCAGATACTAAAATATGAAATCTATAGCCACTATAAATTGATCAAACCAGTATCAAACTTGACCAATCTTCCTCAAAAGTGGTCCCAATTAGGCATGCCAAAAACTATTGTAGTATAGAATTACACCCTGATGGGAGAGATTTTTTTAGGCTCTCCCACTGCTAGCTACAATATTGGAACAACATTAGGTTATGGGTAACTTGTAGTTAGGTTAAACATCTAGGATTTTTAATGAGGATAGCTCCTCAGATGCTTCACTTCATCTTGTTCCCACACACTAAAACCTATTGTTGCCCAAGGAAAAGGGAGAGAAAGATAACATGAAAAAGAAACCTAAGCTAAGGATGGTGATGCACCAAAGATGAAATGATCCACTTTCAGCCTAGGATCTGTAATGACTAATAATGAATTTAACCAAGACACAGACTAATCTGATCCTATCTCAAGGCCACAAGCATAAATATTTTGTGTGGAGGTCAAAAGAAACCTTGTAATTTGAAGGATAAAAAGAGATAGGTCTATATGAGACACTATAACTTGTGACACTTCAAGAAAGGAACCAATGTCTAGCACTTCACATAACCTATAAGGAACCAAAATAATTAAAAAAATATACGTAGAGAATCTATAGATGATGAAAAGGGACATACATCTACAAGTTAAACTCTAATAATGTAAACTTGACTTCAAACTAAAATCAAAAAATTCAGCTCATTGTTTCAAGAGAGTGTTACAAGGTAATTTTGATAGAGTAACTCTATCACCAGTTGAAGGATCTATTTTTAGGCTCAAAATCCTCTATATATAGCAAAAAAGGATGAGAGAAGAGGGGGATTGCGTGAGAAAATGGAGAGAGAAGTCATAAATGGTTGTAACCACCACTATGTCCTTAAACTCTTTTTTCCTTTAGAGTGTGCAACTAATTAACCATGAAATGAACCATCCAAGATCACCATAAATATACTTGAGCCCTTTATACATTCAAGTCTCCATTTTTAGAGCTGAGAGACCCATGTCATGGGTAGCTGCATTTTCTCACCAAGTGTACATGATTTATTCTCTTACATTTAAAACTTGGCTTTATATTTTTTCTATTAAAATTGATACCCCCCTTGGCTTTTTGCATGTTTATTGATTTGCTTGTGCATGGATACCAGTGAGTCATCGATATCTTTCCAGTTGAATGTGTCTTTGACACTTGTCATGCACACTTTTACCCTTGAGATTCATTGACCCCTTTCACCTCCATTCACCATTAATCTTCAATGTAAGATTAATTATGCACCATCGAATCTAACTCTTGAAACCCTGTCATGTGTTATCTTTGAATTTGGCAAGAGACCCTTTTGACATATTTTGAATGTTAATGGCTATTTTATGAGCTTGATTTTTGACATTGGCATGAATGTCATGTTTCCTTCAGACACTTTCCTATGGGCCCTTTTATTTTATGATTTTTGAGAATGACCCTTCATATTTATTTACTTTAACCACTTCTTCAAAAGAAAAGGTCTTCGAGACTTTTGGAAAGGTCCACTTCCTCAAGAGATACCCTTCAAAAATGTTGCATAAGACACCTTGACATGAAAATGACTCTTCAAAAAAAGTGTTTTGGCCCCTTGCTTTGAAAGTGCCCTTTCAAACTTGAAAAAGGTCCCCTTTTCACTGAGAAAAGTTCCCTTTGAAAACCTTAAAGTGGACCATTTTCTTGGGAGAAGTACCCTTCAGGAAAAGTGTATAAGACACTTTATTGTAGAAGAATTTCCTCAATAATTCTAAAAAAGACCACTTTATTGAAGAGTTACCCTTTGGGAAAATTGTCTCAAACAATTTTCATAAAAGAAAAGGTCTTTGTCTTTTGCTTCAGACATTTCATCTAAAGGAAATATCCCTTCAAAAACTTTGTCTCAAACAACTTGTCTAAAATAATTTAATAGTTAGCCAAAAAGGTCTCGAAAGAATGAAACCCTTATCTCAAAAAAAAGTGTCTCAAAAGAATGAACAATTAAAGATTTAGCTGAATAAAATATTTTACACTTAGCTTTTTGCTTGCAGGATTACCCTTGAACACTATTGCTAGATCCTTAGAAAACCTTTCCTGGATCCTCTTTATTTGTAAATGTCAAATCCACTTCTAAGCCTTTGATCCACTGCTTCATCAAACCATACAAGATCTTTATATGTGGGCCAAAAATGGCCAAAAGTAACCTTAGAACATCAATTTTAAATTATACAACCTCAAGTCAACAGGGGTTACTATAATTAAAAGAAGGATAATGAAGGCTTGGAATGGTAACACTTGGTTATTAAGTACATTTTGGGATATTATGAGCCAAAAGAGGATTATTGACAAATAGAGGTGGAGGTCCTAAAATGGATTAAAAATAGCATTGGGTATTATTGGTAATTATCTTAGGAATGATATTAATGGTATCAATATGTCCATTAGTTATGAAACTTACAACATTGTAGTTGTAAGGGACATTTTTCTAATTAAATTGATTAAAATTGGTATCTTGACCTTGATTCTGATTTAGCTAGATTGGTTCTATCTCTAATTATAATTGTGAGGTATATTATGATTTTGGTTATGAGCTTGATTTTGATTTTGATTGTTATTCAAATTATGATATAGAAAAGGGTTTGATATATACCCAAATCTTGATTAGATGTCATGGACACATTATCCAATGTTATTTCACCACTTTGCAACAAATCTTGGATGATATGGCAAAGATGCACACATATATGAATAGAATGGCCTTTAACCCAATGATAATCACAAAATTCATTCTCATTATACCAATCAAGTTTAGGCAAAAAAATTTAGAGATGGTTTTGGCACTATCCAAATGATCATGTTAGAAGCAACTAACTTTTAGAAAACCATATCAATAGGCTCACCAAGATTATTAAAAAATCTATTATGATAATGACCTCTTCTTGGAGGTGGTATTTACAAAGTGAGAGGCTGAGTAGGTGGTTTCACTTCAATAGGTGATGGTTGCACCATTTGTACATGTTAAGATTTAATTACCTCATCTCCTAAAACATTTTTGTTCTTATTAAATGGTTTAGACTTCTCTAATGTACTTTCTCTTACACATGAGCTTGTGTTTGATCTTTGTTATAATTTTTTCTGAGAGTAAAGCTTAATTATCCATTTATTAATGAGTGCTTTCTCAATCTATATTCCCTTGCCTATAATTTCTTCAAATGTGTTGGCATAAACAAGCTTGAGAGTATGAGCTACATCAAACTTAGATTGGTGGTGAACATTGCAACCAATTTTTTTTTGAGGAGATTGTGTGGTATTTGGTTGGATATTGAGAACCACTATTTTAAATAAGTGTTAACACTCAAAACATGTACTCGTATATAAGGGGCTCACACACACTAACATGTGACACTTTTGCACCTAATGCCTTGAAATTATGCACTGAAGAATGATTCAATCTCTCATTTTAATAATGAGATCTTCCCCCAAGGTTTGGGACTCTTTTGCTCCTTAGGATGAACCTCTAGAGTAGATTGGATTCCTTTTTTTCTAAATGCACCTAGTTTAAAACCAATGTGCAGACCTACAAAGAGAAGAATTAAATCCATCACTAGCACTCAACCTAAACTTGACAAAGGGGAAAATCAAGAGAAAAGGTAATAAGTTTGACAGAATGTACGAGGTGATGCACCAAGAATAGAGAGAGCACTTCACCTATTTAATGACATAATAAAATTAACAAGTTAGATATAGAATAATCAAACCAGGTACACTACATAAGTATTTTGTATGGAGGTAAGGGAACACAGCACAACATTATGAGGTATAACAAATGGTCCATAGATAATTCCTACATAGACTTGTGTATACACATGTTACCTTTAGAGAATTTTAATTTTGTGTAGAGGTGCAAAAGGAGGATGGAAATGAGAGGGAAAAACATCCACAAACAAGGATCAAAAACCATGAATACACATAGGACATAGATCATGAATAAAATTAAATCAATTATTATTAATCTCAAGGTCTAAGGTAATGTTAAAAACTCAAATAGGTAAAGATTTATTATACTAAGAGAGGGCCCTTGGAGAGTAAATTTTAATAGCATTGTGATGCCTAGAAATCTCAACCATTTTATAATAAAAATAAAGGTTTATATAGAATTGGGCAAGTCCCAACATAATTGATTCACCATTAGAGGTGGTAAATAGGAACTTGAATTTGAAGATGATGCCTAGAGCCCAAGGTCGATTAAGAATACCAAAGTCTTCACAATAACTACTTCAATCCATGATCATTCAATTTAGTTCTAATAATTTGATCCTAAAAGTAATTCAAAGGTCATTCTTGGATATTTAGGTGGCCTACATGTTTATCAAGGATGGATATATGCTTTTACAGCTAGAGGGTATGTGTGTGCATGATTTGACACTCTAAAATTTGCCTTTTCATTCAATTTTATTTGGATTTAGCTCCCTCGATTTTCAATTGAGCTCAACTACACCCTCATTCATGGTTTCTACATGTCAATCCACCTAGTCTAGCCCACCGACATGGAACGACATGAGCATATCCTTTGGATTCTTCCATGTCATCATGCACATGAGGTTAATTAAATGTATCATGGGATAAGGGTGTGCATTGATGCTTGTACAAAGAGCTAGCTGCATAATGAATCTATGAGCTTATGAATGGTATCGAGGGTAATATTTTATGGAAATACACAAATCCCTAATTCTTCATGTCCCTAGTCTCTTTTGGTGGTGCTCATAATATTTGCCTTCTATCTGAAATATATATTGGTCTATGAAGGAGATGATGTGTATCATATTCATAGTATATATTTCATAAGGATGTAAATGTGAAACATTATGCTTTGGCACTTGACTTCACCATTCAGTCATGCGGAGGAATTTGAATAAGAGTTAATAATAATATTCAAGATATTGAGTGTGCTCTTCATTATTTGGAATTAATTTTTTCACACTTCTTTCTTTCACTGATTGAAGTCTTGGAGACCTATGTACTCTAATATGCACATAGTGTTGGTGCGATGAAGGATATTTGTATGAAGTATGCATTGAGAACTCCTCATAGGCATAAATAAGCACTTCATTCATTTACAAACCCATGATGACTATTGAGTGTATCCACATATGAGAAGTGTATGTATGTAGGCTTGATTTTAAGGAACTTGATATTACACATGCACGTAACCTCTTTTGTGATCCTTATGAGTTTAGTAATTTTTTGGTGTGACTTGGAGAGTCAACACTTTTGATGACCTCTATAGGCCATTTTCATACTAAGTGGGAATTTAATATCCTTAAAATAATCCATTGGGAATCCCTTGATTTTCCTTCTCTTAATTGTGATTGGCATTAAAATCCCATCTAGACTTAGAAGGAAGTGAGATACCTTCCACAAGGATAAATGAAGGAAACAATTATGTTAAATGGTGCTTAAAGGAAAGGTAAATCTAAACTAATAGAACTACACACAAGTACTTAGAGGGAATGAAAATATTCTAAAAAATAGCATGTGTACATGGCACTTAGGGAAATTAAAACATCTAAATTACTATTTACATGAGTGTTCATGATCATTAGAGATAGTGCTTAAGATGAATCCTATTGACAGGGATAGGAAACACTTCTTTGCTTGGCCTTCCAAGATAGTATGTATTATTTTGCTTGCAAATGGATATGGTATATGAGCTACTCCATAACACATCAAACTTTGTATGTTTTCCATATTTTTATCTATCTAAATCTTATTTAAGTACCAAGTCTCCTTCATTGAAACTTCTATTAATATCCCTTTTGTCTAATGTTATCTTGGTATATGCCTATTGAATCTCCATAGTGTGCATGGCCTACACCTTGAGTTCTTTGAGTTCCATTAGCTCAATTAACCTTACTATCATGAGATCACTCTCAGATAATTCTATTTTATGGGATAGCTCCAATGAAGTTAATTTGAGAGATGTGGGAAACCTCACTTACTTTCCATAGACTAACATGAAGGGGGAATTTCCTATCACTATTTTAGACATTATTAGATCTACTCAGAGAGTTATTTTGAGCTTAGTATTCAAATATCATTGTTTGTCTTATATGGTTAACTTAATGATGAAAATCAAGGTTTTTTAGTCAACTAAGCCAAAAAATTACCTTGGATATAATAGTTTAAGGAGGTGCTCAGATAGATGCTATGTCTAACCACCCATTCACTGATCTTGGCACTGAAGAAAGCTAGTACATTATCTAAGATAATAGTATTTAAAACACCAAAAATTATGACAATGCTTTCATATAAGTTTAAGATGGAAACCTCATTAGCCTATTTAAGCACTATTACATTCATCCACCTCATAAATTATTCAATTGTTGTGACGATCCATTTGTGTCATGTGCTCGATGGTGGATTTATCATACCAATGAAGTCCATACTCCAATGTGTAAAGGGTGGATCAAATTGTATTGGGCATAGGGGTAGGGCTTCCAATTTTAACTTACCTATAAATATGTCACACTTATTTTAGCCTCTCACCCATGTATGCACATATTTAAATAGAGTTCGCAGCAAGTAATAACCTCTTGACAACCCATCATGGAACTCTTTAAGGATCATGTTTACCTTAGCTTATTCTATGCATTATAAGATAACTCCATTGATTTCTCATCTAAAAATTTCACCATTGAAAAGCACATAAAAAATGGCTTGTAATCTTAAATGTCTATGCTTGGATTTATTCAAGCCATATAGATACATGTCAGTCTAGAGATCCTCATGTTCTAAGTCTAATCCATCACAATGTCTTAGCCCATTAGTTGGTCTTCACTCAGCACAAATATCACTCTATATTATATGTTCACATCCTCTATTAGATGCTCATTGATTCCTTTGCCTTGCACCATCTTGGTAATTTTGATGTCTATGTCATAGTCCATGACCCTTGTGACCCAACCAGCTCTCTTCTCATCAATGTCCTTATTAAGTAAAAACTCCTTTACACCTATATTTGTAACCATGAACTAGATTTTATTATTAAATAGCATGTATCTGAACTTATTAATAAACCTTATTATCTTAAGGGTGTGATTCTATACAAATCTATAACAAAACTCATAATCCTTGAGTTCTTACTAAAGAAAACTATAGGCTACTCAAGTTGATCATTATTTTACTATACAAGAATGATCGATATGCCTTTAGTTATTCTAAATGCATAAAGGAGAAAGTCCCTACTATAATCTAGGTTTACCAAAGTAAGATCCTCTATGACGGCATGCTTTATGGTCTTGAAATTACTTTTACCTTTATGGGTCCATCTGAATGCAAGACTCTTATTGAGAATTATTATAAGGGGCTTGACTAGAGTTGTGAAGCTTCACACAAACCTTATGACAAAGTTTATTTTCCCCAAGAAGCTTTGGAGAATCTTCTTGTGGCCTCAGAGAGGGAGTGATAGATGGCCTCAAGTTATTCATGATCAATTTCAAGTCCCTCTTTGGAGACAATGTGTCCCAAAATTTTGCCTTCATGCATAGAGAATACACACTTGCTTGGGCTCAGAGAGATCCTAAACTCTTAAAATTTTTAAAAGACTGGATCTAGGTGACCCAAATGATCCATTACGTGCTATGAAAAAATAGTTATATCATCAAGGTAAACCAATATGATGTTGTTGAAGAGTCCCTTGAATGTCATATCCATGTCCCTCTAGAAGGTAGCTCCTAAGTTTGTTAAACCAAAGGGAATCCTTTAGTATGTGAAGGTACCCCAATTAGTAGTGAATGCCATTTAAAATTGATCACAATCCCATGCAAGTATGTAGATATATCTTGAATATCCATCCAAAAATGAAAACCTTTCTGCAACTATGACTATTTTTATAATTTTATCCATTGGTGGGAGGGGTAATGGTCTTTGAAGGAGGCTTTATTTAGGTCCTTAAAGTCTATGCACAAATATTATCTTCATTCTTATTATGCACTAGGACTAGATTGGCCACCCATGAGGAATGTTTGATCATAAGTATATGTTGGCCTCAATGAGCTTTGAGAGATTCTTCCTCATTAAAAGATCAAGATTAGGGTTAATTGGCCTCTACTTCTGCCTGATCGGTTTGGTATTGGGGTCAAGCTTAATAGTATGATAGGCTAAGCCTCTTTTCTTCAAGTTGGTGGTCTTAGTAGCTCCATGTGAATATATCATCATACATTTTTCTTAGCCCAATGAATTATTTAACTTTATATGGGGAGCATACCTTAATATATTTTAAGATCTTGTCATCAGATATGACCACCAACTTGAAGATTTCCTCTTTTATTATCATGATTTTCCTCTTGCCCTTTAGCTAGTCATCAGAATTGAAGATGCTTTTCGATGTGACTAACCCTTTAGGAAATTTATTTCCCTTAAATTGAATGATTTTATCCTCATATTGAGCATGGATCCATGGTTTATTATTAGCATAGAACTTTTCTTTGTCTTGCAATAATTTGACAATTTTTTCATTACTCTCGAATACCTACCAATTACTTTCATTGTTTGGGACTGTTAGTCTAACTACATGTTTTATGAGATACTTTTACTCATTCTTTATACTACATGGGAGGTCATACTACATGCTCATAGTTGGGATCCTATCAAAATCATCATTGTATGCCCTTGGTATGGAATAGATACTAAGGCATCAAACTCTTTGATTATGTCCCATGTCTTATGTTTATAAGCTCTCAACAGGCTATTTTTAGACATTTTCTAGTCTCTAACCTAGTTTACCACTAGTTCTCTATCTCTAAAATCTTACAACACCTTGATTCCTCTCTTATGCACCAATGGAGACCCTAGATCAATGCTTCATATTTGACGACATTATTTTTGAAACTAAACTTTAATATAAATGCATGGAAATATTTATCCTTCTGAGGGGAGACAATTATGACATCAACCCCTATGCCATTTTTAATTTAGGAGCCATCAAAATATAACTACCATATGCCTTCAAGGTCTTATTGCACCTTTACAAGGTTAGGCACCAATATGTCCTTATTGAGAATGTAGTATATGGTTAGACCTATTTCCTATACATTATCATATGGGTCAAACTCATTATGTTAATCTACTCATTCATCGAGCAAGTTATCCATAAATCCCTCAAGAGGCATAGCAGTCTCATGAAGAATTGGATTCTCTTTTTGGTTAAAGAAGGTACAGTTTGTATCAATCAAGCTAGGAATGTATGGCTCTATGTGAATCTTTGAAATAGGCTCAACCTTGATGGTCACCTCAGTTCCATATCTGGTCATGAGGAGCATGTGTGACCAATCTAATGATAGATATCAACCCACCTTCATAGTGAAATCTCAGGATAGGCATATAACAAAGTAAGGGGGTAAGTTAATGATTGTGATGTACTGCATAATAAAATGGCTCAGACATGTGTGTAGAATGAGACTAAGATATTTGATAATCCCCATAATATAAACTAATTTTAACCATTATTTCATCCAATTGGATGACCCCTCTTCAGATGGTAGAATATGCTATGTCTAGCATGTCTAATATTTTCTTTGATATCAATGAGCTACTCACACATTAATCTATCATATAATTATGTATGAGTTGCTTACCAATAATTGAGAGATGTAGGATGGGGACAGTTTGTTGTTTTTGCACACTTCTTCCTCTAGTTGACATACACTTGTGGGCCTAGTAGGTATAGCCTACAATGGCTCATGAGATTGGAATCTCCTTAGGGTATATTATAATAAATTCCTTTGGGAAGTAATAACAAGATCATCCCACATGGTAACAATCAGGTCAGTCTTCTTCATCGAATCAACTATGTTAAAGGGGATTTGAGTCCCTTTAATCTACACCTTTTAGGTGGCTACCTCCTCTCACACCTACTAACCAACTTGGGACTGACTCTCTTTCTATATGACCATTTATGTACATGCCTAAAAAAATTTCATAGGTGTTCTACCTTGTGTATCTACACATGTAATTTGGGGCATAGAGGTTGAGGGTGTTAAAGGAGAAAACTCTCTCTTTGGTGCTCTCTTTTGAAATCTTAATTTAAAATCAAAAGGGTTAGTTCCTGCACTCAACACTTCATTTTTATTCACATAATTAAAGTCACCCTCCTACCAATTTAGGAGGGTGGATTTACCCTACTCTTGTTTTACACCTATGGTTCATCCCTTGGTTGATATGAAGTAGATGGAGGCTCCTAAGGTGGTGGCACATTTTCCATCATAGGTGCCTCATTTTTCATTCCATTCACATAAGTAGATTGATCATGCGATAAATCACCCAGGAAGCACCATTAATAGTCCCACATCATATTATTATACATAGGCACAATATCTCTAGAGGTGTTTATAGTGTTATAATTTGGTGAATAGGATGATATATTGTATGTGAGTTGGTTTTGATCCTATGCGACATGTTGGTAGGGAGGTCTATTTGATCTATATTACTAGTAAAAGGGTTGATAAGGTTTGGAATGTTTTTTTTATTCCTTTTGAGTGATAATAGATAATTTACAAAGCTATTTAATAAGGATTTGAATTTATACAGCTCACTAAAGGGCATAGAAGTCGATGAATCTTGCAGGATAACAACAATAGGAATGGGTGATAAATTTGGAATGAGGGGCAAGGCAAGTGAACTTGTACATTGGGGTTTGGGATACATGGGCATAGGGGGTATGGGCATAATTTTCCTTATTTGGATCAAGTACTATTATACATGCATGAACACTTCATATGCATTAGGTAATATTGCACCTCTCATAGATTGGATCATTACATCCACATCATTATTCAATGATCTTAAAAAATATAAGAGCACAGTGTTAGGATTCATCTTTATCAAGAGTGGAATTCGATCCCAAGTCCCTTAGAATCTGAATTTGAAGTCAACCATCTACTCAATTAGAGACCTTTTGATGGTTATGAACTACTCCATTAATTACAAGTGGTCACTCATTTATTCAAACTATTTGCATAGTGACACACCTAACTCATCCTAATTTCAAATAGTATCAAGCCATAAATTATGGTACCATTGGAATGATCTACCTTTCAAATAAGAGGCAAGGATTTAGAATGTGATGTTGTCTTTGATCACATTATGGAAAAAGAAAATATTTTCAATGTCATGTATGTGCTCTATTGAGGTATTATATTTCTCTCTAGTAAAGTAGGGGATCTTTTTAAGAGTAGTTATAGGAATATCATCATATTGGGGAAAATCAATGGTCTACCTCCATTAAATGGAACAAAGGGTTGGTTTCTAGGAGCAACTATGAACATAATGGGGAATAATCTTCCTCTATGCATAGGGAATATACTAAATGGGGGTGTAGACTAAGCTCTATGAGAAGGTTGTCTAATATCACTAGCCCTCTTGATATGGGATCATGATGCTCTAACTCTTCTTTTATAAAAGGTGGGTATCTCAATGAAATGAAAATCAATACCTATTATAGATGATCTCATTTATCTTAGCATATAGATGAAAGGTTGGTCTTTATGAACCAAGAATGTTTAGAGTTACAAGGTGCACTGTAGAGTGTCTTTAACAATGTTGACTAAGAATAACACCAAATTTTAAGCTAAATATTTATATTTGTGTCCCACCAAGCATGCCAAAAAATGTTATCACTCAAAATGTACACCCATGTATGAGGGGATCTCGTACACAATTGCACATGGCACTTCCATGCCTAATGCCTTGGAATTATGTACCAGAGAATAATTTAGTGAATTGTAATAAAGGTATCATACCCTAAGGTGTGGGACTCTTGTGTTCCTTGGGTTGAACCTCTAGAGTAAGTTGGATTCCTTTTATTCTAAATGTACTTGGTTTAAGACTAGTGCATAGACCTAAAAGGAGCAAAATGAAATATATTGTTAGTGTTAAATCTAAACTTGAAAAAGGGGAAAGGGAGAGAAAATGTAAGAGGATGATAAAATGTAAAAGGTGATGAAACAAGAATAGAGAAATCACCTCACCCATTTAATGACATAATAAAACTAATAGACTGGATACACAATCTTTAAACCAAGTGTACCACATAAGTGTTTTACATGGAGGTAAGGGAACACAACATAGTGTTAGTATGGATGATAAATCATCCATAGATAATGCCTATGTAGACCCATGTATACATATCATGTGACCTAAAGAGACTTTCAGTTCTCTATAGAGGTATAAAGGGATGACAACAATGAGAGGGACAAACATCCAAAGACAAGGATCAATAACCATGAATTTACATAGAAATAGAGCATGAATAAAATAAAATTAGTTCTTATTAATATCAAGTTCTAAGTAAATATTATAAAATTGAATAGGTATATCTTTGTTGTACCAGGAGAGGGCCCTAAGAGGGAAAATTTTAGCAATGTTATGATGCCTAGAAATGTTGATCATTTCATAATAAAAATTAGGGTTTATATAATAATAGTCAAGGCCTAGCATGATTAATTCACCATTGGAGGTGGTAGATATGAATTTTAATTTGAATATGGTTCCCATATCCCAAGGTCGATTAATAACACCAAATTTTTTTCAATAACTTGTATAGGCCATGCTCATTCAATTTAATTCTAAAAATTTGATCTTAAAAGTAGTTGGAAGGTTATTCTAGGATATTTAAGTGTCTTGATTTTTTATCAAGGATAGATATATGATTTTTTAGTTAGGTGGGATGTGTTTTCATGCTCCAAAACTCTGATAGCCATCCTTGCATTCAATTTTATTCAAATTTGACTCCCTCAATGTTAAATCAAGCTCAGATATCACCCTCATTCATGGTTACCACCAGTCAATCCATGAGGACTAGCCCATAGATGTGGATTGTATAGACATATCCTTTGGGTAATTCTATGTCATCATGCACACATGGTTAGTTAAATGTATCTTTTACTAAGGGTGCATAGTGATGGTTGCATAGAGATTTTCTTACATAGTGAATATATGATTTTTTAAAGGGTAATGAGGGTAATCTTATATATAGAAATTAAAAATGCCTTAACTCCTCCTTATAGATAGTCTCTTTTGGTGGTCCTCATAATATACACCTTCTATACAGAATGTATATTAGTCTATAAAGGAGATTATGTGTATCTTAGATCACATTTTGTATTTAACAAAGATGTAAATGTGAAACCCTACGAGGTGTGAGACTCTAACATTCAATCATGAGGAGGCCTTTAAATAAGAGTGCACAAGAATATTGAATATATTGAGCCTACTCTTCATGATTTGGAATTTCTTCCTATGCACTTCTATCTTTAGCTATTTAAATTTTAAGATACCTGCATGCTTTGATATGCATATTGTGTTAGTAAGATGAAGGATATTTTCATGGGGCATGCATTGGGAACTCCTCACAGGCATAAATCAACACTTAGTTTATATATGAACCCATGTTGACTATTGAGTGTGGGTATAGATAGGAAGCATCTACATGTAGGCTTGCTTTTAGGGAACTTGATATTGTTTAAGCATATAATGTCTTGTGTGGTCCTTATGAGTTTAATGTTTTCTATGGGTGACTTGGAGAGTCAAAAATAAGTAGCAAAGATTTATCCTCCTTAATGTTTAGTCTAACATAAATTAACCATAGTTAGCTCATGTTTTACATTGAAAGAGAAGTGTTTCATGAATATCTCTAACAATTCATAAAAGTTATGATTAGAATTCTTAAGTATATCAAGGAACCATTATAAGTCATGCCCATCCAAACTATAGGGAAACAAGTGAAGTAGGTATATAGGGTTATACACAATTTCTTGGCATGTAATGAGAAAATCTTTTAGATGCTCCTTAAGATCACCTTTCCCTTTATATTTTACAAATTTGGGCATCTCAAATTGATATGCAAAAGGTATTTGAAGATAGATCATATCAAAGGCATAAGATCATATGTCATCCAATTTAAACATCTTATTATAATTCCCTATTTGAATGGTTAAAACTGCATCTTTGACCTCTTACAAATCCTAAAAAGTAGGACTAGAGTGAGAGTAAGAAGGAAAATTTTATTGGGTATTCAACAATACACTATCTTGACCTAGATAAAGAGTGGGTGTAGAATATTTCTACATTTTTACATGGTTAGTTATACTAGGAATATTCACTCTTTAATTAGCATTATATTTTTGATATGGGACTTATTTTTGGTAAGGAACTTATTGTTGAGTACAACATTGATTTGGAGGGAACTGAGGCTTGAATGGAGGAATGGTATGTTGGGTATTACATGGAATTGGTTGGGATTGGAGGGGAAACTAATATGTATTCCTAAAAATATATCACATAAGAAGAACTTATTATTGGTTAAATGGCACATTTTTTTAGTTCTAAGAGGATCTTTGTTGAATAGAAGCACAAAGTGGTTGACTAATAGAAATATGTTATTGATTAGACAACATTTCTTGGGGATTGGTTATCACTTATTGTAATGGAATATTGGTCATCACCTATTGAGGTGGGGTATTATTTTCCACTTTTTGAATTTGAGGAATGGTTTTCCATTATGGAGGTAGGGCATTGGTTGTTCCCTATCGAGTCTAGGTACTTACAACATGTTGTTGTGTCATAGATGGGTTTGTAACTTATTGTTACAAGGTACTTGGAATGTTTTAATGAGGAGGTCATGGAGAAGATGGAATAACCTTTTATTGAATTTTTAATTGTACTTTATGTGGATTAAAATATGTTATTTGAGAGGTATCCACCATGTGTTGAGTAGATTCTATAAGGAGATCCAAATCAGGATCAGTCACTAGATTGGTTTCAACTATGGGTGTGTTAAACATATCCTAAATTAATGTCTTGGTGGAAAATGGATTTAGATTATACATGGGATACGTATACAAATCCAATGGTTTTTCTATTGGAGGATTATACTCTAATAATGTGGAATTTTAAACTTTTAATGCATCTAAAGAGTTATCTAAATTAGTTATAGCCATATTAGGTTATTGTATTTGTGAAGCAATAATTTGTCTTTGTGTGAGAGGTTTAAGTAGTTGACCCTTTCCTTTATCCAACATCACTAGGGATTGATTGAAGGTTTACTCTTAACCATAAGCATCTTGGTTATCTAATAGCATAAGAGCTATTTATTTGGGTCTTCTATCCAAATATCACAAATCCTCCACAAGAAAACCAAGGGGAAATTTTTGACCCATTTCCAACAATCTAACAAGATGTTTGTCTTTATTATCAAATATTTGTTGATTGAATTGATCATGTTGATATTCATCACTAAGTGGTGAATTTACATGGTACATCAGATTAGGTTTATGCTCAGTATCAAATGGTACATGTGAAAGGCATGGTTAGCATTGACATTTTTCAACATTAGGTGATATGATCAGAAGGTATGGCTTATATTGTTCAATTTCAGCATTATATGGTATGTTGGCAAGGTATTTTTGATTTGTTTCATCCTATATGTATTGATCACACCCATAGGTATTGTAAACTACCTCTTTATCAAATGAGGGGTTGCAAATGGCCCCACTACACATGTGTTTAGGCATGTTTAGGTTTATTGTTTTTGTCTTAAAAAGGTCTTGAATGATTTAAATGTTTTTTGACTTGGTACGTGACCTCACTTGGAATATCACTTATGAATTAGTTTGAGGTAATATTTTTGGCTTATGCGAAGGTAAATTTCAATTAAAAATACACCAATTAAAGGTATGTCAATATAAATGTTTCAAACATGTTTCTCAAGGGGTATGTCCATAAGTTTTGGGCACTATGGTTTCTAGTATGAATTTTCAATGTTTGGACTTTGTAAATGTTTTGTATTTGGTCTTGTTTTGAAAGGTTTTTGATCCTGGAAACTTGACTTTGTGAACAAAGAAAGGAGACTTGTTTTATTTGAGTCACCTTAGAAACTTTGAAATGTGTAAAGGTTGGAAAAATAATTGGCTTTTAGTTGACAATGGGGAATCAAGATTTTAACTAGGCTTTAAACTTATTGACTTCTAAATAGAGTTGTTTTTGGTAAAATTTAACTAGAATTATAACTTGGTCCTAGAATTAGAATTGGTGTGACCTTACAAAGAAGGTTGATTTAGAATTGACACTTGGATTTAAACTTACATTTGGACTAGAATGAATAGCATAAAGACACAACATGGACAAGAGGTTAGAATTTTGGTCTTGGATTTAGTTTGAAGTGTCAATTTGGATTAGGACAAGACTTTTTAGTTTAAATTGGGTAGCCTAACGGCATGGTTTAGACAAGTAATATAGGTATTGGGACCAAGATTTAACATGTCACTTTTATTTGACTATAATTTTAGTAGAGTAACACCTCATTATACATGTATAAAA
Source organism: Torreya grandis (assembly GCA_037957365.1). NCBI lineage: Eukaryota > Viridiplantae > Streptophyta > Pinopsida > Cupressales > Taxaceae > Torreya > Torreya grandis. Next base: position 3,931,155 of record JARHVA010000188.1, read on the forward strand.
ATGGTATGGACTTGGACTTGGTTTGTTTTATTTTATCTTAATTATAAACAAGGTTTTGATGCAATAATCAAGAAAAAACATACAAGCATTACAAGGTAATTTTAGTAACCAACACGGGTTTGCATCACATCCATTGAACCTTTGATACACTCACCTTGAGAGAGGATTATAAAATTTGAATGTTAATTACATAAATTATTGTAATTATTGGTGTTATTTTAACCTCACCCTTCTCTCAAAAGGGTCATACAAACAAGGTGATATTTTAGGGATGTTACCTTTACACCCCTACATCAATGAATGACCCATGGTAAAAGAGACATATAAAAATCAATCCAAGATTAGGCCATTCATGAGAGGGTCTTGTCCCTTTATAACCACTTCAACCATAAGGGTCTTAGTGAATTACTACTAGATTTGGGGTTTGATTATAAGTTTACTTAGATTTCTAGATGGTCCTTATATACCTCATAATACATGGGCACAAGTGTGTCAATTAAGAATTTAAATCTTGCTACCAAGATTACTCCTTTATAGGGTACCACACCTTGACCTTAAGTATTGGTAAGAACTTCCTAGGGTTACTTTCCTCATGTGATGATGTGCAAGCATAAAGTTGGGCCTTCACAATGATGATATTCCTAAATTTATATACCCTACTAGATAAACAGTGTTTGGTATGATGCAAAGATGTGACTTCCTAGTCAATGCACCCCCAAGACTTATGATAAGGTGATGAAATCCACCCCACACAGTCAAATAAAATATATGGTATAAGTCAAATAGAAACTTTGAATTTCTAACTCACCTAAAAATGGGAGAGCATACATGCAAAAGAAACCCACAATATAATCAAACAACAAGCAAATTTTCAAGAAAGTAAATAACTTTGAAAACAAATAAGTGTTTTTTATAACCTAATTGAAATTTGAATTCATTTTAATGCCCAAATCAAAATGTGAAGATTGATTTGTTTGACTCAAAATAACACTTCTTTAGCTAAGGTCCTACAACATAAATGATTATAAGTTTGATAAATGTGGTTTTTGAGTCAACAAGGAGCTTAAAAGAGAGTTTGTTTAAGTCTTAATTTTGCACAGAACTATTTCAAAAATCTATAGTCATGTTTCACTGCTCATTCCTCCAATTTCACCATTACAACCTACACATAGAACATAAAAAAATTCAAAAAATGATTTTTCTACTGTTAAAAATAATTTTGCTACCAGAGTCAACAATTTCACTTCTAGGGTTGACAATTTCATTATTTTGATGTATGAAGAAAAATAGAAAGAAAGTATAATAAACAATTTTTCTACTAGGTATAACAATTTTTTATACATTCAGATATGATTTCACGAATATTGAAATAATAATTTTACTACAATGAAATCATTTTCACTATAGATGTTTCCAATTTCACAATTAGGTCTTTCAACAGAAAAAATAGTCAAATAAATAAAATAACACGGGGATGATTTCATGAATACACTTGACGATTTCAATGTCAAGGCTGATGATTTCAATGTCAATGCCAACGATTTCATAATTTTATAGAGAAACGTAGTCAAAATAGAAAAGGCATAAAAATGGTTTCACTAATTTAAAATGATTTTATTGTAGCTAAATTGATTTCACTAAAATTACTTGAGATTTCACTATTGTTAAAAAAATAGTAAAAATGAGGTAAAGATAATTTTTCCACTACTACAAATAATTTCATTGATGAAGGTTCCAATTTCTTAGTTTAGTCAATTTCACTGCTACATATGATCATTTTGCTAAAGATCTGTTGAATTCACATTCACATAGTAATGAATTCATTATTTGGTTTAGAATGGATTTGAATAGAATTTTGAATAAAAAGAGTTAATTAGCCTATTTAGAAGTATAATTCTAGTTATTATAAGAAGGGAAAAATAGTAGAAGAGATTTTGGGGTGCATCCAATCCTTCATGTATAAATGTATACTATAAGATAAAATTAATTTTTATGCCTCCTTAGAAGATTTGATTGAGAACTAGTCTAAAGAGGTTGAACTTGGCTTGTATATGTAGAGTTTTTTTTCAATGCTTGATTCCTGTGTAAGAAGCATCTCTAATTATTTACACTTGATTTTCTCTTTATCTTGGCATGAGATTATTAAAGATCCTTGTATAATTAGACAGAGTAAGTTTTCATGAAGAAGCGCCTTGAAATGAGAGGTGTAAGGTTCTTATTTATAGATTTCATGAATCATTGTGAACTATTCATCTCATCTCAAGATGGAGGGTTGAGGCTTAATACTCAAATTTATGATTACACACATGAAGTGTGTAAGAGATGTCATTTAAGGCCATTTTGAGTATGGAAGGCATGTTGGAATAAAAATTGAGTCATTAGTCCTTTTGGAGTTTGTAAGAGGGTTTTAAGAGGAAGAGTGTGTAAGAGAGGTGTAAGAACTTGTCTTGAATGTGTAAATAAAGTGTAATACATGTCACAAACTTTGATTTATTACACACTTTACCTGATGATGTCATCCATTTATGAGGTAATATTCTAATTTTGAATTTAGGAAAATAGGATAATTCCAAATCAAAGGATTTTCTTATTAGAGAAATAATTATACTTGATTAAGTGGGATTAATCAATAATTAGAATAATGGTGGATTTTTTATGTATCTAGTTGTCTATTAAGTATTCACTTAATTGTCCTGTGCAGACACTTGAATAGGTTTGATTTGGTTTAGGAAGTGCTTAGTAATATTAATGATGTAATATGATAAATTTCCCCAATCAGGGATGTGTCATTGTAATTTTGGGTTAAAATGATATTTATGTGGGTAAACTAGGTCTAGTGGTGATTTCTAGTTAAACTTACATGTGATTATATAAAGTCACTCTTAATTGTAGTTTAGACATAAAAGTGACTAAAATGAAGTGTATACAGCTTATTTGTGTGTTTGAAAATAAATGCTAACACATTTTCATGGTATAAAATGAAGTCTAAAAATTACTATGGTTAATCCATCTACATAGCATATAGATGATCATGTTGAATATTCTGATGCTTTTAAATATTTTATAGCATATGATCACTTATCCAATTCAGATAATGATACATATAGTACTCCTTGACTATGGCATATGACATTTTCATTGATAAATCCAATACCTACATATGATCATACCATTGATATGATCCTATCTAAATAGGAATATGATTTGAATCAAACATATTAAAAAAAATCAAATATTCAAAAAAAATCAAAACCAAGACCTATCCATGACATGCTTTTCTAGGTTACATGATTAACTAATGTTATTTATCATATTTATGATGAATCGATATGTATTTTATATAAACATTATTTTTATGGTATACATGAGTGGGATGTAGAACATGCATATTACATATGATACATGGACTAGATGTGGAACATTCATTACACCCAGGACCTACCTTTCTAGATTGGAGACATGCCTACACTAGAGGACTCTTGGTTCACTTTAAATGTTACATATTGTTATTTCATAGATCATATTGAGATAATGATATTATTTATACATGATGTACTCTTGAATATACTATTTAGGGTGTTATCCACTATGGATATAGTGTTTTGTTATACTAGATAATGACATTAATGGATTATCTAGACTTACATTTCTTTATCCATACATGTTTAATGATGATGATTTTTAAATCAAGTGAACATTAATGCGTTTTATATACATGTTAATTCATTTCATTTATTGTGTTTTTTCACATCATACATTTATTGTGTCAAAGGATCATCTATTCCATGTCATGGACATGTTGTGTCTAACTCAGGTCAGAGCCAAGTTAGAGTAGAGTTGTGTCTTGAGTACTTATGTATGTGTATGTGGCTACATATATGATTTTTCATGTATACTTATATTATGTTTGATGTGAGGATTTATATCATGCATCTCCTGTGTTTATTATTAATGTGTGATTGATTATTATATTTACTAGACATGACACTTATATGCCCATTGCCTTTGGATTAAATGTTTCATACATTCTTTAATGATAAAATTTCTATATGATGACATATTTTATCATGTTTTTATGCATACTTTACATAATTGCATTTTTATATATAAAAAATGATGCACATAACTCTTTGATTTGAGATGATTAATTCACATGCTTTATCCCTCACATAAAAAAAGGGCCATATTAGTGGGTTTGTCTTTGAGATTCAAGTCGTGACAAATAAATAGTTCACATTTGGCTCAAATGATGTGATTTAGTTGAGAAAATTTGACATATTGAGACATATATAAGGCATATGTGAGGAATTATACATGACCATGAAAAAAACTTGGAATATTATATAACATTTTGAGACATATTATATGGGTCAGATTGAGAAAATTTATCATATTATGTAGATTGACAGACACATCATAGAATGTTTATATCACTATGAAGTACATATGGATCAAATTTTGAACATGAATGTTGTTCATGCAAACACTTTTATATTTATATGAGGTATATGGAGAGGTAATTATGGTACTATTTAGGCACTTTGGATCTAAATCCCTTTGAAATAATTGATTTGATGTTTCAATTTACATATGAACCTATTTCAGGGTTTCACCTTGACATATGGACTTATTTTGGGCTTTCACCTTTGGATACAAACCAATTTATAGGTTTCACCTTGACATACAAACCCATTTTTGGGTTCCACCTTTATATATGAATCTATTTCGGGGTCCCATGAAAAGAGTTATGATAATATTTAGAGTAATGTGGTTGAGGTTTATACGGTGCTAAAATTATCACACTTATCCATATCCAATGGAGGTTGAGAAATTTATACTTATCAACTCATGATTTTAGTGGTTTCATATCCTTAAGATACACCCCATGGATTTCTCTAAATGAGCTAAAAAATGGTAGTTTGGTTTTTACATACTCTTAAGTGTATTTTCTCCTTGATTTTTTAATTTAAAATAGTTCAATGATCTTGATTATTTCAAATTTTCTATCATGAGTGGATATTGATCTATACATGTTTCCATGTAGGTATTTCATGGATAAAATGGGAGATTTGGGGCATACCTATCAACATCAAGTATAATTGTCATTATTACAAAAATTATTTATTTTATCCTTTTAATTTAGTATTTTCAATACTATACAAAAGGGAAATTTTTGACACATAAATTTGGTATTAGAATATTGGAAAAATAAATTTTGACAAATCTTGATATACCTAAAATTATGAATATACATTTGAATCTTTTACACAATTTCCCCTATCCATTTAGCCACTTAATTTCTTGGCCAGCCCATATTGGCAATATACTTAGTATCACACTAGTCTATGAAAGAATGCTCCATAATCCTAAGTAGATTTTCACCATATTTAAAATGTCAGTCATGGGGGAAATATAAAAGATTCATCTATAAATACAAAACAATATAGCCATATCTATCCATCAATTATTTTTATAAGTCCTATAAAAATTAAGAAATACATTGATACTATCTTGAGACATTATCCAAAATACATACACATAAAACCATCCAAATGAGTAGTCCTAGAGCCAATTATGAATATAAACACAAGTTTAAATTCACATGTTGTCAAGTGTAAAAATCCAAACATTAAATTGATGTATAAAATGACCATTATAGTGTGTGCACACACCCATACACATACATATGTGCAATTTTATCCCTTTTCAAAGTATTATAATGTATGAAACACTTAATTACTTAGTGAGGATTGGTAGAGGCTATCAAACCCATCTTTATAACCCTTTTTCCAATTTAATATTGTGTCAGAAGTGAAACTAGGGTCTCAAAGAAAGGAGAATCAAGCCAAGGACTAATGCATATGATCATGAGAAAAAACAAAACAAAAATCATCTACAGGTGTAGGTGGAGTGATCCAAGGAAATAAATAGTTGAAATTTTTAAAAGGATAATACTAGAAGAATATGGAGAATTATTGGTTGATGTAAGGGTCTAATCTTCATCAACAATGTATGTATAGGTTTTAAGGTCCTATTTCCTTATCTAAGTAATCATGTTTTTAACTTTTAGGGTTTTAATTATGTAAATCCTGTGTTAGATTAAAGGATTCAGTAGTTTAAATTAGTGAAATAATATGCAATAAATAAACATTGATTTTTTATAGATTTTGACTTTCTAAAAATAGTAATAATTTTATGAAAATAGAGGCTTATCTATAAAACACTTATCTTAGAAGATCTAGGTGCTAAAAACTAGGTTATGAACAGGTCTGAGTGTTGTCAATAGGGTCCCTGGGTCAGATTTTTCACTAGAAAGTATCACCCCACCTAGAAAAAAATACCATGTGACTTTAGTGTCCTAAAAATGGTGCTAGTGTCCTCTTGATAGGATTGTTTCTATGTACTAGGAGCACATGTTCCTATTTTTCTAGGTTCTTTTCTAGTACACATGAAATATAAAACTTTGTATGGTGATTGGAATATTTGATTTAGTATGCAATCCCTAATTCTCTTTTCAAGCATGGTATGAGCTGAAAATGTGTGTTCAGTAGTAAGATAGGTTGGACATCCTCAACACCTCATTGTGAAGAGATTTGCCTACATACCAATACTCTAAGGAGGGATCAAGTATGATGTAGTTCTCCCACCTAGTGCTCAGTGTAAGTGCAAGTGAATTCTATAATGATAGTGGTCTTGAATGCCTTGAGTATGCTTGATATTGAAAATATTTGATCTAGGCTTAGGATATTTTTAGATGATATTATGCAAAATTAGGTAAAAATAGGGATTAATAACCTTGATTTTACTCAACTTATTTTTTATTTGAATAGTCTTTTTTCATCTATTTTCCATCTAGTTGATAAAGGTCTAATAGTCTTATATTTATAGTGATCCATAGCTTGTATAGATAATAAAATGTGCTCAGGATGACCTTAGGAGGGGCACACATTTAAAAATATTTTTTTTTTAATGTTTAGAGCAAGGGACACAAGCACCATGTATCTCTAGTGTGCTTAATGTGGTGCTAGTGTCCAGTTAGTAGGCTAATGGGCACAATGGGTTAGGATCTGGGAATGTAGTCCTAGGATTGTGTTTGAGGTTACTAGAGATGTTTGTGGTCTGTACAATGGATGGAAAATTTTGATAAAATCTCTAGGATAGGTTTAGGGATAAGCTATGGAAATGATATCTCAATCAACACTCTTAAAATCCAAATACCACTTTTAGGTGATTATATTTTCCCCCCTTTATGTTAAAAATGCAATAAAGAAAAATAATTAGTATGAAAGAAAAAAAGTGTACCTGGACTTACCTAGGAAGTGAAGCCCATGTAGCTGAGCTTGAGTATGTGAAACTATGTTTATGTATGTGAATCATGATCTATAGAAATGACCTACAATGAAACATGCATAAATCAATCCTTACTTAAGAGATATCAAAATAAAAAAATTATGTTGAATAAAGTAACTAAGTAAAGTTAAGTAAAGATATATTAAAGAGGATATGAATGAATACACCCCATTGGGTATGCAAACTAATGCATGAACCTGGTGATAACCTGTGTGTGTGCATGTAGATAGTGATCAAATCAATGAATAGATTAGACTGAGCTAATAGCTTTCTCAATCCTAATGTGTGGGTGGCTCAAGAACTCAATCTAGTTTTGACTCCATCATTACCCACCCCTGCTTAGTGGATCATGACCTATGAATAAATTGGATAAGACTCTAAGTGTGTCTAACCCTCTCATGTGGGTGGGAACTAAATTAGGATATGAATCCATCATTTCCCACCCATGTATAATAAATGCATTTGAAACTAAATTTCATAAAGCACTAAAAGTATCTAACTGGGTATATCTAACTGTGTATGTCATCTCCACAGCCACTTGGGTACATTAGGTGGATCTAGTCCCTTTGGGAATGCCAACCACTAAAAATGGATTAAGGCATGAAATTGGTGATAACTTAAAATATGATATAAAGTGTATAAATTATATATAATGGCATGGATTTTTCCATTCCATCTGATCAACCTATGTGTAACTAAGCATATGGAAACTATATGTTGTGCACATGTCCCTAATCTAATATCTTGGTATAGTGATTCTATATTGAGTTATAACAACTATATCTATGTATTTGAATTGAATGTGGGAGTGATCATTCCACACATGATGCCCCCAATCTAAGAAACTAGTATAAATCTAAGCTAAAATGAGTGTATCTAAGCAAAATCTAAACATAATTATCAAACTTGTAACTGTGTCTATGTGAATATATACTATACTTGATGTATTATTCTAGCTAATCTAGATTGCCCTAAAGTTAATAATACTAAATAGTAGCACCATCTAGTGTATATTATGACCATGTGGTGCTAATGTCATAATATAAGCATTGATGTCTATCTAGTTTTAAATCTAGGTGATTGAACTAGTTTTTAAATCCCTATTTTTTCTTGTGTTTGATCTGTGTTTAATTTTTGAAACTGAGCCTATGTGCTGAAAATGATATATGAATAGCAATGTAGGATCTTGATCTTTGTGATAAACCCCTAAAAATGGCCCTATTTTTAGGTTAGTTATACAACTTGTGTAATAACTATCCTGAGAAGAAAATAGCTTTACAATATGTGTTAACTAGATCATATATGATAATTGTGTGCTATTATAATACAATGTTCAAATATAACATCGTAATGTAAAATAATTTGAGTATAAGTATGTAGTGTAAGATGCATGTTATAATATAGCATGGGTGTCAAGATAGATGTAATTAATGTGTATAATAATAAATCTGAGTAGCTACCTAGGGGGAAGGGGTATAATGTCTATCACGACACCCAAGTAGGAAGGGTAGATGTATGAGGTTCCTCATGGCATTGAAAAATGGTGTGTGTAACAAGAAAAGACAAGTTTCATGGTGAAGATGCATACAATAAAACATACAAACAAAACAAATTAGGCACGTAAAAGTATTCCAAGTAGCCATAATACAAGTGACATGGACACATGCCACTAAAACTAAGCATAGAATATATATAAGGACGTGTTCAAATGTCCACATACGCAAGTAACAAGTAATTTAGCTTATATCCACATAGAAGGACATGTTCAAATGTCCACATAGATAATCAGGAAAGCACACACAAGGGAAATGAGCACATGTCCAATGCATACATGAATAGAAGTGGCGTAGATCCAAAGAACAATGGCATATTCAAATGCCCTTGAAATGGAAGAAGCATAGGAAACATAATCAAGTCTAGAATAAGAAAGCTATAAATAAAAGCATGCATATGATGAGTCTAAACTAGTGATAGTTGACAAAAAAATTGAGCACGAGTAGCAGTGATCAAAATCAAGATATGTCAATGTGTAAATTGGAATGTATAGAACATAAGGATAGAACCTAGTAGTATAAACTATGTATGATATGGCCCTAGGTGGGAAGATGTAGCAAATGATTAAACCTAGATCAATGTATATGCCCCTAGTGGGTAGATGATATTAAGTTTGGATTAGTTTTGTGTAATGAATTCCTATATGTAATCTACAATCACTCGATAATAACAAGTGAAGCATATATGTATGATAAAACTAACTATACTAATATAGCTAGCATATGTAGTATCTAGAAAGTATAATAAATGTAAACATAGTAATGCATATAATTTATAAATTTTGTGTTTTCTAAGTACAATTAGAATATTTTTGTGTTTTGACATGCTATATTATTTTTATATTTTCTGGATATAAAATATGTACAAGGAGCGAGAGAGAGAAGGAAATATGTACAAGGACTAGGAATCATACTAACCAAAGAGTCTCATGGGAGACTCACTATCATCATGCCATGTGTTAAAAATAGGAATAGTAATCTCTCATGTAGTATGAATGTTGTCCTCTAGTTGAATGTTTTTGTAATAGGAATTTGAGTATTGTTCATCATTGGAATCATAATATTGTTCAATATTGAAATCATGATAACCTAGAATTCTATAGGGAATTGTCTCATATTATGGAGTTGACCTTTTAAATCGTGCTTTGTAATATTAATTATGATTTTTCCCTTTTAAATTATTCTTATTGTAAACATATGGTGTTGTGGAGGCTCTTTTACTAGAAGGCATTGTTTGAGAATGCTTGTTGGCTTAGCATGATTTTGACTTTACAACTTAAGTTATTGTTGTGTATGTAACATGCCATGTATATATAGATGTTTTGACTTGATAAATTATATCTATGAATGATCTACCTTAGGATGTTCAATAAACCCCAAACCTTGTTGACCAATATTATCAATTACTAGAATAGGAGTAGTGGTGCCTTGGGCTTGCTTGCCCAAACCTTGACCATGATAATCAAACTATTATATATATTTGTGACCAAAATCATACCATTTTGAAAGTTGAGCCTCATTTTTGAGAGGTAGGTTTGCTTGCTTTACATATGCTCATTTTACTATTTCTTGCTCTGATTATGTTTTGTAAACCTTTTGTTGTTTTGAGTTATGCTCTGGTAGCCATTTTGAATTATTTATGAATTTGACCCTTTTTAAATTTTTAGATGTGTCATTGTATGTTGTTTGTATGAAGTGTCATATTTATATATATATATATATATATATATATATATATATATACACATATATATATATATACATACATACATATATATATATACATACATACATATATATATATATATATATATATATATATATATATATATCCTTACTAGGTGTAGAGGGGGTAGCTTGATCAACTTAGATTTAATCATTTCCCTTAGTATCTCATTTGAACTCTTATTTGACATTTGAATGCTTTTTGAATCACTAGTTGTGGATGTACTTTATTGTGATTTACGATTTGGATATGTAACATTATTTTCCACAAATTGACTAGTTGAAGATGCATATACATGATTTAAACTATTGTGCCCTGGAGGCCTTTGTCTTATAAATTGAATTTCCAATATTTTAATATTTTCATGTAATAGTTGATTCTAATTTTGTAAACCTATAATTATCTAGCTCATATTGATAATTTGACCACATAAAGTCTCATAAGTGCAAACCCTAGCTATTTATAATTACATATGTAGGCACACACCTTGTAAACAAGAGGTGTGAATTAAATAAGTATGGTGAATTGTGACATCGGTATAGGCTAATTCATCTCATGGAGGAATGATAACATGGACCTGGTTGGAGGGAAATTAGCCATCACCCTCATGGAGATGAGAAGGAAAAGGATATTCTTTTTTATGCATAAGATATGACATTAAAACTTGAAACATAGTTTTTAGCTTATGTGCTAAATCCTCTATGTGTGTATAGGTTTGCTTGTTAATGTAATTCCACATAGAATAAATATAACATGTTATGAAATATGACATATATTTAATTAATATAAATCATCATCTATTGTGTTTATGTCTTTTTGAATTCATTCCGAATTAAAGAGAACAAACATACAAATGAAAGTATTAGACTTTGTAACAAAATTTGATTGATTTCTTCTGTCATTATGATGATGATTATATGATATACATTAGAAGATATATGAATCTAAAATCTAAGTTATAGAAATGTAAACCCTAGGGTTATCTATGATTAGGGTTTTGAATTAAGGTTGCTTTCCAAAGATTTAATTTACATTAAATAAATGAAACCTTAATGTGGGATTGATTAAATGAGCTAGGTTATACCAAAAAATCAAAAAAATAGAAGTTTATAGCCTTATTTTAATGCACAAAAATTGGGAGAAGGTAAACCTTATGTAAAACTAGGGTTTTAAGTAATATTTGAATTAAGTCAAGTTCACCAAATGTTTTGTCCTTTTAGGGTTTTACTAATGTAAATCCTAAGTTAGATTAAAGATTTGAGTATTCTAAATAAATGAAATAATATTCAATAAATAACCACTGATTTGTTATAGATTTTGACTTACTTTGAATTTCTAAAAATAGTAATAAATATGTGAAAATAGATACCTATCTATAAAACAACTATTGCGTAAGTTTTGGGTGTTGAAAACTAGATTATGAATAGGTCTGAGAGTCATCAATAGGGTCCCTAGGTCAAATTATTCACTATACAATAGCACCCCACTTGGACATGTGGCTCTAGTGTCCTAAAAATGGCATTAGTGTCCTCTTGTAATACAATTCCTATTTTATGGGAATATATGTGCCTATGCTTTTTGGATCTATTATTGCATGCATGAAATCTAGAACTATGTATTGTGCCTAGAATATCTAATTTAATATGCAAACCCTAATCATCCTTAAAATTATGGCATGAGCTAAAAATGTGTGTTCATTAGTAGGATAGGTTGGACACCCTCAACACCCCACTATGAAGAGAATTACCTACATACCAATACTCTGAGGAGGGATCAATCCCAATGTAGTTCACCCACATAGTGCTTGGTGCAAGTTCAATTGAATGCTAGAATGATAATGGTATTAAATACCTTGAGTGTGCTTGAGATTAAAAATCTTTGAAATTTGGGCTTAGGCTAGTTACAAATGGTAGTATGTATAATTAAGGAAAAATAGGGATTAATAACCTCAATTTTGTTCAACTTATTTCTTATTTGAATAGGATTTCTTCATTTATTTTCCATCTAGTGGATAGAGGTCTAATATTCTTTTATTTATAGTGATTCATAGCTTGTGCAGATAATAAAATGTGCTTAGGTTGACCTTAGGAGGGGCACACATTTGAAACTATATCTATTTCAGAGAGTTAGGACAAGGGACACTATCACCATGTTAAGGACACTAGAGTCATGTGGCTCCAATGTCCCTAATGTAGCTCTAGTGTCCAACTAGTAGGTTATTGCACACAATGGGTTAGGATCTAAGAATGTAGTTCTAGGGATATGTTTGAGTTGACTGGAGATGTTTGTGGTATGTACAATGGATGGAAAAGTGTGATAAAGGCTCTAGGATAGGTCTAGGGATAATCTAGGGATAGGTTGTCTCAAAAAATGCTCTTAACATCCAAATACCACTTTTAGGTGATTACAAGTCATAGGGAAAATAAATAACATTTTCAAAGACTATGATGTAAGCAATGAGAAATGGAAATAAAAAAATTGGCTAAATGCATATATTCTCTATTTTCATTCCAATTTTAAATATAGTAAGTGTAATATCAATCTCTATTTTACATTTAGATATGTATGGTAAATACCCTATTTTATGTAATATAAATTTTACTAGTTTGATTTTATTTCGAATGCATTAATCATAAAATATTTAAAACATAAATTTAATGTGTCATTTTTGTTATTTTAAATTAAGAAAGATGTTTCAAATTTACTATAAGATCTTATACTTGATTATGAGGGTGGGTGATCATTTTTAAAGTTCATTCCTTACCTTCCAATGATTAACCCCTTGGTTCTTATGTTTAAGCATGTAGAAAACCCATTTAGGACCTTTAATCCATATCATCTTTCTATAGCTTGGTATATCAATTTTAGGGTCCCTTTCTAATTATTTGTCATTGTGAATTATCTCATCCAATATATAGGTAAATATTGAATTATTTTTATCAACGGGCTTAAAATTAACATCATGAATACCTAACTTACAAAAAATATGACATCAATTTTTCTACCCTAAATCAAAGGTGTTATAACATTTAATGTCTAAGTGGTGTTATTATAGACCCTTAGTATGTTTTAGGTAATTAAATAATAATGATTTATTATTTATTAAATGTGGGTCAAAAATCACATGTAAATAAATAATAAAGCATATTGTTTATTACTTACCGATTGTGTAAAATGTTTTGGAAAAGTTGGACCCATTGGTTAAAATAGTAACAACCCCTCTCCCAATTATAAATAGGTTTTATACCCATATTGTTATTCACTCTATGAATCTTGGTGATTGATACAATTCATTATTTGCATGTGGAAAATATTTTACCAAAGTTTTGTGAAGGCTTATTGAGAAGAAGGGATTTAATGAATATATTGTATTGGGTGAAAAGTTTCTATTATATGAATATATCAACTATGGGTTTTTTTACCTCTATTGGAGGTTTTCTCACCTATATTTGTGTTAACTTGATTGGTGTTATTTTTTGGTTAATTACATCACTATATAATCTATGTATACATTGATTACATACTTATTTAATTTTGTTAATGGAGCCACAAGATGATGTAGTGATTTGAAAAACATTGGAGTCTATTTATTACCCTATGTTGAGATCAAATTCAAATGCATCTTAATATTTTTTCTTAAAAAATCAATCTTCTGTGTTTGTATAACATATAGGAAGAGGATTTTTTTTAAATCCCCTATGAATATTACATCTCATTTTTTTGTCAACTAGAGCCAAGATAGAGCATTTATATTTCAATCAAAGTCTTGTTGTTTGCTCCAATCTGCTCCTTTTCATGAGATGCCCATGAGATTGGGAATTTATTGAAAAGGGTAAGGTGGAGACAACAACAAAATTTCATCCTCCATTTTAGGACTGATGTGGGATTAGATTAGGACATGGATATAATATTCGACTTCACAAATGGTGTTTGTCTGAATAGTCTCCAAAATATGTGCTATCACCACCAAAAGTTAAGTACATTGTACTTCACATAGGTTAAGGATGGTTATGAATACTTGAGTGTTGGGATTAGTCTTTATAAACACAAGGAGAAAGGGTATTAAAATTATACTAAATAAACATGAAAGAGATGGAAGGGTAAGGCAGAGAAGGGAAGCCTCCAAGTTTAAAATGAACTCAATACATGGGTCATTGAACCAAGAGACTCTATCACAATTATACCACTATAGACCAAGTTTCACTAGAGTTATACATCCAAGAACATAAAGTGGGGACATTTTGAGGGAACCATGAGTATCCCTTCAATTTGAGTTCCTATGAATGATGAGTACTAGGGGTTTAATATCAAAAACACATATATGCCATATGAGAATTTATAGCTAGGCACACAAATCATTATTACTACCAAAAGGGAAATGAAAGAAATCACATAGAGATTATGATAGCTAATAGTATCATGACCATGACATACATAAAGTAATAAAGTGATTATCTAATTAACCTGGCACTAATGATCATTCAAACATGAAGATGAAAGAAAGTTAAAACATAGAAGAGACCCTCTTTCAAAAAATAGAGATTGTATTCATTAAAATAGTGAAATTTTTTTATAATAATTGATTTGGGCCACTTTTATAATAATGAACGAAATACGAGTGAAATCTTGTCAATAATACAACAACATTTTTGAGTAATTTTATTTGACCTTATAATACAATACAACTCTTCCTTAAATAGATAAATATTGGGGCTCACATCTAAAAAGCATGAGGATCCCATCCTGGGCCATGATGAACACTCATTAAAGTTATAATTATATTTCAAAATTTGAACCAAAAAAATCCCTACAAACCCACAACAGATCTACAAGGGACCATTAGTTGACATGAGGAGGTAGCTAAGAGGGACTAGATCCTAACTGCTTTGACTGGGTGCTCCTAGCTTTCAACATGGCTACCACAAGGTCAAACTCCTTATCTAGATTGGCCAAGCTCATTGGGGGATCCTTGAATATCACCTTGACCTGAGTTACTAGTCTCTAAGATATTTTAAAGAATGTTTCCATTGATGTTTAAACTCTGCATACCTCGTTGATGCTTATTATGGACTGAATCAATAGGTCTCGCACCACTTGAGCCCCTTCCTAGTTTACCTTGGCCACTTTCTCCCTCATAACTTGGTCGAATTAACCTATGTGGACTCTAAATTCCCCTTGTAATTAAGGTGTCATATGGGTGGAATAGCACAAATATATTGACCTCTTTGAAGTGGCTCAATATCTTCTTCTCTCCCTCTTCCAAGGGTCCTATTATAGTGCAGGCTGTGGCTAACCACTAATCCATTGTAACCCTCATGTTCCTATCATAAGTTTGGTACAACTTAAAATCTAAGGTTGGCATCAATTTGAGCTTTGAGAACATTCCCTTTTTAAATATCCCTTATAGTTTATAACACTTCCCACTGATTTTTTTATCCTCCCTATGTAGTCATGAGTCTATTGTATAATTATGTTAGTCTCAACCTGAGTATTTACTACTTTAACAAGGATTGATAAAATTAGTAGGAGGGAATCTTTAACCTTCTTGATTAGTCCAACTAGGAATGTACTTTTCACTTGGAATTCAAAAGTCTAGACTTGGCTCTGTATGTCCTTAAGGAGCTTCCCAGATATGTCATGGGTAGCTCAAAGGATAAACAGGGGGTCCTTGGCCATATTATCCTTTCCAATGGTAGTCCTCACCTTATTGAGGTAAAATAGATCCTAATGGATCTACCATATCCCTTAGGTTCCCCTCTTGAATAAATTTCTACATGAACATCATTTTCATACTCTTAGAGGCTCGTTAAAAACTCCATTATACATCTAGGTCACCCTGGACATCCATCTACAATGCTTGTGACCCCAGAACTATCCCTCAAGTTGTGGGGGGTGTATGAGATGTGGTTAAAATGGTGGTGAAGGGTAGAGGATGAGGTAGAGGGGAGATGGAAGAAGTGGAAGGAGTGAAATAGGAAATGAGTGGAGGTAGAGGGGGTATGGGAGCAAAAGGAGGGAGAATGAAAGGGAAGGCCCATGGGAACATTTTAACCTACCATTGTTCTTAAGTGAGGTTCACCTAAGGCAAAATTTCCACTAGGAATGTGTCATGGGATAACATGAAAGATATGGGCTAGTTGAAGGTGAGGTTGATGGGGCCTTAAGTAAGGGAGAGAGGGGGCCATACAGATAATCACTCAGATGATGCTACTAGGGCTAGAGGAGCCATTAAGACTTGTAGAGGAGGTGGATTTGGAGTAGAAGGCCTTTGGGTTGGAGTTGGAGTATGTGTCACCTTTTGTTTCTTCTTTAACCTCTTTCTTGGGTTGACTCCAAGTGCTATGATGGATGGTCTGACCAAAATGATAGGGTCCATAGGGGTTGATGGTGGAGGATTTCAAGTTGTGGAGGGGAGCATTAGGATTCTTAAAGTGGGGATTACGAAGGTCCTTATTGGAATTAGTATTCTTTCAAACATTATAGTCACACCCGATGTTAAATACATGCCTAAGGCAAGAACTGAGAGGAGTCTAGGCTATGATATGGGAGGAATAAAAGGGAATGAATAAGTAAGGACACTCAAATAGGTCTAGGTCAAATGTACTTAGATGAAATATGGAAGGTAAGTAATAGGAAATAAAGGAGGCAGAATCTAACTAGTGGGTAATAGAATTGGGAGTTAGAAGGCAATGAGAGTGAGGGGTGGAAGGGAAATAAAAGGGTATGGAGGAGTGAATGAGAGAACTTGGATGGGTGCCTCATTTTGGGATCACTCTTAAGATTTTAACTACATAAAATATCAAGGGTTATGATGCTAATGACTGAGTGGGTTATGTTTGGGTTGCTTAGTATAATGTAGTCTGGGGTTGAATCTAGTGTGGCATGGTTACTAGTGCTAATGGAAGAGGTGGAGGTGGATCTTGAGAAGTAAATAGAGGAGGCAAAGGTGGAGCTATATCATGTGGATATAGAGCTACTAGTAGAACTAAAGCTAGAGTTAGAGCTAGAAGAAGAGAAGGAAGTGGGACACCCTGCAAGATTCTTTGGGAGATGGTTAGATCTATTAGAGTCAGGCCCTCCATAGATGAGCAGTGGCTAGAGGATTTGTGGGGGATCCTTCTTGAGCCTTCTTCCCCTTCTTCTTCTTAGATATTATTTGAGATAACACCTCATGGTTATTATCATCGATAAAATCCTTAGGTACTTACTCAATTTCCTTATATATATCATTATAGTGCCTATACTTAGTTAAACTAATAGTGAAGGTGATGTCCTGGTACTCAGGCTCAACCTTCAAGTTTAAGTATGTAGGATCCATTGAAGTAGGATGGAGGATCAATTAGGAAGCCTTGAGAATAGGAAGCATGGGATACAATGGAATTTTTGAAGCAAGGAGTTAGAGAATTTTTGAAGTTGGCAATGGTAATCATTAATGGGCTTCTCATAGGCTTTATAAGTGCATGCATACATCCCTCTACATTAATAATATTTGGTAGCTCACTTGCTATGAATTTGAATTTGAGTTAGTGGCTACATTTTCTCCTTGTATTTCTAAATCTAGAATTGAATTTACAGCCCATGATCCTCTACTACCAGCCAGATATAGCAATGGTGATGGGATGTTTTTAAAACTATTAAATCCAATCTATTTTCTTATTCTATTAATACCCAGTGCATGGTAGGAACATGGTCATATATCTTATATGATTCTTAGCTAACTCATACCTTTTACACAACTTATATGCTCAATCATCTTCCCATAAATGGTTGACACTTAGGCATGACTCCATACACCATATCGATCCCCTAGTTTGGGTGATGTTTCAATTAGGGACACACAACATGTTATGATAGGATTTCAAGTCTCATCTATACTTCATTTTGAGATTCTTGAGGTCTTAAGTGGCAACTAGTTCATCTACATACTAGGTGATTTGGCAGCTTTTCATTTGATCAATCTCTCTTAAGATCTAACATTTTTGATAGGTATGTAGGACTAGATGCTCTGACTCATGACCACATGACACCTTCCTATTTGGATGGGCTATCTTAGGCTCTGACATCTCTAATAGGTCTAAGGGTCTGGCTGCTCTGACTTATGATGACATGGTTCCTTCCTATTTGATCAAGTTTTCTTGGGCTCTGACATCTCTAACAGGTCTAGGGGACGAGTCACTCTAACTCATGATGATGTGGAACCTTCCCATCTGGATGAAAACTTTCAGGATCTAACATCTCTAACAGGTCTAAGGGATTATTCACTCTAACTTGTGATGACATGACACCTTCTCATTAGGTTAGGGTCTCCTAGGCTTTGACATCCATTATATGTATGGGGGACTAGCCTATCTGACTCATGATGACATGGTGCCTTGTCATTCATCTAGGCTCTCCTAAGCTCTAAAATCTTAGATAGGTCCAAAATAATGGTTGCTTTGACTCATGAAGACGTGTCACCTTCCCATTCAAATGGGATCTCCTAAGCTCTAATATTTTTGATAGGTCTATAGGACTGGTCACTTTGACTTGTGATGACATGGTGCCTACTAATTTTAGTTGTGCTCTATTGGGATCTAACATATCTAATAGGTCTAGGGGACTATCCACTCTAATTCATGATGACATGAT
The DNA here is from genome assembly GCA_037957365.1 of Torreya grandis. Classification (NCBI taxonomy): domain Eukaryota; kingdom Viridiplantae; phylum Streptophyta; class Pinopsida; order Cupressales; family Taxaceae; genus Torreya; species Torreya grandis. Next base: position 3,950,412 of record JARHVA010000188.1, read on the forward strand.
GCCTTCCTATTCAGTTAGGCTCTCCTAGGCTTTGACATCTCTAATATGTTCAAATAACTAATTGCTCTTACATGTGATGATGTGGCACCTTCCCATTTGGTCAATATCTCTCAATCTATAACATCTTTGATAGGTTCAGGGGACTATCCTCTCTGACTCATGATGATGTGGAAGCTTCCTAGTCATCTGAACTCTCTTAGGCCTTACAAAATTCACAAAAATGACCAAGTAAGATAAATATAATGCAATACACTAAAACTTACTTGTCAAATATGAAGATCTCAATTTTCCATGAAAGACAATGAGTTTGTTGCTCTAGGAAGGGAACTAGATTCCAGGAGATTTAAATGAAAATAAAACTGCAATTTTAGTGCCATGATTTATAAAAGGAACAAACATTCCTTAGTTTTAAATTAAAATAAAAAAAAAGAGGCCTGTTACTATGTAGGGGAATCAAGGAAGTGCATATTCTAAATATTATTATGCTCTTAACCATTTGTGTTACTAGGGATATGTGTGGTCGACTTGTGGCTTATATACCTCTTTTATTTACTTGTTACATTTCTCTATGTTCTTAGTTAGGTCAGCATATGGAATAATCTTGGCTAAGTAGACTATATATAGGAGGTAGTGGTTAGTCTTTATGGATTATGTTAAGTATTCTACTATCAGTGCATTGATGTGGAGGTTGCCCTGTTGAAGTGGCTTTTCTATATTATCTAGTATTCTATTTTGTTATCAATTATCTTGTGTGATATCTCATATTTGCTTATTTTACACAATATAAAATCATTATGTGAATATCTAAGTAATTTCATTAAAAGTGGTATTAGAGCTTTGATTTTAGCAAGTTTCCTATGGCATTTTTTTTAGATCTAGTGAGGTGTGGCTTCTAGGAGTGGTGAGAGCAAAAAAACATAACTTGCAATCCAAGCAGAATTAATTTTTTCATCAGCATAGTGTTGCTTGAAACACATTTTTGAAAATAATAATAATAAAAAGAAAATTTTGGGAAAAAAATTTCCCCTTGCACAATTGTCATCATTAGATTCATCTCGACGAGATGATCATAATGGTATATTCTATTGGTACACTTTCTTGGTACCAAAATTTTTACCCTAGTATGCAAAGGTAGTCATTGTATTCATCTTGACAAGGTGATTACAATGGTACCATTTCTTGGTACACTTTTTTTGAGGTCATAACCCTCATAGGGTTGGTATATGGCAGGTCTAGGTACTCAAGGAAGAAAATGGGGGAAAGAAAATCCTAAGGCTCCTATCAATGATATGGATTTTGGAACTTCAGATCCAGTGATTTCTCAACTTCAAGTAGACATAAAGAACTTGGTAAGGCATGATGACTTTGTTTTAGTCCAATTTTATGTTTCAAAGATGCATGGAGAGATGAATGGGGTTCACAATGAGTTGTAGTATATCACTATGTAATTGGCTACCCTTACATCTCAATTTCAACAAAACAACCCTCCACTTCAGCATTCAAATCCTCCTCTCAACAACTCCCATGTTGGTATGAAACTAATTTTGAAAAAAGTAGACATGCTTAAGTTCAATGGTAAGGATCCTCTCACTTGGATTACCCAAATTGAGAATTTATTTGAGCTACATCAAACCCCTATGTCTCAGAGGGTAATAGTGGCATCCCTATATCTAGAACCTAAGAAATTCAATTGGTATCATTGGTTATGTGCTCAAAATAAAAATAATGGTTCTCTTGTTACCTAGACTATTTTCACTGAGGATTTATCAGCTCATTATCAGAATAATGTCTTAAAACTATTTCATCCAATTAGCCAAGGTATGGTAAATAGGAACTGTGAAGGATTATATTCATCAATTTTAGAATCACTCTTTATGAGTTGAAAATATCACTGAGGAAAATTTAACTGATCTATTTTTGGGTGGCCTCAAAGATAGCATCCAATTCAAGGTTTGAATATTCAACCCAACATCTATAGTATAAGTTATCCCTAAGGCATGCATGATTAAAGAAAAAGAGATGGTCAAAAGGAAAACTTTCACTATTGGTCATGATCACAACTTTCCTACACCATCATTTCCACAGCCCTCTAGATTAACACAATGAAAAATTGAAGAGAAGTGAGCCAAAGGGTTGTGTTATGCTTATGACAGTAAATGGAGAAAATACCATCATTATGCTGAAAAGAAGTTGTTTTACATTGAAGGTACCAATGATGATGAAGATGATGTAGAAGTACATGATGAGGATGTAGAAGTTCCTGAGGAGGATTCTAAAGACTCTTAGCCTACTATTTCTTATCATGCCATTTCAGGGATTAGTACTCCCCAAACTCTTAAGGTGATGGGTTTCCTTAATAAATAGAAGACCACTATATTGATTGATTTTGAGAACACACACAACTTCATCCATAGTAAGTTAGCTTCTCATTTAAACTATTTTATTCATCTAGCTCTAGAATTTTAGGTTATGATTGCAGATGGTGGTACTATAAGTTGTTTAGGAAAATGTCATAGTATTAAGTTGGCCATGGGAGACTACTTATTGGATTCTCCTATGTTTGTTATTCCCATGGGTGGAGCTCATATTGTTTTGGGAGTCCAGTGGCCCACCACTTTGGGCACTATTGAGATGAATTTTCAAGAATTATTCATGCATATTCATTTTGAAGAAAGAACATTTGAGCTAAGGGGATTAAAGTCTAAATCTCCACAACTTTTTATCTCCCATCAAATGATAAAGATTCTTCATAAGGGTGTTGAGGGATTCGTAGCTCGCTTGTTTTCTATGTAAGTACAACCAACTCAGCCATCTCCACCTCTTGATCTACAATAAATAATTGATGCTCATTCTATTTTTTTTAGAGACATACCAAAAGAACTTCCACCTATTTTTATGTATGATCATGCTATCACACTTTTTCTTGGTAGTACACCACCCAACATCAGGGCATACAAGTATCCCTATACCTAAAAAATTGAAATTGAAAATATGGTACAAGAGATGTTGGATGCAGGAATCATTCACCATAGCCAAAGAGAATACTCTTCACCAGTTATCATGGTGAGAAAGAAAGATGACACCTAGAGGATGTGTCTTAACTACAGAGAACTCAACAAGTACACTATCAAAGATAATTTTTTGATTCCTATCATTGATGATTTTCTAGATGAATTGAGTGTTTCTCTTTATTTTACCAAGTTAGATTTACATTTTGGGTATCATAAAATCTAGATCTATGATGAAGACATACCCAAAACCGCTTTTAGGACTCATGAGGGCCATTATGAGTTTTTGGTTATGCCTTTTGGTCTAATAAATGCACCATATACATTTTAGAGTTTGATGAATACTATTTTTAAGCCATTTTTCTAGAAATTCATTTTGGTATTCTTTTATGATATCCTCATTTATAGTAAAAATTGGGAAGACCATTTGCAACATGTAAAACAGGTGCTCTCCATTTTGGATCAAAATCTATTGTATGCCAAACCTTCCAAATGTACTTTTAGGGATGGTGAGGTTGAATATTTGAGTCATCTAGTGTCTTATGAAATATTGAAAGTGGATCCTAAAAAAATCCAAGCAATGGTGGACTAGTCAATTCCTAAGACACTCAAGCAACTCCAGAGATTTTTAGGGCTTACTAGTTACTATCACATGTTTGTCAAAAATTATGGTAGTATTATATCCCCACTCACCTCTTTGTTAAATAAATACTCCTTTTAGTGGACTGATGTATCTACTTGGGCATTTGAATAATTGAAATTGGCTATGTGCACTACTCCATTATTGGTGACTCCTTATTTTTCTAAAACTTTTGTGATTGAATGTGATGCATCTAGGTATGGTATGGATGTTGTACTCATGCAAGAAGGTAGACCACTTGCATTTGAAAGTTATCAACTAAAGGGTAAAAATAAGCACAATCCCATCTATGAGAAGGAAATGGTGGCCATTTTTCATGCATTCAAACAATGGAGACCTTATTTGATGGGTCATAACTTCCAGGTAAAGACTGATCATGATAGTCTCAAATACTTTTAGAAAATGGTTAACTAAGATATTAGGCTATGATTTTGAAATAGTCTACAAAAAAGGCAAGTATAATGTGGTGGTAGATGCACTATCTAAAAAATATGAATCAGTTGAGGCATTGCCATGTGCCATAACCATTTTATAGGCAGATTGGCTAGAGGAAGCAAGATTAGAATAGGAACATGATTGTACTACCCATGATTTGATTCATAATCTTCATCAAGGCTTAGATGGATTTGAAAAAATCACATGGAAAGGTAATGCATTATGTTATAAAGATAGATTATACCTATGTAAGAATTCTCTTCTTAAACAAAAAATCCTTCAAGAACTTCATACAACTCAAATTGGGGGTCATTCGGGATTTTTGAAAACCTATCATAGAATCAAGCAAGATTTTTTTGGGAAGGTCTCAAGGGCATGTCCAAAAATATGTGGTTGAAAGTATGATTTTTCAACAAAACAAAGGTGAAACCATCAAAACCCTAGGTCTTTTACGTCCTTTATCCATCCCTAGCCAGTATTGGGAAGAGTATCTATGGATTTCATTATAGGGTTACCAAGATCTGAGGGTCAAAATGTTATCATGGTTGTTGTAGATCATCTCAGTAAGTATGCTCATTTTTGCTCATTATCTTAGTCATTTATTGCTAGTAAAGTAGTTGTTTTTCTCAATATAGTTCAAAAATTGCATGGGACCCCTAAGATTATTGTCAGTGGTAGAGCTCCCATTTTTACTGGTAATTTTTGAACTGAGTTATTTACATTTTTGGGCACCCAATTAGCTCATAGTTCATCCTATCATCCTTAATCTGATGAAAAATTGAGATAGTCAAAAAATGTTTAGAAGCATATCTATGTTGTTTTGTTTCTAATAAATAGGATAAATGGGTTTATTGGTTACCACTTGATGAATGGTGGTATAATACTTATGTTCATAGTTCTTCCAAAATGTCTCCTTTTGTGTCACTATATGGATGCCACCCTTCATCTATAACTTCAACCTTAAAGGTCCATCCTAAGGTTTGTCCAGTTGAAGAACATATTCACCATCAATAGGAAGTCCTCACAAATTTACATGAAAAATTAGCTATGGCCTAAAATCGCATGAAGAAATAGGTAGATCAACACAAAAGTGAGAGGCATTTTGACATTGGTGATTGGGTTTTTGTTCACTTACAGCCATATAAATAGATGTCATTAAATCAACAAAGAAAGGATAAAAAGTTGTCCCCTAATTATTATGGGCCTTATCAGATCTTGCAAAAAATTGTACATGTGGCCTACAAGTCAGAGTTTCTTTCATCCACTCACATATATCTAGTATTTCATGTATCATGCCTAAATAAAGTCATTGGACATAGACTTGTTATTTAAAAAGAATTACCAAAATTGGATGAGGAAGGAAGAGTTATTCTTGATCTTAAGGTGATCCTTTAAAGGCGCACTAAGCAGCTACATTCTAGATCAATTACAACGTACTTGATCAAATGAAAGAATATGTCATGTGAAGATGTCACTTGGGAGGATGAAGCATGTGTACAATAGGATCCAAAGTTATCACAATGTTGAGGATAATTTTATTTTGAAGGGGAGGGACCTATTATGCCCTTAACCATTGGTGTGTCTATGGATATGTGTGGTGGACTTGTGTCTTACATACCTCTTTTATTTAGTTGTTATATTTCTCTATGTTCTTAGTTAGGTCACCCTATGGAATAACCTTGGCTAAGTAGACTATATATAGGAGGTATTGGTTAGTCTTTATGGATTATGTTAAGTATTTTTATATTAGTGCATTGTTGTGAAGGTTGCCCCCTCGAAGTGGCTTTGCTATATTATCTAGTATTTTATTCTGCTATCAATTATCTTGTGTGATCTCTCACATTTGCTTATTCTGCAAAATATAAAATCATTATTTGTGAATATCTAAGTAATTTCATTACAAATATTTAGACAAGCATCACTGATGAGAGAAATAAGGACTTAAAATCTCTAGTTCATGATATTTTTAGAGGGTTCCCCCATTTTAAAAGAAAGGGAGCATTTTGGCCACAACAAATGGTGACCTCCACGTAGAAAGTGGTGAGAAGTACTTAGAACCTGACTAGTTTCTTCTTCTTTCCTTACTCAACACATAGATTGTATAGGGTGCCTTTATTATCCACAAAAAAATTGAGGCACTACTTCCTCGTAATAGCAAGTAACATATTGAGCTTCCACCCCATAGATGACTATCAGTGTGTGTGAAAAGTGATTTTTTTTTAATTCTTGGATTAGCTTCGAGTAATCAAGGTTGGACTAGTTATCAAACTTTCTATGGGGTGTTTTTGGATTGGTGGCTTGGGTGGAGATGACTAGGGCATTTCTTTAATTCCATAAGGGCATACATAACCCTGATAGAGATGCCTCTGGTGCCGTTCATGGCCTTATTTCACTACCAACTAGGATAAAAAGCTTGTGGTAGAGATTATTTGTATATCCCTTTCGAGGTAGACTCATAATTTATATTTTTCATGCTTTATTTATTATTTTATAATATTCCCAAAAAATATTATTATTTATTAGTTTCATCCTTTGAGATTTTAGGACCAATCCCAATGTGAATGGATAAGGGGAAGTTCTGAATAGTCAACCAGTCATTGATCACTTGAATAATCCAGTATCTTCTTGAGCCATTATTTTAAGTGAATTTTGGTGTCTAAAGGTTTAGGTTATTCTAAAATACACCTATATTTCTTAGAATAATTTGCCTCCTAGATTTGAGATGTCAAAATTTCACATTAATATCCTAGAATCACTTAAACATAAGGCTTCAACCTAGGCCTTCCCACTACCTAAAGCAGTTACTAATAAGGGTCAGGCATCAAAGGAACAATGTAGAATAAATAAGGGGTTATAGGGGCAAAACATAAAACAAAATAAAATCACACAATATAAATAAACACATGTAAAACAAGCACACAACTAAATAAAATATATCTAGTAAATACATTACCACCTTTGTTTGGGATACTCATAAATTACATTAGAGGGGACATACGAGAAATGGTGATTCAATAAATTCCCATTTATTAGAAGTGATAAGTTATTTCCTTCAATATATTTGATACAAAAGACATTTTGGCCCAAGCTTTCAGCAATTTGGTACAAGCCAATCTAGAAGGGATCAAATTTCAAATGTTGACCTTTCTTCTCATGGGCCTTGTCCCACATTAGAACTAGGTCAAAGATTTTGAATATCTTGATCATTTCCCTCTTATCAAACCACCTATTGACTTTGTCTTGATTCTTGCTAAATCTTAGTATAGCTTCATCTCTATATTCCTCTAACTAAATCAAGTCTAGGGATCTATAATTCACTTTGTCATCTAGTTCTATGAATTGCTACATGAACTTATAAGTCAAATTTTTTAGAGTGACTGACACGATTGGATCCAATCCATACATGGGAAGGAAAAGAGATATTTGGAGGGCTTGTTTATGCCTAGTGTATTCTACCCATAACAGAAATTGTAGTAATGAGTGTCATTCCTAGGGCTTCTCTCCAGTTGATTTATTGATGGCATCAATCAAGTTTTTATGGGTGTATTCTGCCAATCCATTCCCTTGTGGGTAGTGATTGGAGGAAAACATTATTATGATCTTATTATCATAGGCCCACTCTATAAATTATGTGGATTGAAATGTGGGACCATTATCACATACCAAATAAATGGGGACCCTAAAATAAGTGACTATGGCTTTCTCTACGAACTTAATGACTTTGGGAGTGATGCTCTTTTTGGTTATAATTACCATAGACCATCTAGTGTAGTAGTCTATGCCCATAAGGATGAATTTATAATTCACTGATGAATTGGGGTTAATCACCCCCACAAAATATAGTCCCCATTGTGTAAATAACATAGGTTGTACACTAGTTTATAGTGGCATTACATCATGAGTTTCTCTTTTAGAAAAGGTTTGGAATTAGTGATAGAAAAAAAAATGAGCATGAACATCTCTAAATAGTGGGGTCTAGTGGTAACATGCCTAAAGAACCTTGTGACCCATAGTGTTGGATGTGGGATGTCCAGATCCCAATTTTTCATGAAAACTTGGTATTATATCCTTGGCCTCTTCTTTTAATACACACTAGAGGTACATTTTATCATGGTTTTTTCTAAAAATAACTCCTTTCTTCATAATATAGTACATGGCCTTCAATCAAAGGGATCTTCTCTATGTATGGTTGAGTCTTGGGGGTGTATTTCCATAAAGTTGAAAATGCATAATTAAGTCATACTAGTCTGAGTGTCATACACTCTATTGGTCCACCTAATATATTTTTATTCTTGGGTTTATCTCTATGATTAGCTGGGTGAGGCCTTATCCCCTAACTAGTTTGGTTGGATTGATTTCCAAGTCACATGATTGTAATTTTTTCATCCATCAACCTATCCTTTCTCCTAGCTCATTCTACCCTAGCATTTGCTTTATAGTTGGGTTTGGGATAATGGCATGTACTCTATTCCAAAGGATGTAATTCCTAAATTTCTTCACTACCTTGACTAGGGTGTAGGTGTGCTTGTCTAGGGTATAATACCAGAGTTTGAAATATTTAAGATTAGTTCTCATAAAATCCATAAGGTGTTCTTTTCCTTCTAACCTTTGGGTGAGATAGGAAAAAATTTTGTGCTCTGAAGTGAAAGGGTAAATATATAAGTCTTTTATATAGTCTGGGCTGATGAGGACTAGGGCTTGCATGATTATGTCCTTGATGTCCTAGAAAGCTTTCCTTGATTCTTTGTTCCACTTCACTTTAGCATCTTATTTCAACATTACATTCAAGGGAGATATTGCTTCAACAAATCCAAAATTAAACTTATGCACAAAGTTGATTTTTCAAAAGAAAGATTTTATTTCCTTTTTGTTTTTAGGTAAAGGTAATTTATAAATTACATCTGCCCTTTTGGGGTTAATGGAAATACCTTATTTTATGAAAATGTGACTAGGAAGCTTACCTTAGGTGACACCAAACATGATCTTCTTTGGGTTTAAGGAGATGTCATACCTTTTTCATCTCTTAAATACCCTTTCCAAGTGGTGCACATGATCTAACCTATATTTATAAAACATAATTAGGTCATCCATATATTATTATGCACTTATCTATCAGGCCCTTAAAGGTGAAGTCCATTACCCTTTGAAAGGTTAGACTAACATTTATTATCCCAAATAGCGTCCATTTATAAGTGAATGTGCCCCACTTGGTGGTGAAATTAGTCTTAATCCGAAGAAGCCATCTAATAAGGAGATCATTTGAGACCTTCTCACCATTTATATCACCTCATATAGAGAGGGCAAGGGATAGTTATCTTTGTTTGAGGCCTAGTTCAAGTTTTATAGTCCACACAAAGGTAGAATTCACCATTTTTCTTCCACATTAGGACTAGGCTAGCCACCTAAGTGGAGTCACAAACTGAGAAAATTATCCCCATAGAGAGTAACTTATGGACTTCCTTGTGAATCAAGGGCTTTAGGATTGGGTTTACTAGCCTCTATATTTTCTTGAAGTGATGTTGGCTAGGTTTTAAGGGGATGGTATGAGTAATTACTCTTGGTTCAAAGACCTTAAGGTATCCATAAGCCTAGGTAATAACATATTTTTACCTCAACAATAACCTTTGTAACTACTCTAATTCAAGGTCCATCCAATCCAACCCCATATTTACTACCTAAAGGTTCTCCATAGGGTTGAGATTAATGAGTCAGCACTTTAGTCTTTAAACATAGGATTTTTAGCTTAGAAGGTTGGATTTAACACATTAAATGCTCTTTATAATTAAATCATCCTCTTTAAGATCTAATTCCCATGAATTTTTAAGATCCCATCCTTATCCAACTAAATCCCAGGGTTGTCTCGATCCTTTTCATCTATGATTTGGGCCTCGAATATCCCCTCATTGTTAAAGAATTGGATGATTTACTGATCATATTTAAAGACCTAAAAGTTAGTCACATTATCCATGACATGAGGATAGGGGATCATTTACACATATAACTATTATAGCTCAATGTCATCTAGAGGGGTTAGGTTCACTGTCACTAATGCTAGTGAGTCTCCTTCATAGTTTTCCTCCCAAGGAATAGGGATGATATTGAATACGTTAAAAATTTTAATCAAGTCCCAAGATCTATGTTTATACCTTTTGAGGTATGATAGTTTTCACTACAAAATAGTTTTGATATAATTGACTACCAATTCAAAGTCATTGAATACTCTTAGTTTGTTTGCCTCGTGTCTCAATGTAAATTGTAATCCTAGTATTAAAACTTTATACTCTATCAGGTTATTCATGCAAGGGAACTATATCCTATAAGATTCTCAATGTTTCCTCCCTAAGGGATTTATAAGTAGAATACCAACCCCACTACCTTATTTAAGGTGATATCCATCTACATAAATAGACCATAGGACAAGCAGACTTTGGTTGTGGTTGGTTTGGTTTTTTGGAGGTTGTGTGCTTAGTGTGTAGATGCCTAGGTCTAAAGAAACTAGGTTTATCTTCACATTAATGACATTATATTTAGTGATCATATGCTTCATATATGGTTCCCTATGTATTATTATTTGATTGGTTACTCCTCTCCATAGTACCAACATATGGAATAAATTTATGGCCATACACCCATTTAGGGCTTTGGACCAATGTCTGCTAAGGAGCATGTTATAGGTTTATGGGATATCAGCCACTTGAATGTCTATAAAGTATTTAATCCTAGGCTTAGATTATAACTATATGTGGATTTCTAGTAGCTCACCTATAACTTTCAACTCTGACTTATCTGATTATATGACTACCTTATCTAATTTTATGGGGTTAACACTAAATTTCTCACATAGGCATGTTAGCATCATATTGGCTAAGGCTCTATAATCTACTAAGTAGTTATGAATATTGTTTCCAAACAACTAGATGGAAAAAATGAATGGGGGAACCTCAATCTTATTCTTGTGAACGAGTGCATTGGTGTGTTCTACTCTCAATTTTGGTTGGGCCTATGGAATCAGCTTTTGAGTCAAAGACTTTAATAGGAGGTCTCATTACTCTATGATTTGGGCAAGCTCATGAAGGGTAATGTTAGCCTTGATCTTCTTCATTTCCTTGACTATTTTTTAACCACCTTTTATTGGGACTGGTGGGGTTTTCATAGGTGTCTTAGGCTCTTGTGGTCTTGGAGGTGGATGATCATTCCTAGCATTTTGGTTTGGTGGGGTTTCACCATTATTTGGGGGTTTTGAGGTAGTAAGGGGTTGTTTTTGAATAATCTTAAGGGTTTAGTTACTCTTTTAAAATTATTTAAATGTATGCACCTCACTAATACCTTCCTCTGGCTCATTTTATTCATGGATAGGTAAATTTATGGTTTTCAACACCATAGAAGTACTAGGGGATTTACTCAATTTGGAGGATTCTAGATGATTGGGGACTACCTCATAGTCTTCCATTTCCTTTTGGAAGATCTCAAAATCAAAACTAAAATTCATGAAATCTATATCTCCGTGTACTACTCTATTATGTACTCAACACCAATTAGGTAAGTCTGTCTCAAAGATATTGATCTCAGGGAGCCTATTGGGTGAAGGTTTTGGGAGGTTTTAAGGGAAGTTGTAGATCCTATTTGGTGTTTGATATGTGAATTTATTATTAGATCTTTTGACATTAAAATTACTCATCTATCTTTGTAGCCCTAATATGTCATTGATAAGTTTTTACACCATCCATTGAATGGCATATAGTTCAATTTTAGTGGACTCTTGAGGCATGGTCTGGGTGTTATTATCTCAATTATAGCTAATATCACTTGATGTTGAGTCCAGGGAATCAAATCTGGATGCCCTAGTTTTAGGAAACCCAATTGTTGGTTTGAAGTGGGAAGATCTAGAAAGATTTGATGTGTTACATGGAGTGGTTGTATCATAGGTAAATTTTGGTTAATTCTAGGTAATAAATTTAATGTAGGCATATGTGGTAGTATGCAAAGAGTGGGGGTCATGGTGTGACCTTGGGGGTTCAGTTTATATATCCACTTTTATGACCCCTGCATATGTTGAGGATATATCTATTATAACTATGTCCCTTCTTAATAACATGCTCATCCAAGGTTCTAGTGAATTTTTATACATTTCAAGTGTTTTTGGAGGGTTGGGTTAGTAAAGCGTGATTACCCAGATATACATCTTTTGGAACCTAGAATTAAAAATTTTAACGGGATCATTAGGCTCTCTTTTGATACAAGAAAACTATTGGCAAATGATGTTTGGTTACATTACTTGGGAAATTTGGTGAGGAAAGTAGAACTAAAATGTTCCTAGCTTAGTATAGAGTCTTCAAGAAGGTTTAGGAACTAATCATAGGTAGATTTCATTAAGGTAAAAGGGAACAACATGCATGCCACATCCTCATGTTCTAGATTTAGTAGTATGAGGGTAGTCTTTTAAGATGTTATATGTTCCTATGTAGATCATCCCACACCAAGGTGAAATAAGGAAGATACCTCTTAGGGTTATTGGGTAGATCACAGATGACTCTAGAGATGTTAATGGTTGAGCCAACTAACTAGGCCATCTTAGGTTGTGAACTTGGGATAGGCTATGGAGAGGAACTAATAGGAATCATGGTAGGTCTAGGTTGATTAGACCTGGGTTTTATATGGAAAGTTAGGGGTGAAATTATCAACCTACCTTGATGAAACCTAGCCCTGGTAATAAGCGAGCTAGTCTCCAAGATGCTTCATAATAAAATAATAGTTAGCATGTTAATCCTAGAAAACCAAACTCAACATATTCATAAGATGAAATAAAATCAACAACATGCATGAAGTATTTTGAGTCCCTCCTTCTAGTGTCAGCTATTGTTCACTCTAATCAGCTTCTTATCATAATATTCCCATGAGATTGGGCATTCCATATAAATGGGAAGGGGGAGATAACTACAGACTTTCATCCTCCATTTTAATACTGATTTAGGATCATCCTAAGGCATGACTATAGGTATTAGACTTCACAAATGGAATTTGAAAAAATAGTATCCAAGATACTTCACATAGGTTAAGGATGGTTATGAATACTTGAGTGTTAGGCTTATTCTTTCTAAACACAAGGAGAGAGGATATTTTAATTCCACTAAATAAACACAAAAGAGAGGTAAGGGTAAGGCAAAAAGGGAACCCTCTAGGTTTAAAATAAACTCAATGCATTCGTCACTGAACCAAGTGAATCTATCACAATTATACCACTATATACTAAGTTTCATTAAAATTTTACCTCTAAGAACATACAGTGGGGAGAGTCTAAGGGAATCAAGAGTATGCTTTCACTATGAATTCATACTAATGATGAGTACTAGGGGTTTATTATTGAAAACACATAAACACCATATGAGAATTTGTAGCTAGGCACATAAAATACTAGTACTACCAAAAGGGAAACAAAAAACTCACATAGAGATTATATTAGCTAACCACATCATAAACATGACATCCATAGAGTAACAAAGAGATAATCCAATTAACCTAGCACTAATGATCATTTAAACATGAATATGAAATAAAATTGAAACACAAAACAGACCCTCTTGTATAAAAGATATAATGTATTCATTAAAAGAGTGAAATTCTACTATAATAATTGATCTAGGCCACTTTTACAGTCTAGAGTGATGAAAGAAACATAAGTGAAATCTTATCAATATATAACAACACTTTCAAGTAATTTTGGTCAACCCTACAATATAATATGACTCTTCCTTCAATAGATAAGGATTGGGGATAACCTCAAAAAAGTATGAGGATCCTATCCTAGGCCATGATGGCCACTCATTATAGTTAAAACTATATTTCAACATTTAAACCAAAATAATCCATATAAACCTACAACAGATCTATGGGGGGACCACTAGATGACATGAGGAGGTAGTTGAGAGGGACAAACTCCTAAGTGCTTTAACTGGGTGAAATTATCTTCCAACATGGCTACCATAAGGTTAAAATTCTCATCCATCTTGTTTAGGTTCATTAGGTGCTCCTAAAGATCACCTCGGCCTAAGCTGCTAGGCTCCAAGATATTTAAAAAGCTACTTTCATTAATGCTTGGACTTCAAAGACTCATTTGATGTTTATTATGGACTAAGTTGATAAGTCTAATACCACCTAAAGTCCTTATTTTAACTTGGCCACTTTCTCCCTCGTAACCTACTCAAATTGACCCAGGTGGAGTCTAAATTCTCTTGGTCAAGCAAGGTGCCATCTAGATAGAATAACATATAAATAGTAACCTATTTTAAGTAGGTCAAAATATTCTTCTTGCCATCTTCTAAAGGTCTTGTTTTAGTGTGGTCCATGGCTAACCACTCCATTACATCTCTGATGTTCTTGGCATAAGTTTGGTACAACTTCTAATCTGAGGTTGACATAAGTTTGAGCTCTAGGAACATTACCTTGTTGAACACCACCTATAATTAATGATAATTCCCATCAAATCCTCCCTATGTAGTCCTAAGTCTACTATATAATTGCACCAGTCTCATCCTAAGTCTTCACTACTTTCCCAAGGATTGATAAAATTAGTAGGAGGGCATATTTGACCTACCTGATGAGTCTGACTAGGAATGTGATTTTCAATTAGGCTTTAACAATCTAGAATTAGCTCTGCATGTCCTCAAATAGATTCTCAAACATGTTGTGGGTATATCAGAGGACAAATAGTGTGTCCTCATCCATCTTCTCCTTTTTAGTGATAGTCTTCAACTTAGTGAGGGAAAATAAATCTTAATGGGTCTATCATATCATCGGGTTCCCCTCCTAGACAAATCTCTACATGAGCATTATTTTCATACTCTTAAAGGCTCACTCAAAAATTCATTTTAAATTTGGTTCACCCTGTATGTCTATATATGGTACTTGTGACCTTAATACCATCCCTCAAGTTATATGGGGTGTAAGAGGTGTAGTTGAAATGGTGGTGAAGGGTAGAGGACAAGGTAGAGGGGATATGGAGGAAGTGAAAGGAGTAAAATAGGAAATGAGTGGAGGTAGAGGTGGCATGGGAGTGAAAGGAGGGAGAATGAAATTGGAGGCCCATTGGAAGATTTTATCTAGTCATTATTCCTAAGTGAGGTTCACCTAAGGTGGAATTGACCCCAAGAATGGGTCATGGATCAACATGGAAGAGATGGGTTAGTTGAAGGTGAGTCCAATGGGCTTTTAGGTAAAGGAGAGAGGGGGTCATAAATTTAATCACTGAGCTAATGATACTAGTTCCAGAGGAGTCATTGAGACATGTACAGGAGGTGAAGTTAGATTATAAGGCCTTTAGGCTATAGCCAAAGTATGGGTCACATTCTATTCCTTCTTATAAATATTTATCATGTTGGATATAGGTGTTATAGTGGATGGTTCAAATGGCATAACAAGGGATATAGGTGTTGATAGTAAAGTATTAGGAGTTGTAGAGGGGAGCATTAGACTGATTAAAGTGGGGATAAGGAGGGTCCCTATTATAATCGGTATGATTTTAAAGGTTGTAGTCATGACCACTATTAAAGGCATGCATAAAGGAGGCATTGGGAGGAGTCAAAGATGTGAGATGGGAGGAGTAGAAAGGAATTAATAACCAAGGACACTTGAAAGGGTTGAGGCCAAAAATACTTGGGCAAAAGATGGAATGGAAGCAATGAGAAGTAGAGGGGGCAAAGCCAAACTATTGGGTGCCAAAACTAGGAGTTAGAACATGGTGAGAGTGAGGGGTGGAAGGGAAATAGAAGGGGATGGATGAGTGAGTGGGGGATTCTATATGGGTGCCTTATTTTAGGCTCACTCTCGAGATACCAGCCACATCAAATCTTAAATTTTGTGGTATTAATGGTTGAGCGAGATGTGTTTAGGCTATTTGGCATTATGTAGTTTAGGGTTAGCTTTGGTGTTGCTTGGTTACTGATGATACTAGAGGAGGTGGAGGTGGAGCTTGAGGAGAAACTAGAGGAAGCAAAGGTAGAGCTAGATCATGAGGAGCTAAAGCTACTGGTAGAAGCACAACTTGAGTTGGAGTTAGAACTCAAGGAGGAGAAGGTAGTGAGATGCTCTAGAAGATTCTCTAGGATATGGCTAGAGCTATTAGATTTGGATCTTCCATAGACTGAGGAAGATATGGAGGAGTTGTAGAGGGGAATACCTAAGCCTTTTTCCCCTTCTTCTTCTTGGATGCTATCTAAAAAAATACCTTGTGATTAGTGACTTTGATATAATCCTTTAGAACCATCTCAATTGCATTAAATATATCATTGTAGTGGCTATTCTTAGTTAAACTAGTAGGTAAGGTGGTGTCTTAGTAATCGATCTCAGCCTTCAAGTTTGAAGATGTAGAAACCATTAGATTAGGATGGAGGGGTAATTAGGAATCCTTGAGCATAGGAGGCATGAGATATTGGAGCTCTATAGAATTTTGGAAGTAAGGATTTAGATATTTATTAAATTTAGTAATGGTAACCATTAATGGGATTATATTAGGCTGTATAAGTGCATGGATACATATATCTAAATTAGTAGCATTTGGTGGCTCACTTATGAATTTGAATTTGAGTTGGTGGATATATTTTCTCCCTTTATTTTTAAATCTAGAATTGAATTTAGATCCCATGATCCTCTATCACTAGTTAGATATAGCAATGGAAATGGGATGTTTTTAAAACTATCCAATTAGGTATAGCTTCCTATTTTGTTAATGCCTAGTGCATGGTAGGCACATGATCACATCTCTTAGATATTTCTTATCTAAGTCCTACATTTTACATGTGTCATCTTCTCATTAGTCTTCCATTAATGATCAACACTTATACATGCCACTATACACCATATTGATCCCTTAGGTTAGGTGATGTATCACTTAGGGATATGTTCATGTTATAAAAGGCTTTTAAGTCTCATTTGTACTTCATTTTGAGCTTCTTGAGGTCTTAAGTGGAAACTAGTTCATTTATATACTAGGTGATGTGGTGTCTTCCCATTTAGTCAGGCTTTCCCAACCTTTGATATCTTTGATAGGTATGGGAGACTACTCACTTTGACTTGTGATGACATGGTGCCTTCTCATTCACTCGGTCTTTCCCAAGCTCTAACATCTTTTATAGGTCTATGGGATTGGTTGATCTGACTCATGATGACATGGTGCCTTCCCATTTGGTTGGGATCTCTTGGGATCTAACATCTTTGACAAGTTTGGGGGACTATTTGATCTGACTCATGATAACATGGCACCTTCCCACTCAGCCAGGCTCTCTTGAGCTATGACATCTCTTGTAAATTTAGGGGATCGATTAATTTAACTCATGATGATGTGGTGCCTTTTCATTCAACTAGGCTCTCTTAGGATCTAACATATCTAACAGGTCTAGGGGATTATCTACTCTAACTCATGATAATGTGGCACCTTCTCATTCATTTATGCTATCATAAGCTCTAACATATTTAATAAGTCTAGGGGACTAGCTACTCTAACTAATGATAATGGGGTGCCTTGCCATTCATTTGAGCTCTCCCAAGATCTAACATCTCTTACAAGTTTTATAGACTGGCTAATCTAACTCATGATGATGTGGCACCTTCCCATTTAGTTGGGCTCTCCCAAGTTCTGACATCTCTGATAGGTCTGGGGGACTAGTTGCTCTAACTCATGATGACATGGTACCTTCCCATTTAGTTGGGTTTTCTTGGGCTCTGACATCTCTAAAAAATTTAAGGTATTATCTATTCTAAATTATGATGAATCACCTTCTAATTTTTTTGGGTTCTCTCAAGTTCTGACATTTCTAACAGGTCAGAGAGATTGGCCACTCTGACTCATGATAATGTGGTAGCTTCCCATTTGGCTAAGCTCTCTCAGGTTCTAAAAATTTCACAAAAATGACAACATAATAAATATAAATGGAGTGTGATACACTAAAAATTACTTATCAGATATAGATATCTCAATTTGTCATGGATGATAATGGGTTTGTTATTTTGAGAATGGAACTAGACTATGGGAAATTCAAGTGAAAATCAACTTGCAACATTAGTGACATGATTTATAAAGTAATGAACACTCCTTAGTTCTAAATAAAAATTGAAAAAATTGGCATGTTACTACTTGAGGGAATCAAGGTGGTGCATATTCTAAGGATTTGGATAGGCACGCCAATAGGAGCAAGAGGAAGGACTTTGAAGCTCTGTTTTGTGAGATTTTTAGAGGGGTCACCCATTTTGAAGGAAATGGGGCATGTTGGCTAAAATAAGGCCTTAAAAATATTTTTCATATCCTATAACACCATTTTTTTGCTATTGTATGGCCCAAGTATGGCTTGAGGGAAGTGAACAACTCAAAAATTATTTTTGGTGTATTGATGCCTAGATGTTTTTTGAAGTGGTGATCTCATACTAAATCTTTTTTATTGATAATTTATTCAAATTCTGGTTCACATCTCTAATTTTTTCTCGCCATCACATGGTGGTATGGCCTTCTACGACATTTTAAAGATGTAAAGATTATAAATTTTATTTTGGTTACTTCTACTTCCAAGGTTTAAACCTCTAGTTATCAAAACATCAGTTTTTGACCTTCTAAAATCATTTCAAGAGCCTGTAAAGGCTACTTGAAACTTATAGTAAATTTTTTCTCTCTAATACATTCATGTATGGCTGCAATAACAAATAAAATTTTAGATCTGAGTGTGCAAGTAAAAAAATCCAATTTTGATTGTAAGAGACTCATCTTCTGACCAATGGAAGGTTGTTTACCAATTTTTAGTGCCTAAGAAAGCTTTCTTTAACTTGTAGCTTCACCCTTGCATCCTCCTCCTGAACTCCATAATCAACTAAAACAAGCTATGAAGGTTTGTAAATATTTTATAAGTTTATTTAAAAAATAATTTATAATTTAAATCTTTAATATTTCCATGCAAGCCACCCCTAGGTCCCACTTTGGGAGATAACCTTTTACCAAAAAGCTAAAAACTTAAAATATTTTTATATATATAATCAGATTTTTAAAAAGTTCATATTTAAATTTGTGCATATAAATTTATATCTAGTTTAATGTAAGAGTTGGTATGTATTATTTTGCTAGGCACTTGTGAAAACCAAGTCTAGAGTTCAAATCACTCCACCTCTATTTATTTTTGGCCAAACTTGTTCAAACTAATTTATTTTTTTCAAAGTAATTACTCAAAAATGTTTTTTTTATTTGTGTGCTTAGTATCTCACATTTAAAACCCTAGTCATTTTTTGATGTTTTGCAACACTTGATCTAGAGTATTCTTTATCGACCATGGTCATGTGACTAGTCAATTCTATATTTTTTTGTATTTTAGATGCATTGGTATGACCCTTTTATTAATTTTAAGCTTCATAATATATTTTTTTCGTCATTTTTAATAATTGTTCTTATGTTAGTGTATTTTATGACACTTGTGACACCTTATTTTGTCATAAATTTTCACTTTGTTTAGCATTAATTTGAATAAATATTATTTATTTACACTATAAATTTACTTTACTATCAAATAAATTATATAAAAAATTTAATTTTTTTTTAATTTAAAAGTTTTATCTAGAGTCGTAGTGTCAATCTTAAAAGGAAGCAATGACTTCATCTAATTTTGTGCTAGATAAATCTCAAATGATTAATGGGTTTAACTATAATATTTGAAAAAAATACATCAAAACAAATTTTATGGCCTGAAATCTATGGAAAATAGTTGTTAAGATGGAAAAATTATCATTAGGATGACATATTACACCTGAGCTTTTAAAAATATTTTATCAAAAAATCACAAGAAGCCATGTAAATTATCTTTCAGAGTGTTAAGGATTATTTCCTACTCAATATGGGTAATCAGGAATCTCCCAGTGACTCTTGGAAACTCCTTGAGTCTATGCATGAGGGTACTCATCTCTCTAAGATAATTAACTTTATTTTTGAACTGCTAACTACACCTATGAAAAGTGATGAAAATTTTATAATTTTCTTACTAAAATTAAAAGTATTAAAGCTCAGTTAGATGTATGTAATTTTAATATTATTTAATATAAGCTTTTATATTTCATTATTTAGCTTAATATTCATGAAAAAATCCACAATTTTATTTCAATTTTGAATTCAAAGTACCAAACAGAGAAAGATATCCCTAACCTCACTACCTTATCAACTCTTATGATTCAAGAAGCGCAAGTGATATCTAATTTTGATTATAAAAAAAATTCCACTCAGACATTTTTCTCTCTCAAACCTATTTTGAGAATAATAGAAACCAAAAACCTAGCCCTAATTTTTTCAATGGTAAAAATGGGAACAAGAAATTTGACAATAAGAATCATAAACCTAAGTTTAATGGGAATTATAATATGTATAGTAAATTTGTTCA
Source organism: Torreya grandis (assembly GCA_037957365.1). Lineage (NCBI taxonomy): Eukaryota > Viridiplantae > Streptophyta > Pinopsida > Cupressales > Taxaceae > Torreya > Torreya grandis. Next base: position 3,970,892 of record JARHVA010000188.1, read on the forward strand.
TAGAAGGAAAAATTGTTATAAAAACAAAATTAGAGTTAATAATAAAACCTCTAAAAATAAAAAAGGGTGGAAATGTAATCAAAACCATCAGAAAAACCAAAACCAAAATTAGAATAACAATCTAGATCATAATATTGACATTATTATTTTGTAGAAGCTACTAAGCAAGGAGAAACAAAACTTGTAAATTTTGTTATTAAATATGTTTTCTATATACCTAAACTTCAGAAAAAATTGTTATATTTTTCTCAATTTACTAATGATAATTTCATTGTAGCTTTACTTAAAGATAATTGATCCATTAGAAATCAATTTGGTTCTCTAATTGCTGAAGATGTTCAAAATAATGGTTTATACATTTTTTATGCTTCTTCTACATGTTGTCTTTCATTTCGCAATAGGAATGAATTTAAATTATGACATGAAAGATTAAAAAAAATTAATTTTATAATTTTACATGATATGTCTTCTCATAATCTTTTTTGTTGCTCTTCCGTATATCTCTTCTCATTATGAAACTTGTGAAGGTTACTTACGTGGTAAACAACATACTAATTACTTTCACAAGAATCATGATGAAAATTTCTTTCAGCCTTCAGATTTAATTCATAGTGATGTTACAATACCTCTTAATTTTTTAGCTCTTAATGGTTCCTTGTATTTTGTTACTTTTATATATGATTATTCTAGAACGATCTGGTCATATTTCATTAAAAATAAATCTGAAGTGTTGTCTAAATCAAATAATTTAAATCTTTTATTGAAAATGATTCTAACTTTTCTATTAAGAGATTAAGATTTGATAATAGTGGTGAATATATTAGTAAAGAGTTTGATTATTTCTGAATTAGTTTTGGTATTCAAAGGGAATCAATAACTCCCTATTCCCCTCAGAATAATGGTATTTTTGAAAGAAAAAATTGTACCATTATAGAAATGGCTTGAAAAATATTGCATTCTGCAAATGTTTCTAAGTTTTTATGGGCTAAATTCATGGATACTTATATGTACATTATAAATAGTGTCCCTACTAAATTTTAAGATTTTATATATCAAAATACATGTATTTTCATGGCATATCACTTTTTATTATTATAGTTTAGTTGTTACTTTAAATACACTAACTAAATTGATAGTGTCTCAACTACAATAATATTTGTTAATAAAAACTATTTAGTTTGATTATTACAATATGCTAGTTATAGCTATATTATATTATATAATGGTCTTAGATAAGAAAGCAAAAAAAACATATATAAAAATTATATTGTTTTCAAAATTATTAAATTTATGATTATTTTCAATTCACATGAGTTAGCATTAAAAATACATTATATGCATAACATCGTGCTTCATTTGAAAAGATGATCTTGTTTAGTTATTGTATTTGGTAAGAAGATCATGATTAATAAGAGAGGATATTTTGTATTTGTATTGTTAAGATGCTTTATTTTGATAAAGTGGGGTAATTTCATGTTAACATGTTTAGATGCTTCATTTGAGAATAAGATATATTATGAAATGTGAAGTGTAAATGAAGTTTGTATTATTAATTGGCACCTTATGATTTACTTTACTAAGCATTTTTATTGATACATGTCTAAAAAAATTTGTTTCAGTCTCATATATGTTTCATTGAATAATTTCATTTCATGCTAAAATTATCCATATTTGATGTATAAGAGGTTTCATACCTCAAGCTTTAGTTAGATCTAATTCTAGATCATTGGAAAATGGAAAAAAACATATTGAAACTTACAAAGATTTTTTTAAGATATCTAATATTTGAATAACTTAAATTATTGTATGTGCATCAAATGATAGTTAGGCATGCCCATCCTATCAATATTGGATACTTCCAATAATTATTTGCATACAATGATTTACATGTGTCATTAACTTAATAAATGAAGTAGTGAACTAGATTGACTAAAACATGACATAATTATTTAAAATGTGTTTTACCATAGATAAACACCTCTTCATTTATCTTTATGTATTTATTTATTGTGATGTTGACCATCATATGATATCATAAATTGACTTCTATATATATGTTTAAAGTTTGGTGTAGGTGTTATCACTTGGAATAACAAAAATCAACCTATAATTTCTATCTCTTCTACAAAATTCTAGTATAGAAGTGATATGGAATCTTCTAAAGAAACCATGTGGCTATGAAGGTTGTTATGATAGCTTCATTTGGACATTTATCATAGTACCACCCTTCATTGTGATAAACAAAGTTGTATAACCTTAGTGAAAAATCTAATGTATCACCAACGAACTAAACTTATCTAAGTTCACATGCATTTTATCCAAGAGAAAGTCCTCAATGGTGATATTGATATGTAGTTATGTCATATGGATGAATAAGTGGTAGATATATTCACAAAACCACTTTGTGCTACCAATTTTTGTCAATTTCATGTAATGTTGGGCTGCTTAGACTTGTTATTAAGGGGGAGTGTGCATGATAATGTCACTTTCTAATGACCATGTGTATCTTCTTATTCTCTATACTTGTTCTCATTATAAAGCATTGTACTAAGTAAATGTATGTTATTTTTATAAAATTCATATTTTTTGAGTTTACAATGTGCCCAATACATTAAATCATACTTTAAAATGGAAGTCCTTATTTATAAAAGGATCCAAAAATGCTTGGTTTATTATTCATGATAAACTATGAGATGTATTATCATAATTGTGCTAGACTAAACTTAATTTAAGTAGTTTATGGATTATAATTCCTTTTTTTTTAAAGGTAACATTTGGCATGATGAAGGTTTCTAAATCCTTCAAATTTATACATAGTATAATTCCTTTATTAAGGTTACTATGGCATTTATCCATACATATCATTAAGGGGGAGTGTTATAACATTTAATGTCTAAATGGTGTTATTATAGACCCTTAATGCTTTTACTTTAGAACCTGCTACTAGGAGGTCACCATAATCCTCAATTTTCTCCACTCATAGAGTAGTAGATCAAGCATCAACCTTAATCAGGAATTGAGACTACACAATAAAAAAATATAATTATTGGTTGCATCCCTTCTACTAACCAAGAATCCTTATACTTGTCTTCTAAGATGAAATCAATCTTATTCATGACATCAAAAAATCTATGATCATAGTCCCCAACTGATTCTCACAACTTTTGTCAAATCTCCTTTGGGTCTTGAATAATCTGGCTTATGCATTTATTCACCTGAAACTATGCTACAAAATTATCTTTAACTTATGAAATATTGATATTAATAACATTTCTTTTAAAAATTAACTATAAGGCTCAACCTGACAAAGCCCCTAAGAGTTCACATTTTTTCACATCACATGTGTTACCCCCTTAACATTCTATTTCATATCGCAAGTTACCAATTATTGCTTAGGATCCATAAACCCACGGTATTTCATCAAATAAATAAACATACCTACATTGAGTGACATAGTTACCACACTTGAAGTTGATAATAATGGTTTTTTGCACACTGGTGATTATGACTATAGGTGTATGTGCACTACTGATTGCAACTAGGGACTTTTACATACTAGTCTTTCAAGTGTCCTAAAAAGGAATCCCAACTTTTTTGTCCTCTTCTTATCTATTTCATGTTTTATCTTTGCACTTATCTTACCAAAATTATCTGTAAATTAATCAAACCAAATTGTATCCACCTCTTCTTCTATACTTCTTCTCCCAAATGATAAATTGGGTTGGGAAGATGCATACTTTTGAAGTGAATGATCTATATTTTATGCTTATTTTAACTTTGAACTTGAACCTACAATAATTATTAATTCTAACTTAACTTATTCCTAAGAATATTCCTTCTCAGGTTCAAATAATATCCATTTCATCAACTGTAATCTATTTCTATCTTCTATTCATTCTACTATTATCCTACCTTCTTCTTCCTCTTCCATGAGCTCCATATTTTCACTATGTCTATTTATTTCTTCCTCTTCATTGGGCCCTTCTGCATATTATGCACATTCTTTACATTTAATATCTTTCACATCCTCTCTATGCACCTTTCCATCTCCATCATCTTCTACTCTACTACTCCTACTCACAGTTAATTTTGGGTTACTCGTTTTATTCCATCTTCTCTATTGTCACAATTCCCTTTCTAATCCTATAATTTTATTATCTCTCTGACTCTTCTCATCCTCTATATTTTGGGTTTAGGTTCAAGTTTATCTACTCAAATCTACGCCACTCACTTCTATCTTGAATGCACCACCCTGGTACTCAAAGTGACTACTTTATGTTGGTAAGAATAGGTACCATGGCCTTTTTCATAACCAACATTTTAATCAATGTAGGTATTCATTAAAGAAACTTAACATAGATTCCTCTAACAAATATGTCTTGTGTATCTTCAAAGACCAAATAACTTTGCACAAAAATAATTGTGATATAACCATTAATTGTAGTCTAGGTCCAATAGTTCACAACACATGTTTAATCAATATCTAAACTTTATAGCCTATCTAAATTTTCTTCCATCTAGACTATACACTATGTCTTTCTCAATTATAAATAGTAATACGCCAATCTTGATAACCATGTAGCTAACAATCTAGGTAATTTACACCAAAATATTTCATAAATCTCTCCATATATATGCTCTTAGATTATCTCTTTAGCAATCACTTAAACTCTTCTTGATTCTTCCTCTGCAAGGTTTTGGATTCTCTCATCCAACCATATTTTTAAATATATCTATCTTGGCAACCATCTCTAAATATTTTGAAAAACTCCATGCTCAACACACCACTATTATCAAAGGTTCCTAAAAAACTCAAAAACATGTTAATTATAAAGATAGCTTATTCAATTAATAACGAAAAAAACATTTGTCAATAATTCAAAATGAATGATGCCATTAAAGACTAAGTTGAGCTCATTATATAAATGCATGTAAAATTAATGTACACAAAATAGTTGGCATAAAACTATATGAACAATAGATTAAAACGTTCATAATACTCATTGTGTATATATTATAAGTAAAAATATATATAAGAAAACTATTCAAAACATTGTATTAATATCTATCACATAAAGAACCATTCTTAATTACAACTAGGTTTTATTTATAAGTTTTTACAAAGGATTGTCTCTTCATCTTCCAACCTTTTGCTATCCCAAAAAGAAAGGAATATTCACATTATCAGATCAATGGCTATTCTATCTAAGGTTGAATACCTACAAAAGATAATATAAAAGACAAAATAGACAAATTCATCTATGTGTTTATCAACTATACTTTATAATTTTAGTTGGCATTGTTCTTCATCCAACATTCCTTTATCCAACCTTATGAAACATACAGGAAGACCTAACAGAATAATTTAAAATTTAGAAACTAACCATTATTTGGCATGGAACACAACCACTCCAGGTGGTTAAGTTTGTGTTAGTGGTCATGTTTACCTAGCATGGACCTATCCTAAAAAATAGGGATAATTGTTTTTAGTTAGAGATAGATTGAGGGTAGATAATTTGATTTGAGCATTTCACTTGGAAAGTTATCTATAGTAATGGCAAGAAACAAAGGGTCGATCCTACATATAGATAAATAGCTTAGAGTAATAATGAATAATATTTATGTACCTAGGCACAAGTCATGTGTTTTAAGTTGTGTCAAGAATTAACATTTTTAAGTACTTGTGACTATATTTAGGTATCTACATTTTTCTCCCATTTATTTTTAAAATGAAATTACTAGAGTAAATTATAAAAAATTAAACCTAAATGTGTACGATAAGCCTTGTATTTGACAAGATACTCTAATTACGTAAGGTACTCAACTTTAACAGACCCTACAATAACACATGAATTAGTCATTTGTCCATTTCCAAACTTTGAAATTTAAAAAATTGAAAAGAGAGAAAGGAAGGAAGACACATGTATGGAGATGAAATAAAATTACCTTGTAACCTATAATTAATAATGGATAAATTTTCCCCCTTATTGAAGTACTTAGATAATTTGAACCAATGGAAAATTGAGAGTGATCAAATCTCAATTTTTAATAACTAATCAATCCATTCAGTTATAAAAATGCATGTTTCCAACTCTCATGAATGGGTAAGAATACCCAATGTACTAATCCAAAAAGGTGGAACCACAATAGGTTCACTACAATTAATTCTAAGATCATTGAGTGTCACTAGACTTAAACATGCACCACTCATAATATAATATGAAACCACATAATGGGTTCACTAAAAGTAATGCCAAGGTCATTAAGTCATATTGGTGTAGATGGATCTAGATTCTATGAAATTATAACTTTGAGCTTTAAAAATGTATATGAACAAACATCATGCCTTTGAAATAGTAATTTTTAATTTTTAAAATGTGCATGAATAAGCATCATGCCTCTAAAACTATAAATTTGAACTTGGAAAATGTATACATGAGCATGAACAAGCATCATGCCCCTTTAATCTATGTCAAATGATATATAATTTGATGCTCTAATATAATCAATTATAACTATATTTATAACCTATAACTTTGATATTGTAACTATTTTATATATCCCCATGCATATCCATTCAAGTATGTATGATTATGTACTTTGAGACCTTGAAAATTTAGTGCATATGCATGTCATATGCCCCCATATTTTTTATCAGTGTGCCAATATATGACATGTGTCTGATTTTTGTATTACTTTGAATCTTTCAAAACATGTTCTCTATTATATAATATGATCTTTGCATTACTTTGATTCTTCGAAAACCTATACTTTGAATCTTTGAAATGTGTATTCTAAATTATTAAAACATGTACATCATCTTAATTTTGATTTTCTTGTTCATTAAAGCTTGGATCTCTAAGAAAATCCCACTATGATTCCACCTTTTAAGATAAGGGATTTAGCCTATAAGTCACTCATCTTAAAATGAGAGTTAATTATATCATGTGATAAAGTTATATTGATGTATTTTCATGTGAACATGTAGAAAGTATGTCATTATAGTAATGTAATTATCATTGAAGCATGTATGTAACATATCAAATGCAAAACATGGAGATGGAAATTGAAGATGGAATCAATGAGCGGGAACAAAAGAGCAAAGATGACTTCTTTGAAGAAGCTAGGAATAGCCCAAATAAAAAGTCTGAGGATTGGAGAGGGAAGAATCAGAATGATGAAATACACACTCCTATGACTTGGGTTAATAGTAAAGCTGAGTCTTCTTCCCAATTAGATTCCTGGTTGTGTAGGGGATCATTGATCTCAAGAAAAAAGTGGAAACTTTGGAAGATTCTCTGAAAGTTGCTTGGAACAAAGTAAACAACATGGAAAATCAGTTAAGCGAGATCCCTGTGAAGCTCAAAGCTTAAGAAAATAATCTCTGGGAGTTAATTAAGGATAACAAAAAGAAAATGGAGGAAGTAACGTCCAACATTTGTGCAGCTGCTATCAATATAGGTAAATGAGCCAATGAGGAGACCAAAGCACTAGAGGGTCCCAGCAAAAGGACAAGGCAAAGTTCCAGAAAGAAAGATACACAAAAAGGTGCTTTGCTGGAGATTACCACCTAGGAAACTGCTTTGAAAGAAAAAGAAGCCATGAACTTGATACTGGAACTGGATGAATAATCTGGTCCTTCTTTGTGGTAAAGAAAATGGTACAGATCTTTGTTCTTCTTTTGTTTGCTTTTGTTTGTTGTACCTCCAGACTTCTATTTCTGGGTTTTGATCGGATGTTTCTCTTATGGTTTCAGGACCATTCTAAACATGTTTTTGCTACTTCTCTGTAGTGTTTTTTAGGTGTTGCTTGTGGGCTTTGTTGTTCTTTTTTTGCTCTTTGTAAAAGGGTTTCAAGGCCCCTTCAAAACCTGCTTTTACCTCTAATCTAAAACATATCAAATGCAAGGCATATTAGTGTCATGTCTAGATTGATGTAGCAATGAGGTACAGAGTAAAATAACCATCTCTAAATTATACTACATAATAAAAGTGCATGATATAAACCATGGCACCATTAATCAAGTTCAATAAACACAATACACAATGTTACACATAAGGTCAAGGGTTACATACAAGAGACATATTCAAATATCATGCATACAAGCACAACACATAATATCACACATTAGGCCAAGGGATGCATACAAGGGATGTGTTCAAATGTCACACATATAAGAAACCATAGCACACAGGGATAATATTTAAAAGCAATGGACATGTTAAAAAATTTCACATACAACATAACATCACACACATAGGGCCAAAGGCCAGAAGTAATGTACAGTTCAAATGCCACATATACATTTAAACATCACACACATACAACTAAAGGCCAAAAGTAATTAACATACTCAAATGTCTCACATATAAGTAAACATCACATATATAGGGCAAAACTATGAGCAATAAACATGATCATATTTCATATAATAAAATATTGCACACATACAGCTAAGGGCCACACACAATAAGCAAGCAATGTCTAACTTATCATGCAATAAACTAAACAACATTAAAGGAGCATATAATAATTGAAAACTAATCTACACCATCCATACATGTCAATTTCATATCATATAAAAGTAGCATATCCATGTTCAACAATGTAAAATATGAATAATTATAAAACCACTTCTAACACACGTAGGTCGACATGGCATTTGAGGTCATAGATAGATATAATATTTATTATAATTTTTTAACCCTAAATTTAGATATATGTGTATATTTAGGTTTAAGGGGATTAGATTATATTTTTACATAAGGGTGGTGAATTACTCAAATAAATAGTATTCTAAATTTATAATTAAGATTGTTAAAAATAGTAAAGTACAACTATTGATAGATATTACAATGAATTAAAAACAAATGATACTTTGTTGGTTTACTATGCACATGTAGGTATGATCTAGAATAGGTTGGAAGTGGACTAGAATATGATCTTTAAATAGTCATCAAATTCTAAAAATATTTTTTCTATGGCCTCAGATGCTTGCATCAGATCTGGGCAGTTATATCGATGTAGGTGTCTGACTTTGATGTAGGTGTCTTGTCTATATTATTGACTAGATCTATATGTGACCAACTAGATCCTTTTGGAATATTTTTCACATTTATTTTTATGTCTTCATATCATGCACACAGGATGTCACTCGTTATCAAATGACCAAACCCTAAATCTTCACCCTTGAAGTGACTATGGGAAAAATAGGTTAGTGGAATCATGGTGTCAAGTTACCCTAAGTGCCCCTCTTTCAATTGATTCTACCTACATATCCAATACTCTGAATAGGGTCTCAAACTTATTTAATTGTCCCTTATGTGTTGAATTTTATGTGCACAAGGATGCAATGTGTGATAATCAAATACATGTAATGACTTAGCTTTCAACTTGGCAAATATGGCTCATGAAATAATCTTGAAATGCTTTAAACCTATGTAAATACTTCTCTGATGACTAATATAGAAATAAGGATGAATAGGGTAGGTTTTCTCACTTGAATGTTTGATTGCATGATTCTTGCTATATGGCCTTGAGAGTTATATGTGATTTTTAGGTGAGTTTTAGGTGAAGAATGAATGAGGGTTTATATTTTATATATATCAAGCCATTTTTTGAATATCTCACATTAAATCACTTAGTATAACCTTTAGGATATGTTTATTTTTCAAATCTGGATGACTTTTGGGCACTAGACACTTTATAGGAAGCATGGGCACTTGCATCGACACTAGTGTCTATCTAGAATTCTAGTGTCTAGGAAGCTACAAAATAGATATAGATCTAAAACTGGTAGTGAAAGATAATAATAAAGTTTAGAACTTTTTACACAGTGTATAAAGCCTAGTCATTGGTCAGACTAAGAGATAAGTAACTATGCACAAATAAATAGTGAATGTAAGCCTTTCAATAATGGGTAGGTATGTAACTAAAAGGTATAGTTATGATATGTATTTTCCAAGTTTACAAGATTAAGGTACTAAAAAAATAGATTTCAGTATCTACATTTTCTCCCCTTTAATATAGTAATGAAATTGCTACTTTAAAGGAAATAAATGCATACTTGGGTGTTTATAACAAATCTTATCTTTGTGTGAGACCAACATGAGTGCTTTAATGGTGACTAACCCACAACTAAGATAATGTTATAGTATATAATCAGTGAATGAAATCTTAAATTAATTGAAATGCTTAAAAGTAGAAAGAGCAAGGTTAGAAGTACACATATGTCAATGCAATAATCTTGCCTTTTGGTAAGTTGATTTGCGAGAATGCCTCATTATGAATCATTGAAGTGAGATTAGAATAATTCTTAACCTACAAGTGTATATATAGAGAGATATTGGAGGATACATGCCCCCAACCTTACTGTAAAGGTGAGTTACAACATGATCATTGAGCTTCTTTCATCTCAATCATGTAATTCAAATATGTGCATGATTTCATGAGTGTGAGTGATTTAATCAACTCACACTATATATTTGATGAGGTTGGATGATTTAATCAGATCCAACCAATAATTTTGGTAAAGTTAGAAGATTTAATCAAATCTAACTTATAAGATTAGTAAGATTGAATGATTTAATCAACTCATCCATCCAAAGATGAACCAACTACTACAGTAGATTGGATCGATAACAGTCCATCTTAGGTATAATAAGAGTTCATACTAATATTTAAAATCTATAAATTGATTTTATTTTGAATTTTTAGGTACCTTTTCATGGGATATTCACCTCATATATGTCTCAATCTAAAATATGGGTATAACAATAGTACCAATGTATAGAATAATTCTAAACCTACAAGTGCATATATAGAGATATATTGGAAGACACATGCCCCAAACCTTAGTGTAAATGTGAATTACAACATATCCATTGATCTTGTTTCATCTTAATCATACAACCTAAATTGGTGCATGATCTCATGAGTGTGAGTGATTTAATCAACTCACACTATCTATCTGTTGAGGGTGGATGATTTAATCAGATCCAACCAATAATTCTGATAAAGTTAGATGATTTAATAAAATCTAACTTATAAGCTTAGTAAGTTTGAATGATTTAATTAACTCATTCATCAAAAGATGAACCAACTACTGTAGTAGATTGGCTTAATGGCAGTCCATCCTAGGTATAATAAGAGTCTATAATAATATTTAAAATCTAGTAATTGATTTGATTTTGAAATTGTAGGTGCCTTTTACATGACATATGCACCTCATATATGTCTTAAGATAAAATTTGGGTATAACAATAGTACTAGTGTATAGAATGCTACCAAAAATATGTGTTTAAATAATATAATTATGAAATTAGGTGAATTTGAAATTGGTACAAATGTGAAGGACATATTTCTATGATATGCCTCGACTAAATTTTGTAGAATGTGAGAATTGCTGTAAATGTGGAAAACATGTTTCCATAACATGCCCCCATTGTAATCTAGAGATGTTGAGTACTAAATAAGTGTGGATGTCATGTCTTTTTGGCATGCCCCTACTAAGATCTAAAATTGTAAAAATATGGAATTTGTGCCTCTATGACATGATGTTATGATCTTGATGGGTGGATTTCACTAATGCCTCAAGGTTTTAGTGTAGCAGGTCATTCCATATGATATCAGAGCCTCCACCTAGGTTCAAATCATAAAATGGGTGGCTACGCTGACATGGTGGTGTTCATCTAGGGCTTGTACATGTAGGGATCCTAGTGGTATAGGTGCAAATCTAGCCCAGAGTTTAAGCTTTGGAAACATGATGGGATGTTATGATCATGATGGATAGATTTCACTAATGCCTCAATATTTTGGTGTATCAATTTGTTACATGTGATGTTGTGATCCTAATGGATAGATTTCAATAATGCCTTAAGGTTTTGGTGTAGTGATTTGTTACATGTGGTATCAAAACCTCCACCTGAATTCAAGTCATGGAGTGGGTGGCTATGCCATCATGGCAGTATTCATCTGAGGCTCGTACATGTAGGGATCTTAGTGGTATGGTCACAAATCCATCCTAGAGACTAGGATTCAGAAGCATGGTGGGATGTTATGATCTTGATGGGTGGTTTCACTAATGCCTTGAGGTTTTAGTGTAGTGGTTTGTTACATGCATGTAACAAACTACTACATTAAAATCTTGAGGCATTAGTGAAATCCACCCATCAAGATCATAACATCACACCATGCTTCTAAATCCTAGACTCTAGGCTAGATTTGTGACCATACTGCTAGGATCCCTAAGTGTATGAGCCTCAAATGAACACTACCATATTGGCGTAACCACCAGCTCTATGACTTAAACTTGAGTGGAGGCTCTGATACCACATGTAACAAACCGCTACACCAAAACCTTGAGAAATTAGTGAAATCCACCCATCAAGTTCATAATATTGATGTTATGAAATCTAGCCATAAAGATCATAACATCAATGTTATGATCCTTATGGGTGAATTTCACTAACACCTTGAAGTTTTAGTGTAGCATTTCGTTACATGTGGTATCAGAGCCTCCACCCAGGTTCAAGTCATAGAGAAGGTGGATACACTAACATGGTAGTGTTCATCTTGGGCTTGTACACATAGGGACCCTGGTGGTATGGGCATAAATATAGCCTAGAGTCTGGGCTTTGAAAGCATGGTGGGATGTTATGATCCTACTAGGTAGATTTCACTAACACCTCAAGGTTTTGATGTAGTGGTTTGTTACATATGCCTCCACTGATATCCCCCCTTTTGAGGTGAGGGGAAATAGAATCTGATACTTACCTTACCTCAAAAAGATAGCATAACTGTATAAGTTATGTATGGATCATGTATCATATAAGAGTAGCATGTATGGATATATATAGAAATTAGGTGTGTAGTATGTGGTCATATCGAGTCCTAAGTTGCATGATATAGATCATGGTAATGTCTAGAGAGTAACAATACAAGCTCAACAAGTAATCAAGCATACATATAAGAGCACTTAAAATTATTGAACAATAAAAATTATCCAAGGAGACCACATGCAAGGGGCATGTTCAAATATCGCACAATCGAAGGGACATGACTAAATCAAATGTCCAAAATGACATATTCAAATTTCTAAATAATCAAACAAAGGCATAGGGGATATAATAAATTGAGCATATTCAAATGCTAAAATATTCAATACAAAAAAAGATAATAGCAAGCAACACACTCAAGGAAGTGAAAAAATGGAAAATTAGGATAAATATAAGCAACCAACATAAAAATAGCATACTATTTCCTAAACATATGTGTTTGTAAGTAATATTAATTACATAGCATATCAAGTACATTGTGAAATTTATAATCATGGATATAGGCATGTGTAAGTATATAAGGTCAAACATGATAATGGAAAGTGATCATAAAATAATATAACTTGGGTGTATCTTGTTTAAATAATCAGATGCACCCAATGTACTTAGGATGTGAGCAGAGGGAAGGACCAACATTTGTATGTGCATAAATAATGTATCTTGGTATACATGTATCACACTCAAATAATTCATGAAACATATGTGTATATAGGAAAGAAATTATATGTTATATATAAACAAAGAGAAAATAATATATGTATAATAAATAGAACAACTAGAAGCATGTTGAAATTTTTAGGTATTTTTGAATTGTTTGAATATTTTTTATATTTTTGGAATATTTGATTTTTATAAATATTTTATACTTTCAACCTTAGGTTGGATTATTTTCATTATTTGGATGATGGTTAGATAGGTGAAAATGGTGCATGGCATGTTCCTCCTCATGATTTACATGTGAAGTATAAAAATGACTACCATCATGTGGTATATGAATCAATTTTCCTTCATGGAAAAATGAGATACCTTGTTTATCTTGATTTATTTTAGCTTCCATTTGGTATAACCAAAGGGTTCCCACTAAGAATGAATATTAAGATTTTTATGGCATAACCCAAACTCTTATTTGAATTATTTTATGACCACGAGCAATTGGTATTACTATGTTGTCCAAGGAGTCTTTCCAACTTCCTCTATGTTGTAAGTATTTTAAATTAAAGTTGAGTTGTTGCAAACATCTTACATTACAAGTGGTTTTTATTTATGTAGGCTTAACATAGCTATGTCAAAAGTAAGCACCATTTATGAATAATATAGTTGTGCTTCCCAAAAGGATATGATAATACTACATATACCCATTTATGATAATTTAAATATGTATGATATTCATAATATGTAGAATTATCATATCCTTTTGGTAGAGCTTGACTCATATTGACTTCTATGGGGGGGAAGATATGATATGACACTTCATAATATTTTAGAATAAAGAAGTTAAAAGATCAGGTAATCATGTAAAATGTATTTTAGGTTCATTATATGAGATGAATTGATTATATTTTTTTGATTAGCTTCTGTTTCAATCTCTACAATAGTTTTTTAATAAGTATGTGAATAGATGTCAGAAAGTTGATTTCATTGGTGTTTTGGTGTGGTAAACCCTTCTTGTCAATAGAGATATTATGCTTGGTCCATTAAATGGAATGCAACATATAAGCCACATATGTTAGATCTAAATTACTTTGAAAGGTTTTCATATGTAATGTTCTCAAAAGAATACCCTTGTATGGGGGTGACTTGCGTAACAAGTCAAAAATGAAATTTTATCAATAGCATCATTAGAGTGTTTTTCAAAATTATATGTCATTGATATCTATTATATATGCTCCTTTTGGTTTCCTATATTTTTAAGATTAATTTGAATTGATAAAGACAAGTATTTATCAATGATATCCTTTGAGGGCAAGTATTTTTAATCAAATGTAATAAGATTTGCATTGTGGATTATATCTTGCATAATATATGTAAAAGAAGCCAATGTTATGTCACTTGGTACTTGGGTTTTATATAATACCTCATAAAATATGTCTTTATAATTAATTGATTGTATCACAAGGTCAAAAACATAGATCCCAATGTATGTATTCCAATATTTCTCAACATGATTGGGCAAAATAATAATTTGTTGCATAGGTTCCATTCATTACAATAAGAATTGTAAAAAGAAGTTATATGTTTTCCCATTTGGTTATTTATCTTGAGTATATTTTTTATTGGTTTGGAAATGTATGGGGCACAACAAACAAAATTTATTATGAAATATTGAAAAAGGAAATAAATGATATATGCATCCATGATTAATTATTTTAAAGTAAATTAAAATATAATTTTAAAACATTTACAATTTAGAAATCATAAATCAGATTAAAAAAAGAAACCCTAAGTCTAGTAGGTTTTGAGACCAAAGGTTAGGTTCACCAAATGTTTAACCCTAAAATTATATGTATATCTAAGATTAAGGGTAATAAATTGTCTTTTTACACAAGGGTGGTGAACTAACCTAATGAGTAGGCAAATTACTAGAAAACTCAGATAAACAGTATTCTAAATTTACACAATTAAGATTGCTAAAAAAATTAAAGTACAAATTTTGATAGATATAATAATGAATTAGAAATAAATAGTACTTACTATTTCACTATGCACATGTAGATCTGGTCTAGAACAAGCTAGAAGTGGACTGGAAGATGATCTTGGAATAGTCATCAAATTCGATAAATATTCTTTATGTGGTTGTAGATGCTTGTATCAGATCTAGACAATTACATCAATGCAGGTGTTTGTTTTTTATGTAGGTGAATTTATTTAATAATGACTAGATTTGAATATGACTATTTTTTTCCTTTTAGTTTTCTATCACCATTCTTATAATGTATTCATATCATGCGCACATGTTATCATTTTTTATCAAATGATAAAACCCTAACTCTTCACCTTTTGAGTGAGTGTCAAAAAAATAGGTTAGTGGGCTCATGATGTCAAGCTACCTGAAGGACCCCTATATTAATGGGAACTACTGACATATCTAATACTCTGAATAGGGCCTCATACTTATGTAGTTCTCCCTACGTGTTGGCTTGTGTGTGCACAATGATGTAATGCATGATAATTAAAGACATGCAATGACCTAGCTTGTAAAATGGAAAATATGGTTCATGAATTGCTCTTTGAACGCTTCAAACCTATGAAAATATAGATCCTATGACTGATATATAAATAGGGATGAATAGGGAAGGTTTTCTCACTTGAATTCTTGATTGAGTGCTTCTTGGTATATGGCCTTATGAGTTGTATGTGATTTCTAAGTGATTTATAATTGAAGAATGAATGAAAGTTGATCTTGTATATATATTAATCCTTTTTGTAAATATCTAGCATTAAATCACTTAGGTTGAATTTTAGTATATGTTTATTTTACGAATTTGGATTAATTTTGGGCATTGGATACTTTGTAGGAAGAGTGGACACTTGCGTCAACATAAGTATATGTCTGGGATGCAAGTGTCCAGGAAGATATAAAATTGGTACAAGTCCATAACTAGAAGTGAAGGATAATAATCAGGTTTAGATATTTTTGCACAGTGTATAAGGGTTGGTCATCAAAATAATAATAATCGAACTAGTAGATAAGCAATTAGGCACAATGAGATAGTGAATGTTAGCCTTTTAGTAGTAGGTATGTCTAGAACTAAAAGTTATATCCATGATAGGTATTTTACAAGTGTACAATACTGAGGTAATACATAAATAAAATTTTAGTATCTAAATTTCCCCCTTTTAATCTAGTAATGAAATTGTTAGCTTAAAGGAAAGAAATGCATACTTGGGTGTGTATAACATACCTTGTCTTTGTGTGAGCCTAACTTGAATGTTTTTTTGGTGACTAACTTGTGACCAAGAGCATGTTACAATATATAATAAATGTAGGAAATCTGAAATTGAAACAATTTGAAATGTTTGAAAGAATAAATAGCAATGTTATAAATATACTTGTGTGTTAATGAAACCATATTACTTTTTGGTAATTTGATTTGAAAGGATGCATCATTATGAAGCATTAAAGGTGAGATTAGGATAATTTTAAACCTACAAGTGTTTATATATAGAGATATTGGAGGACACATGCCCCCAACCTTAGTTTAAAGCTGAGTTGCAACATGGCTATTGAACTTGTTTCATCTCAATCATGAAACTAAAATATGTGCATGATCTGGTGAGTGTGAGCAATTTAATCAACTCATGATATATATCTAGTGAGGGTGGATGATTTAATCAAATCCAACTTATAAGTCTAGTAAAGTTAAACAATTTAATCAATATAACTTATAATTTTGGTAAGATTGAGTGATTTAATCAATTCAACCTTCCAAATATGAACCAATTACTGTAGTAAATTTATTCAAAAATAATCTAGAACAGTTTATCCTAGTTATAATAACATTCTATAATAGTTTTTATATCTATAAATTGATTTGTTTTTACATTGTTAGGTGCCTTTTTCATGGCATATGCACCTCATATATGTCTCAAATTAAAATGTGGGTATAATAACAATATAAATGTATATAAGGTTACCAAAAATATGTATTTAAATCATATAATTGTTAAATCTAGTAAATTTAAAATCAGTGCAAGTTTAGAGGACATGTTTCCGTGAAATTCCACCACTGAATCTGGAGAATCTAATAATTGGTGTAAATATGGAGAACATGTTTCCATAACATGCCCCCACTATAATTTGGAGATGTCAGGTATTGAATAAGTATGGAGGTTATATCTTTTTGACATGCCCCCATTGAAATCTAAAATTGTGAAAATGTGGAATCCATGCTTCTATGACATGTCTCCATAAATATTACCCCCTCCCTTTTGAGGTGAGAATAAATAAAATTTGGTAGTTACTTTAATCAAAAGGATGAGATATTATATAACCTGCATATGGATCATGTAACATATAAGAGTAACATTTTTTAGGTAGATATAGCAATGAGATATGTAGTATGTGGTCATATCAAGTCCTAATATGCATGTTATAGATCATGAAAACATCTAGATAGTAATAGTATAAGCTCAAGAAGTAATCAAGTAGACACACAAGAGTATTCAAAATTAATGCCAAAAGAAAATGGTTCAAGTAGACCACATACAAGGGGCATGTTCAAATGTCACACAATTAAAGGGACATGACTTAGTCAAATATCCACAATGACATATTCAAATGTCTAAATAGGCAAATAAAGGCACAAGGGATATAATCAATAGAGCATATTCAAATGCTCAAATAGGCAAGATAATGAAAGACAATAACAAAGAAGAAACACACTCAAGGAAGTGAAAAAATGGAAAATTAGGAAAAATATAAACAACCAACTTGAAAATAACATACTAGTTCTTAAACATATGTGTTTGTAAGTAGCATTAATTACATAGCATATCAAGTACACTCTTAAAGGTATAATCATGAATATAGGCATGTGTAAGTATATAAGGTCAAACATGATAAAAGAAATTAATCATAAAATAATATAACCTAAGTGTATCTTGATCAAAGAAGTAGATGCCCCCAACTTAATTAGGACATGAGTGGAATGAAGACCCAACATTTGTATGTGCATATATCATGTATTATGGTATGATTATATCATACTCAAATGTTATGTGAAACATATGTGTATATATGAAATGAATGATATGTTATCTACTAACATGGAGAAAACAGCATATGTATAATAAATAGTACAGCTAGAAGCATGTTGAAATTTTTTGGTATTTTTAAACTATTTAAATGTTTTTGTATTTTTGGAATATTTTATTTTTTTTGTATTTTATGAATATTTTATGCTTTCAACCTTAGGTTGGATCATTTGCATTTTTTGTATCATGGTTAAATAAGTGAAAGTGGTGCATAGCTTGTTCCTCCTCATGATTTATATGTGAAGTAAAAAAATAACTACCATCATGTGGTGTATGAATCAATTTACCTTCATGGTAAAAGGAGATACCTTGCTGATTTTGATTAATTTTAGCTTCCATCCAATATAACCAAAGGGTTCCCATTGTGAATTAATATTGATTTTTTTTGTGGTATAACCCAAACTCTTGTTTAAATTATTTTAGGACTAAAACAATTGATATTATTATGTTTCCCAAGAAGTCCTTCCAACCTCCTCTATGTTATAAGCCTTTTATATTAAATCCAAGTTGTTGTAAACATCTTACATTGAAAGTGGCTTTTATTTATGTAGGATTAGCATGGTTATGCCAAAAGTAAGTACCACCATGAATAATGTCATTGTTAGATCTTGTTAGCATGGATAATTTTTTATTTGTTGAAATTGGTGTGTTTGTTTTGGATATGTATCATATACCATTTGTACTTATTGATCTTTATTAGAATAATCTTTCAAAGGTTTGTTTTGATTCTGATGATCACTAGTTTGTGGACTTAGATCTTTGGGAGGATCATCAAATGTAAGTTGTTTGTTATCTATAAGATATTGGATTTTATGTTTCAAGGTATAACATTAGTTAGTAGAATTCCCAAGCCCGTGGTGATGGTCACAATATTAAATATTATCATATCTTTTTGGTAGAGGTCAACTCATATCAACCTCTATAGGGGGAGGGAGAGATATGAGATGACTGTTCATTATTTTTGGCCCACATATCAAAATTTTCCTAAGTATGAAAAAGGGATATTTTAGGCAAGGAAATGGCAAGTCTTTAGGAGGACTTCAAGTTTTTTAGCAATTACAACTTTGGGTTTCTAAGGGCATAGTGTAAATCAAGTTTACAGTAGTGTTTAACCTCTAAATGTTTTATAAGTAGAAGTAATTTGGATTTACAAACCTAAATTACTCATGGATAGTGTATTTTGGGTTATCCAAAGAGCATCACTTGATTACTTCATAAGTTGTGAGCAGTCAAAAGCCCAAAATAAGTAAAAGGGCTTGACAAACTTGATTTGGTCTTAAAAAATAGTGTTTCTCAGGTTCTTCAAGGGATGAGTCTTTTGCAAAAATTCAAAGGGCATTTTCAAAATGCCAAAGGGCCTTTTTAGGGAAAAAGAGACTAGTCAACTTTTCTAAAGGTCCTCTTCAACTTTTCTGAAGGGTTTTTCAAGAACTCAAAAGTACACTTCATAAATCCAAAGGGATTTTTCTTCTCCACATGGACAGTAGCAAGTTTCCTAAAGGGTATATTACGCTTCAGAAAGACCATTTCAAAATTATTGAAGGGTATCTTTCCCTTTAGGAAGATCATTCACAAAAGTTTGAAGGGACATGTAGGAAGCCCAAAGGGTCTCTCACCCTTTGAGAAAGTACATTGTGAAAAATTTGAAAGGAAATTTTTGAAGGAAGAGAGCAAGAAGGAGGCTTCAAAAAAAAAGTCCAAAGGAAATGACGAGCCAATAGACATCAAAATCAAGATAAGCGACTAGTTATTGGAAGTAATTGGGTTTTAAAAGCTTGAAGTATTAAGGCTTAGGAATAGCAAAGTGGGAAGACTTCAAGATGGACAAGTCTAAAGTAAGCAAGCTTAGAGAATTTAAATTACTCTACATAGAGTAAATCAAGTTTCTCCACGTACTTTAGTTAAAAGGATTTATAAGTAAAGGATCTAGGAAATTTTGAAGTTGGAAAGATCAAAGAACCCAAATTACTCTACATAGAGTAAATCAGGATTCTCTAAGTGCTTGACTTAAGCTTGGTCTAGTAACGCAAAAATCACAATGCAAAAAATGAAAGGCTACCATGTGGCATAAGTTAGAGCAAAATGGACCAATCAGTAAAGGACAAGTGGCACAAGGATGACCAATGAGCATGGGAGAGTCCAAGTGGTTGGTAGCTAGAAATTATGAAGGCTCTCATCTACCATAGTTCACTACCCACAATCACCATTCGACGCTTGAATGCATCATGCCAAGAAAAGACATTCTAGCTACTCACAACATGGCTTCTCAGATGTGCCAAAGAAAAACTTAAAGATGGGAGGGGCTTGAAAGTGAGAGTTCCCACCACATGTGACTTCTTATTTCCCTTCTCTCTTCCCCCTTTTCTATATAAATAGAGGCCTTAGATCTAAGCAAATCATCCCCAGATTGGTGATAGAGTTAATCTACAAAAATTGCTTTATAAAAGACTCCTTTGAAGAAATACAAGGAAGACTTTTCTATTTTTGGCTAAAACAAGTGTGCACAGTTGGTTTCATTTGCAGAATGTATGATTTTCATTTATAACTTGTAATTGTTTTCAACACCTTGTTTTTGATCATTTTAGTTTTGTGTAAGATTGTGTGAAGTGTCTATGTGTTGAGCTCTCCTTGAAGTGCTACCAGTTCATAGTGTCTCCCATAGACCTATTTTTGTTATCCTTCAAGGTGCAAGCTTCCCTTCAACCTCCACATAAAATTTCCATGCCTATGGCCTTGAGATTGAAACAAAATAGCTTGTGTCCTATTTGCTTTCATCAATAGTTGGCTCTTTTCCTAGACCAAGTGGATCACTTTTTTTTGGTACATCACCTCCCTTAGCTTAGATTTCCTTTTTAGTCATCCTCCTACCCCTTTTCATTAGTTGATAGTATATTTTAGTGTGAGTTCAAGAGTTGAAGTGAAGCACCTGAGAAACTAGCCTCATAAAAAAACCTAGAGGTTCAACCTCACCATAGGATACCCACATCCTGAGGCTGTCCCCGTGCTTGTAGCTATAAATGAGGGAGCCTGAAGAACTCTCTCACAAGGGTATAATTCTAGGCTATAATAGTTTTGGCATGTTTTATGGGACAACTACAATTTCATTTTTATTTTTATGAAAAATTGGTCAAATTTGATGTTATTTTGATCATTTTGTATTAGTGGTAGAATTCATACTTCATTCAGCATCTGGCTACTCCAAAGAACACTTAGCTATTTGGTGGTAGAGCAGTAGCTATATTTCATGCCAAAGGTGACTACAAGATTAACTTCTATATGTATTCCTTTTGAGTTTGTTTAATTACCTTTAAACTTATAAATAAGGTTAAGGCTCACCCATACTCACCCTTACGTAGAGCACCCTACTCCGAGACTAGTCATAAAGCATACTTACACAAGGAGACCTTTGGTAACCCCTCTTGATGTTTTGATTCCCTAAAGACCTTCTATGGAATTTAGCAACCAAAGCCCTTTAAACTTACCATAGTATGATCTTATGCCAGTAGCATCCCTCAAAAGTGTTCCTTATTATATAGGAGACCAAGTTGTAACTCATACTAAGCACATAACAAACATAGCCAACTTCTACAACATTCACAATATCATAGTGGAGAATGTGGTTGTTAGGATATTATTTGTATCTTTCAAACAAAAGGAATTAGATTGGTATAGGGCCCTAGCTCCTAATTCTGTCCACTCATGGGATGAGCTGGTAATAGCCCTATGTAAAAGGTTTGTAGATAAGAGTGATCATTTGTCACTTGCAGAGCAATTGACCATAATCAAGAGAGCTCTTCATGAAGTCATGTAAGACTTTAATACAATATTTTAGAAGGCATGGGATAGAATTCTAGTAGTTGTTAGACCATCTATAAACTTTGCTTTCTTGTATTACTTGAAGGCTCTCAATAGCAACATAGTTTTAATGATTCAATTTATGGAAGGAGATATACTACCAGATGCATACGAAGTGGCCATCAAGGCAGAAAATTGCCTAGTTTAGGATGGAAAGCTTACTCATAGACCCTATATGCCTCTTTTTCCAAAGATCAGACCACCTCCTGTAGTCATTCCTCCACTTGATGTTATACTTCTAATGCCAACAATTTCTTTTGTGCCTTCACCTAAGCAAGAGAAGGCCTCTACTAGTGGATCCAATGACTCCCAAGAGTAGAAGAATTACTTAGAATTGAAAAGCATGATCCAATACTTGGGGGATGATGTGGTCAATTTCAAGAGGTAGTAGGCTTATAGAAATCCTTATCAAGCTCAATATCAGCCTCAGCAGTAGCCCTATTAAGATAATAGGCCACCTTACAAAGGAGGTTTCCAAGGATAGGGGTAGCCTAACTATGCTAGGTAGCATAATTATAATCTAAACACTGTAGGCCTTTATAACTCCTTGGTCTAAGTTTATAATAATGTGGCTCATGAGGTTGAAGGGATAATACCTTGGAATCATTATTTTAGACAATCTATTGTCCCAACTAATGGCTCCAACCAAGTGTTTAATGATCAATGGCAGTAGGTTGTTGCTTATGGATATAATAAAGCTCTTATGGCCCAAAGCATAGAGGTGCCCATGCTGACAAAGCAAGAGAAGCCTCCATAAGAACAAGGCTTGAATCAGGGGTCAAACTAGTCAAAAGCCTCAATGGTCATCAGTGATCAAGAGGAGTTTTATGCATCTAATTATCAGGCTACTTCTAATTGGCCCACACCCTAGTCTCAACAAACACAAGGTTCAAGAGAAGGAATATGGATGACAATCAAGAAGCTTTCAAAGAACCTCTTATCACTACTCCTTCACTAACAAATCTAGCAGCAATTACTCCCAAAACCTAGGCAAAGATTGAGGGTACACTAGTCAACACTATGGAGCAAATGAAAAAATATAGTGTGAGCATACCAATGTGGGATATGTTTTCCAGGCCCAACCAAGTAGATATTCTTTAGGAAGGTTTGTCTAAGTTGAGTGTTTCTACAACTGCAAGTAAGCAACCAAACAAGGAAGTTCAAGTCTTCACTAATGCAGCCAAGATTCCTTTAGGAGAAAGGTAAAGTAGTGTGACCAAGCCCCCCCCCATTCCACATCTCATTAATCATTAGTGACTCCTTGATACACAACTGCTTGGTGGATAGTGGGGCCAGTACCTCAGTCATGCCAAAGTCTATTACTAACTAGTTAAACCTCAAGTATGAGCCACAAACTAAGGGAGTCCTATAGCTTTATGGTTCTTCCACAAATCCATCAGGTATCATAAATAATTTGAGCCTAACCTTGCATGCTTGCCCTAGTGTGTCCATGGTACAAGACATGTTGATCATAGATGTCACTCCTCACTTTGCATTATATCTTTCCAGAGAGTTCATAGCTAAGATTGGGGGCTACCTTGTATTAGATTGGTCTTACATGGCATTTATAACAAGGTATGGGATGAAGGTCTTGATCAAGGCTAAACCCATGGCACAATTTCACATTAAACCCCATCAACTAGATAACATAAACCTCAATTATACTATCATTGATGAGGATGAGTTTACAATTAGCTAGGAGCTAAGCACTCATCCCAAAGAGGTTCCAAACTTTTTCTTGGATGAGCTATAGGGAGATAACCAATTTTTCAACCCTTTGGAAGGTGTCGAGGAAAGAGACATGGGTGTCTATCTACTACATGAAGAGAATCAACCCATACCTTCCCTCATTGGACCTAAAGAAGACCCTAATGGTTTATGAAAGTTGTTCTTTGATGGCTCAAGGAGCAAAAATGGTGTAGGTGATTTTACCCTTAGGTAATAAGCTTTTCTCTTCCTACAAGTTCAAATTTAGTTGTTCTTCAAATGTAGCAAAATATGAAGGCTTGATTTGTGGCCTTTAATGGGCCACCAAAAGAGGAATCAAACTGTTATAAGTTTATGGGGACAACGAGATCGTAGTAAACCAAGTTAGAGGCTTGAACATCACAAAAAACCCTTTGATGAGGTCCTATAAAAATTTAGTGTGGGACCTAATTAAATATTTTGAGGCCTTTGACATTCAAGCTATCCCAAGAAATCAAAACCAGCATGTTGATAGGTTGGCAGCCATGGGAGCTCAGTTTGACATTCCAAGTGAGCCAAAAGAAACCAAGGTTTAACCACATGTCAAGGTGGTGGTGAGGCCATCAGTGCCAAATAATGAAGCTCACTAGTAGGATTTTGAAAGTGACAAGAAAATTGCTTGCTTCTTACAGTAGGAAGTTGAGTTCTCTTCTAACCAAGCTAAATTGCATCATCAATATGAGGATCAGATTATTTAACTGAAGTCAAACAAACTTCCTAAGGGGTTGGTTACACTTGAGGGACATTTTCATGAAGTATACCATATGAGAAAAGAAAAGGCAGTAATGACTACTAATGAACAGAACTATAAGAGAGTCTTCATCTTCAAAGACAAACTTCTCAAGCTTGGGAAGGTAAGTAGTAAGGCTGAGAGGCATGATTTCATAGCACTTTTCCAAGAGTATACAAAAAATTTAATTTGGGAGTACAATGACCTAAATTGTTTTGATCCTAAGTTATCTTAGCATACCATAGAGTTGGAGGCCAATGCTAAGCACGTGAGGCAAAATTAAAGGCCTTTTAACCCCAAGATTGAAGAGCTAATGAGGAAGGAGCTAACCAAGTTGATCAAGTCTAGGATCATCTTTCCCATCAAACATTCATCATGGGTAACCAACTTGGTGCCTGTAAGAAAAAAGAGTGGGTAAATTAGGCTTTGTGTAGACTTCAAAGATTTAAACAAAGTCTCCTTGAAGAAACATACCCTCTACCATCCATGGAGTAACTTCTCTAAGTAGTTACATGATCAAAACATTTCTCTTTATTAGATGGATTTTTTGGTTACAACCAATTCTGAGTGAAATATGAAGATCAATACAAGACTACCTTCACCACCAAATGGGACATGTATGCATACCAAAATATGCCCTTTGGTCTATCAAATGTTATCACAACTTTCCAAAGAGCCATAGATATGGCTTTCAAGGGGCTGCTAAACCAAATGGTGCTGGTATACTTGGATGACATCATATTTTTCTCTAGGAACACTAGCAAACACATGAACCACCTAAGGCTAATTTTTGAAAGGTGCAGAGAGTATGAGATTTTATTAAATCCCAAAAAGTATGTGTTTATCATGCATGAAGGAAAACTATTGGGCCACATCATCTCAAAGGAGGGGTTTTCCATTGATCCTAAGAGAATACTTGCCATCTTGGCCTTATCCCTACCCAAGCATAAGAAGGGACACCAAAGTTTCCTTGGAAAGATAAACTTTGTGACAAGATTTATCCATGCTTTTGCAAGTTTGGTCAGACCCATCACTGCTATGCTAAAAAAGAACTAAACATTCACTTAGTCAAATGAAATCAAGTCAATTGTTGAGGCTATCAAGAAAGCCATTTCTCAAGCACCCACACTTATCAATCCTAATTTCTCAAGGGATTTCATATTATATGCTTTTGCCAACATTGATAATATATCAACTATGCTGATGCAAAGAAATGGTGAAGGACTTGAGAAACCATTAGCATTTTTTAGTTGGGGGCTTGAAGAGTATGAGGTGAGGTATACCTTTATAAAAAATCAAGTCCTTTAATAGTAAGGAGCCTCAATAAGTTCAAGCCAATGCTATCCAATAGCAAAATCCACCTTATGGTGTCTCATCCTAGAGTAAGAGACTTCCTTCTTAACAAAAATTTGAGCAAAAAAAGAGCTGGTTGGATTACTAAAGTCATGGAGTATGACATGGAGATCAAGGTCACTAAGCTAGTAAGAGGTAAAGGTTTATGTGAGCATATGGTTTATGACCTTCATGAAGACAAATAGGTCATCTTGGTAACACAAGATAACCTACAAGCAGATGCACCTCCACCTCACACTAGTTGGCTCCATGATATGATGCACTTTCTACTAATAGGGGAGTTCCCTCAAGGTATGGACAAAGCAAAAAGAAGGTATTTCAAACTTTAGTCCATAACTTATGATTTATTTTATAGGGTTTTATTCATAAGAGAACTCAATAGAGTGCTCCTAAGGTGCATAGATGATGATCAAGTAACCAAGATTTTGGAGCATTTTCATGATGGGCTTGTAGGAGGTCATTTTGATCCAAGGAATATTATAGCAAAGATCATGAGGGTTGGTTACTACTATCTTAACCTCTTCAAAGATGTTTATGCATGGGTGAGGAGGTGTCAAGAATGTGCTCTCTTCATAGGTAAGCAAAGGTTAGTAGCTTTCCCTCTCAACCTAATTCAAGTAGAGCAACCATTCATGCAGTGGGGTTTGGATTTCATTGGTGTGATCAATCCCCCATCAAGTGCAGGGCATAATTAGGTGCTTACTACAACTAATTACTTCACTAGGTGGGTAGAAGCCATTACATTGAAGGAAGCTAACAAAAGTGTAGTCTTATATTTCTATTATAGGATTTTGACCAGGTTTGGTGTTTCATCCACTATCATATATGATAATGCATTGGCTTTCCTTGGTTTGAAAACAAGTGAATGGGCTCTCAAAATGGGTATATGCCTTCGCACTTCCTCAAATTTTTATCCTCAAGGAAATGGACTAGTTGAGTCCATAAATAAAAATTTGCTAAGGATTATCAAGAGGACCATGGAGGAGAATCAGAGGACATGGCACACCAAGTTGAAGATAGCCTTGTGGGCTGATTGAGTAACTCTTAAAGCTACTATTGACAATTATCCATGTTTTCTAATATATGGAAGGGAGGCCAAGTTACCCATTTCTCTTGAGCTACCTACATTATAACTAGCCCATTAGTTAGAGATACTAGAAGATGAACCCATGAATGTGATAGGGACCTTACAATGAAGATGATAGAGGCACATCAAGCTCAGGTCAAAAAGGATTTTGACAAGAGAGATACAATAAGGACTTTCAAGGAAAGAGACTTAGTTCTCAAATGGGACTCAAAAAAGGCCAAACTAGGTAACCATACCAAGTTTGACTGCTTGTGGAGTGGCCCTTATGTGATCCATGAATGCAAACAACATAACACTTTTCAGCTTTCCCAACTAGATTGGGAGGTATTACCCATCCCAGTCAATGGGATACATATAAATACTTGTTACTAAAATATTTTTTAGTCATTGTATATATTGTACCTTTTGTATAGCTTTTCATGTTTTTCTCTAAGTGCCTTATGCACATCTATTTCAGTTGTGTGTTTTCCCTTCCCTAAGTGCCTTGGGCATAGTTTGTTTCATTTTGGCTATTCTTGTTGCTTCAAGGGAAATTTTCAAATAGAGATAAATTTATACAAAAGTAGTGAACCCATGCCCAATGGATCGAATGAAGCAAATGAGCAGGGTTCTCAAGCATAGCAAGCATACTTCCTTGTGAATCACCAAAAATGTTAGCCATTTTTGGCCCACATATCAAAATTTGCCTAAGTATGAAAAAGGGAGATTTCAAGCAAGGAAATGGCAAGTCTTTGGGATGGATTCAAGTTTTCTAGAAATGACAACTTTGAGTTTTTGAGGGCATCATGCAAATTGGGTTTCTAGTAATGTTTAACCTCTAAATGTTTTATAAGTAAAAGTAATTTGGGTTTACAAACTTGAATTACTCATGGACAGTGTATTTTGGGTTATCCAAGGAGCACCACTTGATTACTTTATAAGTTGTGAGCAGTTAGATGCCCAAAATAAGTAAAAGGGCTTGACAAACCCGATTTGGTCTTAAAAAATAGTGTTTCTCAAGTTCTTCAAGGGATGAGTCTTTTTCAAAAATTTGAAAGGCATTTTCAAAATGTTAAAGGGATTTATTAGGGAAAAAGGGACTAGACAACTTCTTTTAAGGTCCTCTTTCAACTTTTATAAAGGGTTTTTCAAGAACTTGAAGGTACACTTCATAAATCCAAAGGGATTTTTCTTCTCCAAGTAAACAGTTGAAAGTTTTCTGAAGGGTATGTTACCCTTCGAAAGGACCATTATAAAATTCTTGAAGGGTATCTTTCCCTTCAAGAGGATCATTCATGGAAGTCTAAAGGGACATTTAGGAACCTCAAAGGGTCTCTCACCCTTTGGGAAAGTCCATTGCAAAAAGTTTGAAAGGCAAATTTTGAAGGAAGAGAGCAAGAAGGAAGTTTTAGACAAAAAGCTTGAAGGAATTCCTTCAGACAAATTGTCCAAAGAAATTCCTTAAGGAGTTTTTCCCAAAATAAAAGGTCAAAGGAATTCCTTTGAAATAAAAATCTGAGACCAAGTGTGCCAAGAAAATGATAGGCCAATGGACGTCAAATCAAGATAAGTGACTAGTTATTAGAAGTAATCAGGTTTGAAAAGTTTAAAGTCTTAAGGCTTGCAAACAACAAAGTGAAAAGACTTTAGGATGGACAAGTCTAAAGTAAGTAAGCTTAGAGAACCCAAATTACTCTACACAAATTAAATCAATTTCTTCAAGTACTTTACTTAAAAGGTTTTATAAGTAAAGGATTTAGGAAAGTTTGAAGTTGGAGAGATCAAAAAACCTGAATTACTCTACATAGAGTAAATTAGGATTCTCCAAGTGCTCAACTTAATCTTGGTCAAGTAACATGAGAATCATTATGCAAAAAATAAAAGGTTACCACATGGTGTAAGATGGAGCAAAAAGCACCAATCAGTAAATGACAAGTGGCACAAGGATGACCAATGAGCATGGGAGAGTCCAAGAGGCTGGTAGCTAGAAATTATGAAGGCTCTCATCCACCATATTTCACTACCCACAATCACTATTTTATAATTAAATACATCATTCCAAGAAGAGACATTCCAATTTCTCACAATATGGCTTCTTAGATGCACTAAATAAAAACTTAAAGATGGGAAGGGCTCAAGAGTATAGTCTAGTGATCCTGAGCGGTGCATTTAGGGATAAAAAGGAAGTACAATGTGAGAGTTCCCACCATCAGTGACTTCTTTTTTACCCTTCTCTCTTCCCCCTTTTCTATATAAATAGAGGCCTTGGTGCCAAGTAAATCACCCCAAATTGGTGATAGAGTTACTCTATATAAATCACTTTGTAAAAGACTCTTTTGAAGAAATACAAGGAAGACTTTTCTATTTTTGACTAAAACAAATGTGCACATTTGGTTTTATTTTCACAATGTATGATTATCATTCATCACCTGTAATTATTTTCAGCACCTTATTCTTTATCCTTTTAGTTTTGTGCAGGATTGCATGACGTGTCTATGTGTTGAGCTCTCCTTGAAGTGCTACCAATTCATAGTGTCTCTCATAGACCTATTTTTGTTATCCTTCAAAGTGCAAGCTTCCCTTACAACCTCCACATAAATTTTCTATTCTTATGGCCTTGAGATAGAACCAGAATAGCCTATGTCCTGTTTGGGTTCATCAGTGGTTAGCTCTTTTCCCAAACCAAGTGGATCACTTATTTTTGGTGCATCACCTCCCTTAGCGTAGATTTAGTTTTTAGTCATCTTCCTACACCTTTTCATTATCTGATAGTATATTTTACTGTGAGGTCAAGATTTAAAGTGAAGCACCTAAGGAACTAGCCTCATAAAAAATCCTAGAGGTTCAACCTCGCCATAGGATACCCACATCCTGAGGTTGTCCCCATGTTTATATCTGGAAGTGAGGAAGCCTGAAGAACTGTCTCACAAGGGTGAAATTCCAAGATTTAATAATGACACTCCATAATAATTTAGAGTAAATAAATGGAAGGCACAAGTAATCATGTAAAATGTCTTTTAGGTTCATTGTATAAGATGAACTGATTATATTTTTGTGATATTATATTACTCGGTGCTATGAGTTCTGTCATAATATTTACATCAATTTTTGAATAAATATGTGAACATATTCAAAGAGCTACTTTCATTGGTATGTGGGTGTGGTAAACCCTTATTGTCAATGGAGATATTATTCTTGGTCTATTTGATAGAACATACAGACCACATATGGTGGTTCTACATTAGTTAGCAAGGTTGTCATATGTAATATTCTCAAAATAATATCCTTGTATGGGGGTGACTTGTGTAACAAGTCAAAAAGTGAAATTTAATCAATAGCATCATCAGAGTGTTTTCAATATTATATGTAGTTGAGATCTGTTGCATATGCTATTTTTTATTTCCTTTATTGTTAAGAGTAATTTGCATTGATAAAGGCAAGTCTTGATTAATGATATCCTTTGAGGTAAATATTTACAATCAAAGGTAATAATATTTTCATTGTGGATTATATCTTGCTTAATATCTATAAAAAAACACCAATGTTATGTCACTTGGTACCTGGGTTTTATATAGTACCTCATAGAATATATCCTTATTATTAATTGATTGTTTCACAAGGTCAAAAATTGAGATCATGGTATGTGTATTTCTTGATTTCTCAAAATGATTGGATGCAATAAGAATTTTTTGCGTATATTTCACACCATTACAATAAGAATTTTAAAAAAAAGTTTTATGTTTTCCCATTTGGTCATTCATCTTGATTATATATTTGAATGGTTTGGAAATGTATGGGGCACAACAATTAAGAGTTATTATGAAATATTGTAAAAGTAAATAATTGATATAACATCCATGATTAGTTCCTTGGAAATAAATTGAAATCTAATTTTAAATATTTACATTTTAGAAATCAAAAATTAGATAAAAAATACAAAACCCTAAGTCCACTAAGGTTTTGATACCAATGGTCGGGTTCACTAAATGTTTAATCCTAAATTTAGATATGTGTGGATATCTAGGGTTAAGGGATTTAGATTATATTTTTACACAACGGTGGTGAGCTAACCTAATGAGTAAGATAATTAATAGAAAAATTAGATAAAAAATATTTTAAATTTATACAATTGAGATTGTTAAAATAGTAAAGTACAATAATTAATATATATTACAATGAATTGGAAATAAATGATACTTAGTTGGTTTATTGTGCACATGTAGGTCTGATTTAGAATAGGATAGAAGTGGACAAGAACATGACCCTAGAATGGTCATCAAATTCTATAAATATTCTTTACGTAGACTCAAACACTTGTGTTGGATATAGATAATTGTGTTGACATAGGTATCTAACTTTGATGTAGGTATCCTATATGAAATATTAATTGGATATATATGTGACCAACTTGAGACTTCTAGGTTTTTTTCCCTTTCTTCTAATATGTTTAGATCATGTGCATATGATATCACACTTTGTCAAATGATCAAACCTTAACTTTTCACCCTTAGAGTGACTATGGTAAAAATGGGTTAGTGTGATCATGGTGTCGATCTTCCCTAAGGACCCCTCTATCAATAGATGTTGCCTACATAGATAATACTGCAAAGAGGGCCTAAAACTTATGTATTTATCCCCTATGTTTTGGCTTGTGTCTGTACAAGGATGTAATGCGTGATAAGTAAATACATGCAATGACCTATCTTGTAACTTAGCAAATATGACTCATGAACTCCTCTTTGAATGCATCAAACCTATATATATGTTGATTTTATGATTGATATAGAAATAGGATGAATAGGGCAAGTTTTCTCAATTGAATGATTGAGTGAGTGCTTCTTGGTATATGGCCTTGTGATTTATATGTGATTTTATAGTGATTGTTAGGTGAGTAATGAATGATAGTTGATCTTGTATATATACCAATCTATTTTGGAAATATCTCACATCAAATCACTTAGGCTGACATTTAGGATTCATTTGTTTTATGAATTTAGATGAATTTGGAGTACTTGACACTTTTTAGGAAGAGTGGACACTTGTGTCGATGTAGGTGTCTATCTAGGATGCAAGTGTCTAGGAAACTAGGAAACATGTATGTGTCTAGAACTGGCACTGAAGGATAATAATCATGTTTATAACTTTTTACACAGTGTAGAAGGCCTAGTCATTATAATAACAATGGTTAAACTAAGATATAATCAATTAGGCATAAAGAGATAATGAACACGAGCCTTTCAGTATCAAACCTATCTAAAAATCAATGATGCAGCCATGATAGGTGTTTTCCAAGTGTATAAGACTAGGGTACTATATAAATCAAATTTTAGTATCTACAATAATGTAACCTATAAAATTAGATGCCCCCAAAACATGCACAGCCACTCAGTAAAAGGGAATACAAATAAATTCCATGTATAATATGTATGTCTTACATCAAAGTCATATACCTCATAAAATACATGGTTGTTTGAAAAATAATATGTTATCTACCAAAATATATGATAAATAATATATGTAAAAAAAACTAGAAACTCGTATCATGCTCAGGTCTTGATTTTTCTAAATTCTTTTTGAGAACATTTTGAATGTTTTTATCTTTTAGACATTTGATTTTTTGGAATATTAGTTTTTTTGAATGGAAACTAACCTATGATCCCATCAATGGGATGACCACAGTACATGCATGTATCAGAGAAGTGGCATGTGACTTTTTATGGACAAAGAGTGATACATGTAGATGAATTAAAATATAAAAACACATCAAGAGTTGTAACATAATTGTCTTGATCACTAATCATAGTATTTTTTACAAAATGTATAGTTTGAGAAAGTGAAAGACTTGGTGGAATCTGTATACACATAATATTTTTCACTTTATCATTTACTAATGTTTTCTCTTGTAATACTTATAGATGTCAATCTCACTAAGTTTATGCCTTAAAGGTGCACCCAAAATAAGGTGGGGAAGGCTCATGGTGTTTTGTGAGAGATGTTATTAAATCCTTATTACATCATTTCTACTATTATTTTGACCTTTTCCAAGTGTTTATCCATTTATGTCTCATATTTATCTCTTGTCTATATTTTATAGCTTCTATATATACTATGATATTGGTCTGGTCGATACCATATATTTTGTGCCTTCACCCTTCATTTACTATATCAACTAGCCCAATACATTTATGAGCCTATTTTCTAACATTTGTATTGTATTATCTTAGCTAATAATGATCTATGTCAACCAAAATATTCCAACTATATCAGCTAAGCTGATACCACTAGCTTAGATTTCAACGTCAGTTTGGGTATTGGATCACTATATATAGGGTTCATATTTCATTAATATGATATCATATACCATTTACTCACTTTGATTTCACTTGCACATCTTCCCTAAGTACCATTTGAGAGATTTGGTGGCTTAGAACTTTATATTGAGGAGTCTTGTCTTGTGGTGACATTGAAGATCAATAGGATTCTTTAGGAGTTCCTAGCTAAGGATATCTTAAGTATTCATCCAACCATTTAAGGTATTCAACATACAACATTTCTTTCAAAGCTCCATTTGACCCAAGGGGGATATTGAAGCACTGATGGGTCCACCCCAAGATAATTATGTATATCCCTATACTCTTTCCTTTACTTACTTTTAGAGTATATGTTGCTTTTTTATTGTATGTTGAATGAATGTATGTGTATCCTTATTTAGGATTTCTCTATACTAAATAAGTTAGTGTATCCATAGGATTTATTACACTTTCCATACTCACTTTAGGTTACATAGACCTCCATTTTGTTGATCATTGCACCTTACCCCTTTCTTATCATTCTGACTCATCCTTAGTTTAGTCATTTTATTTACAATCAAAATATATCTTTATTTAGGTCTAGTGAGAACTACATCCTTATGTCATAATCTTAGGCTTTGTAACCCTTTCCAATTGGCATTCATGTTATAGGTTACACTCTACTATATATATGGAATTCATTTGGTCCTTACCCAATTGTTCAAGTATCAGAGGGTTTATTTGATTGAACTTACTCTATTAAGAGAAAGAGGGTAGTTGTATGCCATCCTAGCTCATGCGTATAGAATTTTTTGTATAGTAACCTAAGGTTTCATTGCCTATGTTCACTATTGAATATGTTGAATTTCCTGAGATACTACCTTGGGAAACATTCTATAAGGTTTAGATTTATTTTAACCTTGAGTAACTCTTGATGTGAAACCTGATATATAGGATGGTGTATAACTTTCCTTTGTATTAATTATATAAAAATATTTGTATAGGTGTAACAAATAATTATACACTATGCTCTTGAATAGGTGAAATTATGTTTTTACTATGCTCTTGAATAGGTGTCATAACCAACTATGGTGGCGGTGTGGGAGGAGGAGGACTTACCACTAAATATAGAGCATAATCATATCAAATGATTGGAACATTGACCACTTGATTATAATGTATATATTTGAGACATAATTGTATTATTTATGGTAATACATGGAGTTTTTTTATCCAAGAGCATGTTAATAACATATCAAAGACATTTGTGCTTGGTAAAACTAGAAATGGAGTAGTTAATGTTCTTGAACCAACTTAGAGAGGTAGCACTATATGCCCAAGAGTATTCCATGTATGTCTAATTAATTATTTAAATATCCTTGATGTAGCTTATAAATATTTCTCTATGTATCTAAGACTACAAGTGTCATTGTACGTGCATTTTCACTAGGCCCATTATCGATAATACCACTGTGTATGGGCTTTTTTTATATAAACTCAAATAAAGAGTGCATATATGTTTGAATCATCATCAACAATGTCATTTTCATCAAATGTGATCATAGGATGTGATGTTGATGTGTCTATATATGCATGAATAATACCATCTATTTGATCCCCATGTGTTTGAGGATGCACATTTTAAACATGGTTTACTTCTAGATTAGCTATATTTTTTTATATACCATGGTTTAGAAATGGATTGTTGAATATTTTTAACTTTGAATTGTCATTTTGTTGTGGTTTAGACTCATATGTGGGTGTATTTAGATCAATAGTATTATCATTGATAATATCTTGTATCTTATGCCTTAGCCTAAAACACATATTTTTAATTGTCAACCTCTAATGGTGGAGGGATAGATATGATATTGTAATCAAGTAATTTTTTTAACAAGACATGAGGAGGTGATGGTAACCTTTCAAATTGCCTCCTTGGTGGAGCTGTAACTTGAATCTTGTTTATTGGTTATGATACTACATTGATTGTTAGTTTTGATTCATTATTACTTTTGTTAGATTTGAATTTGACATTTAGTTTACTTTAAAACTTGATATTTGAAGTAGATAAAGTAGTTGGTGCATATTTTAGCTTGTTCAAAGCTATGAGCTTGAATTCTCTTTCTTTGGTCATAACTCATCAAAAGATTTAAATTTATCAAACAAATAGACTCATGGAAAGGTGTTAGCAAGCTTTATGTGAATATATATTTCAATTCATTATCTTCCATAGAATTTATCATTTTATTTAGCAGAGTTTTATATCAAATAAAGTATTCATTGATTGGGTCATTTATCCCTTTTTTGAGTTTTGTAATTAATGCATGAGATAGTTTTTCACCAATGTTGATAGAGAACTATGAGGGAAACTGATCTGCTAAAGGGTTGAATACTTTAACTGATTGTAGTGTGAGATCATAAAACCATCTTAGAGCATAATCTTTGAGGATTCTTAGAAAGAGATTAGTTCATAATTTGTCATTATATGCATAATGTAAGCATGCTACATGGAATAATCAAAGATGTTTTTAGGGATCACATTTACCTTCATAGAGTGGTAGCTTGGGAGCTACAAAATCTATTAGTAATGGGTAAGATGTTATAGTTGGTGCCAATGGATTTGAAGTAATGTATGTGAATCCATTAAATGACTAGCTCTATACACACCTTGCTCTAATTGCAACACTTTATCATGTAAGGCTATTATAGTTTACTCAAGAGAGTATGCATTAGGAAATGTTGGTGGTGGACCATGCATAGTAATGAAAGGAGGTGTGTATGATGCCTATATATATATAAGCATATTAATCTATTAAAACCATGTGATGCCCTCATACCTAGATATGTTGGCACATATGTAACTAGAGGTGTTGATATCAGAATATAATCAATAGTAGAAATTAGAACGCTTGAAGTGAAAGTGAAATCTTTAGTTCTTTTCTTGTTTTCATCTCTCACAATGTATAGTATTGAAACAATATTAAGTGCATTTGCATTAACATATTATGTTAATTATTTGTCATTGACTTCATCCACTTACTCTGTATTAGCTTTATCAATCTCAATTATCATGATAATTCCATCAATAGGGTGTGTAGTATGCATTATACCATTACGAATGTACAATTGTTCTTATTCCTAATTATTGCTTGATTTTACAAATATTTTCCTTAATGGTGTTTGTCTCTT
Organism: Torreya grandis; assembly: GCA_037957365.1. Lineage (NCBI taxonomy): Eukaryota > Viridiplantae > Streptophyta > Pinopsida > Cupressales > Taxaceae > Torreya > Torreya grandis. The sequence goes on from JARHVA010000188.1 coordinate 4,007,711, forward strand.
TAGAGAATTATTACAACAATCTTAGTTGATTAAGGCTTGATGTTGTGCATTATTCATTTTAGAATTTTTATTGCAGTTGAATTAATTAATGCCAATATATAATGAATCTAAATAACAAATTATAAAGTAGCATAGAATGTGATACTAAACTTATAAAGATGCGAGCATAATTCATTCTTTATTGTCAAGATTTGATTTTGAAAATTATAATTTGCAAAAAAGGATTAGGGGTGTAACTAGTGAAGGTTTTTTTACTTTGTAGGCTCTCATATATACTAATCACAATCATAAATAGTGAGCATGAACTAAATGTCACTAACTAAGGAGGATTCCATTGTTATGTAGCAACACTATCTTGTCATTAGGGTATATTGCGAGTAACTTCTTTGGGATAATCGCTTGCAGATTCACTATAATAACAAATGGCTGAAGGCAACCTATGGCTAAAAATTAAAAACTTGTGAATTTTAAATATATTATGAGGTACATCGAAACTAAAATATGTACATAGTGTTGTCTAATAGCTTAAGTGTGTAGACACCTAAATAGTGTCTAACCCTTGGTCACTTTCCCCCTTGGTCCATTCCTAACCCATTCCTAAAAATTACTAATTTAAAATAATTAACTTATTTTGAATTAACCCCCCCTCCTTGGACACATCACCCATGACACCTCACCTAGGACACCTCGCCTTGGACTAATCCCCATCCTATGACTCACCCAAGACCTATTCCTACTTCTCTCTAACCGCCTAACAAACTCTCATGCATATTTAGCCCAACCCTCGACATTCTCCAATGGATAGTGCACTTGGTAGATGAAAAATGGGCTTAGTGGCTCTTTTTGCCCATTTTAACCCCGCCGACGTCGGTCAAGTGTCGGCCGACGCCGGCGGAATCACCGATGTCGGTTATACTTAACCAATTTTTCAGACTCTTTGAGGATGACCCCAATCAAAAATCGGCTAATCTCTGGAAGCAAATCAGGAATCCTTGAATCTTTAGTCTTCGACCATCCGTCAATCTAAGAAATCTCTCAGTCAAGCCCCTCACTCTCTCCCTCAGGTGCAGCAACAGCTTCAGGTTCTCCATCAGCAACAGGTTCTCCACACAGGCTACATCAATAGCAGGTACGGGAATCATCAGTAGCACACCTTCCACAAGGCACAGGTAAGTATAATGTCTATGTTTTTATTCTCTTTTCAGTTATTGCTTTCAAACAATATCTCCCTAGACCAGACTGTTAACCAAGCCAGACCGAATCTTGACTTATCCACCTCCCTGTTTCCTCCGTCCTCTAGCGGACCATACACTCTGTCCATTCAACCAGACTCTCAAAGCCAGACCCCAGACCATTTAACCAAGCCCAAAACTTTGTCTCAAGACCACTCAAATAAAACCCAGACCCTGACCAGACTCTATCCACGGACCACAGACCAACCCAGACCTCATCCAAAGACCTTTGCCTCTACCGACGCCGGTCACTACCCCAACCGACATCGGCAGATTAACCGACGTCGGCACCTTGACCAACCGACACCGGTGACTGTGACCAATTCGACAGCATATTTCAAGTAAGCCTTTCCTTCCCTTTTTCATTCCATCTTTTATCATTTTAATTCTTTATCATTCTGTTGTTTATCAGACACTTCTTTTTATTGATTAGTGGGTTTATATCCTTTAAGGAAGTTTTCATACTTCTGGGATCAAGCTTTCGCTTGACAACCCACCATCTGTCCATTTAACACCTTCTTTTATCCAAGTTTCTTTTCTTTGCAGGTGTCATTCCTCCACAGCCAAAGAGGAGTACTCACAGTGTCTGGATTACGGTGTGCAGACTATATCCAAGTACATACAAGCCTTGACCATTCCTTCTTAAGTTTCTCATTTTCTCTCCTTTGAAATTGAAAGCAAAATTTGAATAGAAACATTCTGGCATGTTCGATGGGACCCCTTTAGGGCCTTCCTTGGGTTCCCTTTCTTCTTTGTTCATTTAGGTGCATTAGGCTTCTTAATCTTCACCTCTTTCTTCTTTTCTAAAAAAATATCATAAGCAGGAAATAAAAAGAACTTTTTCTTTCTTTTCTTGCATTTCTAGGCTAGTCAAAAAATCATTCTCTTCAACCCTTTCTCCAACTTGTTTTCATTCCAATTTAACATTTTGATTTGGGACTTTAAAACTTATTACATTACATTTATGCTTGTGCTTGCATTTTCTAGTCCACACTTAGTAATTAGTAAAACGCATATTGAATAAATCGTAGATCACTTGATGTTACACAACCAGACCACATGCACTCAATTAAACATCAAACCCACTTGAGACAAGGCCCGACTGGGATTTCATCACCTAGCAGATACCTTACCCATCCTGGCAATCCTACTTGGATTTCACCACCAAGGGGAAAGCCAACTCTGTTCTCTGGCAGAGTCTAAACTATAGCGAAAGTATATTTTGGCTAAGCGAGACCAGCTAACAACTGGAATCGTGAAGTGAGGGGAGCTTGCTCCTTAGCACCAGGCCTGTATTATACCTAATACAGATTTTTGAGCGCCTAAACATACCTGAAACCATCTTTAGATTACCTATTCTAGGACCCTTCTTACAGCCAACTTCCTCAAACATCACATTAAGGCATAAGCCACACAATCTTAATAAAATTGTTTCTAGGGATTTAATGCTAAGATCTATCTGTCATCATCTTATTTTCTATTTTTATCTGTCTTTTTTGAGCTGGTAAGGACGTCTTCTTTATTTCCAAAAACTTTTTTTTTGAGTTTTTGGAAAACACAGTAACCAACATCGGTCCTGTAACCGACGTCGGCAACTTTTCTGTACCGGCATCGGTCATCTGACCGACATCGGCAGCCTTCTTCACCGACATCAGTTTTTATACCGACGTCGGTCTCTGTCTATTTTCTTTTTTCCAAAAACAACAAGCTTAAAATCCAACTTTCTGACTGTCTAAACATTCATTCTAGTTTTTTGAGACTGACAGAACACAGTTTTTTGAAACCTCATCCTTTCTTGCCTTGAATGGTTTTGACACGCAGTCAAACCAAGGCCCTTCTTGACCACGCTAGTCAACAACCGCTTCCACCTTCACCATCTATAACTAGTCCTATAATGGAGTTCAACTCAGAGACTGAAAGAACTCCTACTCGCCCAACCCCGCCTCAAACTCCTATCGTCCCAGAAGGGGACCAAGATTTCGCACGATTCTTGGACCTTAACGTCAAAGCCTTACAACACTATCTCGCGAATATCCAAACGTGAGACTCCCTAAGCAACCCAATCTATGGGATGCCGACTTCCTTAGTTGACATAAGAATCACATCAACCACACCTACAATTCAACCACTAGACAATACCTCCACCAATAACCCAACCGTGTCTTACCTTCAAAATGTAGCCACTCAATCTAAACCTACCTCCATGGGGGTTCTGATACTCCATCAATCTCAAGTCACTCAACCAAACCCCACACCTTTCCAAAATCTACTAGTCTCTATTCCCCCTACTCTTGCACCTATCAACACAAGAGTAACCGTTTACCCGTCAACAAGCATAGCCACTCCTCAACCATCTTTGATGGCCCCTATCCAACTTGTGCCAACCAACCCCATAACACAAGTACCCTTGGCCCCAACTTTTGCTCCCATAACCAGCTACCCATATGTGGCGTCTACGCAACCAACCACGTCATACGTCCCTCCCAATATCTTTCAAGCACCTTATAATCTAAGGGGCACTCCACCCAACAATCCATCAGCAGATATCATCAAAATGCTGATGGATAAGATGTCTAGCTTAGAGACTTCTATTTTTAGCTCACACAATGCTCTCTCATACGAGCAAATTTTCAATGAGCCCATTCATCCTTCCATTCCAATTAGACCATACCCCAACCAGTGGGAGCTTCCCAAATTTTCTCACTTTCAAAGCAAGGAAGACCCATAGCAGCACTTACGAGCATTCAGACATGCCTGTTACCTTATTGCCCATGACGATGCATTGCTCTTGTGCACATTTCTTATGTCCCTTTTTGGAGCTGCACTTAACTGGTACAGCTCTATTGCCAGTCATTCCCTCTTCACATTTACACAGCTGGCCCAGCTCTTTCTTGATCACTTCTCCATTAACATCACCAAAAGGTCTCGATCACGGACCTTTACACTATCTACCAATTCGAGGACGAATCAATAGCTGACTTTGTTGCTCATTGGAGAGGCCTTATCAATCAACTCTCCTTTTCCTTACCTCAAACTAAACTTATTGAACTATTCTCCCGAGCTTGCGCCAAACATATTTCTTCCACTTTAAGGGTTCAGACCTTCCGTACCTTTGACGAAGCCTTCACGATGGCCCATAAACTTGAATTACGTGCCATCAAGGAGAATAAAGTCAAGTTGCAGAGCAAGAACCCTAACTCTAAGACTAATGACTCTTCTTCTTCTAAACCTTCATCATCCAATCCTAAGTCTAAAGCTTCAGCTAACGCTGTGGTCGTTAGACCTTCATCCTCTTCAACCAATCAACCTGAGCCATCCACATCTCAGAGCGCCACTCGTCAATTCCAGCAGAGATACGTACAAAGACAGTATACTCCTCTTGGAGAATCTTACGCGTCTATACTGAAAAAACTTGTTAAACAGGGGATTCTCAACCTCCCCCAGATTCAACCACCGCCACAATTTGATCCCTCACGCGCCATCCCTGCATGGTATAGGGAAAATGACTTCTGCAATTTCCACCATGTCAAAGGCCATGACACGAGAAACTGTAAAACCTTTAAAAACATAATCCAGGACATGCTTGAAAAGGGTGAGCTCGTTCTAGATAATCCCAATGCACCTCCAAACCAAGGCATCGATATCTTCAAGCAACCATCCACCAACCCAAAATAATGTCTACACCTTGATTGACAACACACACGAACACGACATTCAAACGGTCAATACGGTCTCACCCTTCATCCCCAACCAATCTCAAGAGGTTAACCCATCTACCAGTCCATCATGAGTGGACGAACCTCTTTCCCCGGTTAGTTCTCCATCAACTTCTCTCATTTTGGAGGACGCCTCAACCTTACCGGCACCACTAGTCTCACCATCCTCCTTTCTTCTGCCTATGGAGGACCTGACCTTACCTACTCCTCGACCGCAAGTGGAGGGCACCATAATCTCTGCCCTTTACCTGCTTGAGGAGTCACACTCTCCAATTCCTTCTCCACCAAGAGAAGAACCTGACTCTCCATCTTCTTCAATCAATGACAATCCAGTTATAACTCCTACACACCTTAGGTTCGAAACTACTGCCACACCTAACACATCTTCTCAAGAATCCAAACCTCATCCAACATCCTCTCAACCATTTTCCCGACTAGTAGAGAAATTAGAACTTCTCTCTTCAAGGAAAGAGGAGCATCACGGATTGTGGGAGCGCCTTAAAGTTCTTCAACATTCCCGTACCCTCTCGTCTCATGCTGCCAATCCTCTCAAGGCAGAATCGCCCAAGACTCTCAATAAAGACCAGACTCCTGCTCCTATACCTGCATCTATCCAATCTAAATCGATCAAGTCACTTGGCATTTGCCCTCTCTCTACCCTCACTCACCTGCAAGTGAAGGTGGACTTAGACCAGACCTCGACCAAAAGTAGTCTTCCAACCAAGTCGAAGAAGACTGCCAGACCACAGAAGCGAACACCTCCTCCACCCTCAACATTACCCTCCATCTTAGGTCCTCATCCATCTACCTTAATCGGTGTGCTTCCTACTCCGACCCTTAATTAAAACAAATTACCTCCATTACTTCTTTTGCCAACCACAAGTCAACCCCCTCTCAAAAATTCAGCACCTCTCACAAAGAAAGTGTCGTCTTCACCTGTCACCGCACCACCAACCCAAAAGGTGGTAAGAAAACCTTCTTCAACATCCCCTAAGCAAAAGTCACCAGCGCATCATGCATCAACAAGCGCGGACCCCTTAGTAGGTTCATACGCTTTGATATTACACCAACTTTTACAAACTTCTAGCATTACCCTTCCTTCCATCAAGCCATTCCAACCTCTCGGGTCAAAACCATCTTGGTTCGATGATACGAAGATTTGTTTATACCATCGCATGCCAGGACATGATATCGAGACTTGTTGTGCCCTCAAGGCAGTCGTTCACCACTATATGGAGAAAGACACTCTTCTCCTTGAGGACACTCTTGACCAACCCTTGACACCTTCCCATCCAACCTCTTCAACCACATCAACATCTCACCAACAGGCCATGACCCCTTCTTCACCACCTATCTTTGAAATCAATGCTATCCATATAACCACTAGGTCACAAAAGGACAAGGCAAAAGAAAAAGTTTCTATTCCTTAGACCTATCCTTTTGCCCAGGCACCTCAACCACCGAAACCCAAGATTTTCATTTTAGGTGCGTCTCAACCCCCTTCTTCAGGGGCAATCACAGAATCTATGATAAAACAAATTCATCAAATGCCTATGAAGATGACCCTATATGACCTTATCCAAAGCTCCCCCCAGCATCGCCAGGCTCTAATCAAAGCCCTACAGGCAGCTGAGGTCCAACCTGAAGACCCTCAACCACTAGCTGTCTTAGTTCATTCTTTATCCCCCGTCGCCTCCATCACTTTCAGTGATTTTGAGATTCCTACCTCTACCATGGAAGATCAGGACGCTGCCCTTTTCATCACAGCCTACGTTGATCGAACCCGTATTAAATGAGTTATGATTGACGGAGGTGCTAGCATTAATATCATTTCCACCCACGCCTTCGATCAATTGGCTCTTCCCAAGAATTGCGTATCAAAAACTGACGCAATCCTTAATCCTTTAATGACACAACCACTAACACTATTGGCACTATTGTCCTACATATCCACGTTGGTCCACGCACAATCCCAGAGCTCTTCTACATCATTGAGGGAGAATTCCAATACAACATGCTCTTAGGGCGACCCTGGATCCGTGCCATGGCTTGCGTCCCTTCAACACTTCACCATTGTGTCAAATTTGAACACGACAAACAAGTCCATGTCATTCCTGCCAACCCATCCCCTTTTAAGACTTGTAACACAACCTATCACCCCAACGACGTTCTTATCCCGCTCAAGGCATCAACCCAAACATCATCTCCATCTGTGGAAGCGTCAACTAGTACGCAAACAGCGGTTGCCACCACATCATCTTCTCAATTAACAACCAAAGACCCCATGGACGATATCTTCCAAAGACTTTCACTGGGGGAATATCGCCTCCTTATTCTAGACATGTTTCAAACTCCTCAAGAGTATGGATAGCTTCATCAAAACCCAAGCTATGACTATCGGATCAGAATGGTCATTCCTTATGGTCCTCCTAGCCTTCGAACCAATCTCGTCTATGGGGGCTGGATCAAGCTCCTACTGAATCAAATCCTTCATCCTCGCCTCAAATATTCACATCCGATTTCTCTTTTTTTAGCAACCCCACCTTTGCACATACCTACCTTTATAGGTGTGCATGGAAGGGTTTTGGCTTTGGGCATTACGAACAAGGCTCCCATCGGCCTATCGAACCACCCAATGACGATAATGCAAAGAAACGGTATGGACTGGGTTTCCAAGAACCCACTAAGGCTTCCACAAACTTTTGCCCCGAACCAACCATAGACCAATTTCTTCTAGACTCGCCTATTCTTCCATCCTCACCTACGGAGTCGATGGTTTCCATCCCTCCTAGTTTTTTTTGCATAAACACCATCCGCTTGGAACCCCTAACCTATCAGCTAAACGGGGTTCCCAAATCTCTCCCTCTCGTTTATCCCAGCATGATAGATGATGAATCGTCAACCATCAACACAGTCCACTGCATAGACGATGATGCCATTCTTACCTATATGGGTGCCGATGATTCTTTCATTCAGCACTCCCTCCCATCTGAAACACAGGTTATGTTAAATGAATCAACCATTGATATTAACCTTTCATCTTCTGATGTTTCTCAAGTCTTAAAGATTGGTCAATCTTTAGACACCCAGGAGTAGATCGACTATACCACATTTCTCTCAGACAATTGCAAAGCCTTTGCCTGGACCTACGCTGACATGCCTGGCATCGACCCTAACATTGCCACTCATAACATTGTCACAAACCCAGAGGCTAAGCCTGTTAGGCAAAAGTTTCACAAAATGCATCCTCGTGTTGCACTTCTTGTCAAAGAAGAGCTTCAGTGCCTTCTTTCTGTCTCCTTCATCCAACCCATAGATTATCCGTAGTGGGTCTCTAACATCGTTCCTGTCACCAAGGTGACTGGGGGGATCCGAATCTACACGGACTATTGTGACCTTAACTTAGCTTGTCCTAAAGATGACTTTCCTCTTCCAAACATCGACCAACTTGTTGATCTTACGGCTGGCCATGAGATGTTATCGCTCATGGACAGATTTTTAGGATATAACCAAATCCTGATTACACCAGAAGATCAGCATAAAACCACCTTCATTACACCATGGGGAACTTTTTGCTATCGAGTCATGCTTTTTGGTCTGAAAAATGCAGGTGCCACATATCAGCGTGCCATGACTTACATCTTTCACGATCTCCTCCACAAAATCATGGAGGACTATGTCGATAACCTGCTTGGCAAGTCTAAGCTTCATCGCGACCATTTGACTATCCTCAAAATCATCTTCTCTCGCCTTCTTTAGTATCAGGTCCATCTAAACCCCAAAAAATGCGTCTTTGGGGTCCTCTCAAGAAAGCTCCTGGGATTCATTGTCTCTTTTCGTGGCATCGAGATAGATCCTGCCAAAATCCGTGCTATCCTCGAAATGCCACCTCCAACTAATCTCAAACAACTTCGCAGTCTACAAGGGAAGCTCCAATCCATCCGTCGTTTCATTTCATAGCTTTTTGATTGTTGTCAACCCTTTCATCACCTCCTTAAGAAGGAGGTCTCCTTTAAATGGGATAAAGATTGCCAAGAGGCTTTTGATGCCCTCAAACGCTATTTGGTTTCTCCACCAGTCCTTATTCCACCAAAAGATGACCAACCCTTCTACCTCTACATCTCAGCAACCAATCATTCGTTAGGTGCCATGATCGCGCATCGAGACGAGCAACATCGTGAGCAAGCAGTCTACTACATAAGCCGAACACTTGTCGACTATGAAACTTAGTATACTCATACCGAGAAACTCTGTTTGGCATTAGTCTTTGCCACTACCAAGCTCCGTCACTATCTTCTCAATCACAAAACCGTTGTCGTCACCCACACTGATCCCCTCAAATACATGCATTCCAAGCCATATCAAAACCAGCGTATGGCTCGTTGGCTCATGCTTCTTGCTAAATTTGACTTAGAATTTGTCCAGCAAAAATCTATAAAAGAGAAAATAATTGTTGACCAACTAGCGGATGCCCCTCTTCCCGATAATCAACCTTCTCAGTGCGAGTTTTCCGATGAATCTATCGCCACTCTCTCAACTGATGACACATTCTACCAAATGACGATGTTCTTCGATGGCTCTAAATGTCAACTCGATGGGGGTGTGGGGTTCATCCTCATTCCACATGAAGGTGAATCCATGCCTCTATCTTTTAAACTCGACTTTGAATGTACCAATAATATGGCCGAATACGAAGCCTTAATTTTGAGACTTCAAACTGCCCTTTCTTTAAACATCAAGACCATCAGCATCTTCGGTGACTCACAACTTGTCATCAATCAAATCAATGGTTCATATCTTTGTAAAAATAAAATTTTACAAAGGTACAGGCACCGTGTTGACACTCTTCTAGCATCTTTTGATTATCACTTATTGCAGACTGTTCCTCGATCTACGAATAAGTTTGCTGACACCATGGCTTCCCTCGCCTCGCATATTCCTTCTTCATCATCATCCTCATCAAGAATTTATGTCATGGTACATCGTGTGCCATTGCCTTCATACATTTCCACTGTCATCAATCTCATCCACACCATAAAATCTAGTTCACAAGATGTATGGTATAAACAACTTGAGGATTACTTGGCTCATTCTCTCATTCCTCCCAACCTCACTAGCAATGCACGGCGGGCTTTCATCAAGCGCACTGCTCGCTATACCATGCTAGGGGGCCTTCTCTATAAAAGAGGTTTTGACAACCTTCTTCTTCGCTGTTTAAACCCCACTAAAGCTTCTCACGCTGTTAAACAAGCCCATGACGGGATTTGTGGCAGACACTTCAGTGGTAACTCGGTTGCCAAGCGCATCCTTCGCCTGGGTTATTATTGGCCCACTCTTCATCAAGACTATAGCGATTATGTTCGGCGTTGCATCAAGTGTCAGCAGCATGCTAACTTGCTTCATCTCCCCATTCACGCCTTAAAAGTCACTCAAGATTTTTGGCCTTTTTCACAATGGGGCTTAGATCTCATCGGTGAGATTAACCCTCATTCATCTCTTTGTCATCAATCCATCATCACTGCCACCGAGTATTTCACTAAATGGGTGGAAGTTATTCCTCTTGTCTCCACAAAAGCTGACAAGATTATCGACTTCATCAGCACTCACATCATCTGTCGTTTCGGTGTGCCTCACAAAATCATCACCGACAATGGCAAGTCCTTTAAAAACAAGACCGTCCAAAAACTCTGCGACTCTTTTGGCATTAAACTCAGCTTTTCTTCGCCTTACTACCCACAAGCAAATGGGCAGGCCGAGGCTTCTAACAAAATCTTAACTAAAATTCTCATGAAAGTGGTCAACGACACTGGAAGGGATTGGCACATTCATATTCCCTTTGCTTTGTGGGCCTACCGCACTAGCATCCGAACCTCTACGGGTGCTACCCCTTTTTCTCTAGTGTACGGATCAGAGGTTGTCTTACCTTTCGAAGTACAAATCTCATCTCTTTGCATTTCACTCCGTGACATTTTTTCTAATGATGACTTTCATCAAGATCGATTAGCTCAACTTGAGTTACTCGATGAACGTCGTCTTGCTACCCTCAATCATCTCCATGTCTATCAAAATCACATCAAACGCGCCTATAATAAAACTCTGAGAGAACAGGATTTTAATATCGGAGACCTCGTCCTCAAAGAGAACCAACATGTGACCAATATGGAACGGAGTAAACGAGGCAAATTTGCTCCTAATTGGCTCGGACCTTATATCATAACGCACAAGTATGGATCAGGGACTTATCGTCTGTCTTCTCTTGAAGGCCGACCAAAACCTGAGCCTCTTAATGCTTTGCATTTACGACCATTCTACTGTTAGTCGAGTACTCATCTACTTGACATTTAACTTGACCTCGTCCCTTGAGCAATCCTTGTCCTTTTAATCCTTAATCCATTTCACCCTTTTTCCCTTAACAAAATCCTCTACAACCCTTTTATGATGTAGGGATGCTTCGTCCTAATAAAAGAGAGCTCTTGACCTTCTATAAGTCTTGTCCATGACTCAACATTCTATCAAAAATAAATCAAGATGTCAAAATATCCAATGTCACAAAATCAAATCAAAAAGCAGACTGCTCCCTCAAAGGACAACTGCATTATCATTGCTGTAACTAATAAACTGCTCCCTCGAAGGATAGCTATTCAAAATCAATAAAGCAAAGTATAGACAACTCCCTTGAAGGATGGTTATGACTAAATCTTGCTACAAACAGCACTTGCTTAGAAGCTTCTAGCATCAATCAGCTTCACAAATGACCACCAAACAAGTGACATCTTTATGTGGACTTCCCGCATTGATCAGTCCGCTCTCAAAAAAAAAAAAGACGGGTCATGGACTTGACTTATAGTTGTCTCAGGGTCTCCTATAAAAAGGGGCAAAGTTCTCCATACTCTAAAAATGGGTTACTCTTTTCCTCCTATCATGTCACCTACTCAAGGGACTTCGAGCACACTTTAAATGTCAAAAGTGATTCGATTACCGCTCTAACATAACTATGGTCAATGACGCAACGCATAAACGGGGCTCTTGGTTCTAACAACCCCTGTCTATGTTGTCTTTTTGGTCCTTGTCAATAAAAGGGCACTTATGCCTTTTACTTTTTGCCTACACTTTGGTCACGTTCAACCACATCATTTGTCAAAACAACTCAATCCGACTCTTTTCAAACCACTCACATAAGCCTAATCATTCTAGTTTCCATAGACAACAATACACATGGAAACTATCAACCACACAATTTATGTTAAGCATAAACCAATACTTTCTGAAACATAAATAGACCTCAATTCATTCTTAGCAAAAATCCATCACGAATAGGGATAGTTGCTAGGGATGAAAAACTCTAACCAATGTTACAGCTCACACCATCTAGAAAACGCTGTAGCATCATCTCCTCTTTATCATTTCAAGCATGTACCCTCGGACATATGGGAAATGCTATATCTTTATCATGACCAAAATCAACCACTTCAATCTTTTTCCTCCCTTCTTGGGAGAACTACATTGGCCTGAGGCCCTAACGACAAGGGCTATGTAGGCAGCACTCAGTTGACATGGGGTCTTCTGGGGTTAGCTCAGCGATTCTCTTCATCACTTTCTTCAATCTCCTTCTCTCGTCACCTACCAAATCACATCACAACCAATCACATGTTTTCATAATCTTTAGCATAATCATTTTCATCATTTTCATCATAATCATTAATCACAACCACATTATCATCATCACACACTTAAGCATTCACATCATATAATCTGCAAGTCATAATCATAAATGTCACTATCACATAATCTTTATGCATCGTCATCTAATCTAAAAGTCATGATCATTCTCATTATTAACATTATCACAACGCATCATTATATTAAACATCATCATTATAATCATTTACCATAACATCATCATCATCACATTTAATCATCATAACATTATCATCATAAACATAATATCAAAACATGCATCATCATCATAATCAAAAATGCTCAATACATTAAACATTCAACACCCATAACACATCACTGATCTAAAACTACCATCATCATATATATATCAAAAAAAATTATACAATGGCACAAATATGTGCCTCTCTTTGTCTCTCTCTCATACATCTCGCCTCAACGGCTCGCAGGCCGGTATATACATCAAAAATGAATCTCAAGGGCTGCTCTCAAGGCTGTGGTGGCGGTGGTGGTGGCCGAGAAGATGTTGTATCCTCTCCTCCCTCTGATCTGTGCCGTCTGCGAGACCCAGAAGCCGTCGCTCGTGACATAGACCTCTGTCAGCTCTGTTCCGCCTGCATCTCTGAGTATCACTATATTTGAGGGAACCCCCTGATGGCCCTCTCATAATACGCGATCTCATCCAGTGCATCACTGTATCTCACTAAAGATATAGTCTGCGGTGGACCCATCTGCCCTGCTACTCTATACTACCCTGACCACCATGCTATGTAGGCCTCTGTACACCCTAGGTCAGTTATCCCAGGACCTGCCGGCAACTCCTCAAAATCAGGCTCCTCTATCTCCTCTGGCAGTTGGAGTGGCACCTCTATATCATCCCGCCTATACTATGGGAATGCAGGAGGTACATCCTATCGCAGCCCGTACTGGCACCGCACTCTCTCTGCTGGGATCCTCTCGAGCTCACCAACTCGCCTGCCTCTGACCCATCACTTGCTCTGTGTCCCGACCATCTACTCACCTTGGTCTCTAAACATTGGATACACCAAGTATGGTCTCCAGACGATATCTGCTAGAATCAAGGCCTCTAATACCCCTCCGTAGTGGTCAATATCCCTGACCACCCCATCCACCTGCGTCTGCGCCATCGCCTGAACTCAACCCTAAAGCCGGCCTGGATCACCACTGGGAGGCCGAGAGGTCAAGTAACCACAATGTGCTCATATGCCCAGCAGTGCAGAAGGTGGCCTACACACAGGCTGTACCGTCATCGCCGACTGATGCCCCATAGCTCTCTGTATACCTAGGCCAAAAAGATGGGCACCCAGGTGAACACTGTCTGTTGCTCCAGCATGTCCATCAAAACCCCGGTCATGGCCACCGGGAACCTGCCTCCCTCTGCATCCGGCAACGCATAGACTGTGATGTCGATCATCATCAAAATTGCCAACCGATGTGCATCCTCATCTGTCGCGTACAAAGGCTCATATGCAAAACTGGCTGAATGGTAGCTCGTCTCTATGACGTGCTCCTCAAACAGCGTGACCATGTGGATATCATGTGCCTCTCTTGAGCACGCATAGATATCAGCTCTGTGTATCGGCAGCCACAAAATCTGGTACACGTCCTTGACCGTGACCGTCATCTCACCCATAGGCAGGTGGAAGGTGTTGGTGGCATGGTCCCACCGCTCGATCAACGCCACCATAAGGCTCACATCCCTCGCCACTCTGCAGTAGCATCTCAGACCACCTAGCCCCACTGCGCTCATCTACGCCCACTCCTCGACTGACACGCCTCCGCACATCTGCATCAGCAAGGTCAGGAGGCAATCTCGTAGCATCAGAGTCTGCCTCGCCTACATCCATCCACAGTCAATCTCGTGTTAAACCTGTTCTTATTCTTCCTATTTTACCAACCATTTTGACTATCTATGCCTAATCTGACACCTGAGAAGCCCTTGACATAGCTTCAACCTTTCGACTTGACCATGTTTTACTACTCTTTCTGACCAGGTAGCCACCAACATCAGTTAGCGTGCCGGTGATGGCACTCACCTAACTGACGTCGGTCACTTAGTGACCGACGTCGATAGGTTAGTGATCGACGTCGATCACTGGTCGACCGATGCCGGCGAGATCGCCGACGTCGGTGACTGGTTCAGCCCTAGGGCCGAATGGGGCGAGCCCTAAAAATTAGGGCTTCCCCTCTAAACCCCCTACACCCCCCAAAACCCTCTTAAATCACTCCTAACCTATCCTAGACCCTTTACCCACCTTCCTAGCTACCCTCCCCCTTGATTTCTGCCTAAAAACAACAACAATTTCAAAACTAAATTCAAAACCAAAAATGGTCCAAATAAAGTTCAGGGCCCTCCTACCTCATCACGGTGTCGTCGACGTGGTGGCACGATGGGTGCCGCTGGTGGTGGACCTCCCGCAGGTCTTCTACTCCCCTCTGCCATCTCTTCTGTGCCAATGACTCTGCACACTTCATCTGGCTCACACGCGTCCCTGCAGCATCCAATCGCCTCCTTCTCTCCACGAATGCCTATCTACCACCTCGCACCACTCCTCGATCAGCTCTGGGTCACTTTCACTAAATCCACTCCAGAGCTCTTTTTTCTCTTGGTCAAATTTCACAAATGATTTTTGGTGGGCCGCCAATCTGGTTTTGTCGGATTTGGCAGACCGTCGACGTCGGCATAATCGTGCCCTAGGCTGCCGACGTTGGCCGATTTCTGCCGAAGTCAGCCTCTTTTGGCCACTGACATCGGTTCTATAACCGACGTCGGCAGCCTTAAAACTTCATCCCTCTTCAAAGTGACCAAAATCATGCTACCAATCAGTCAGTCCTTCAGACCATGTCATTTTGGGCCCCCTGGGGCACACTTGGATCACTTCTGCCTCCATCCATCGACCACCAGACATTAGAGATCATGACCATCTCCTTTAACCGCAACTACTTCCAACGTGATTTTGCCTTGGTTATTTTTGCATGTATGCTACCTCATGATTGGTTAGCAAAATTGTGTGCACACTTTTGACCTTCACAAGTATAGGATCGCAACCCAGTTCATCCGCACTACTTGTGACTTTTTCATGTTTTCGAGAACACTTCCTAAGCCTGGGATACCTGGAACACGATGACCATTGGAGCTTCAGCCTAGATTGAATAACCTGATCAGCTACGACTAATGCTGGGGCCCAGTTCTTTTAATTTTGGCACTCCTCGACCTTTGACCTGCGACAATTTGACCTGACCATCCTCGTGAAGTGGTGTCCATGCAATCATAACTTTTGCAGCGTTCTCACTCTCTCTTCACCCTTTTCATCCACTCTCTGTCAAATCAGCACCCGATTCCAGGTTCCCTTCTCTCGACTCCTGCTTTGCGGGGGGATACCTCATCCATAATCGGGGCAACCAACCCTCACCTATTTTTTATCTTGCAGTTCACTTAAACAACCAACAAGATGAAATCAACCTTATCCCATACCCGGGGCAATCGACTCCTGTTTTTGTCTTGCAGTTCACTTAGAGCAACCAATAAGACAAAAAGGGGCAAATGTAGACACCTAAATAGTGTCTAACCCTTGGTCACTTTCTCCCTTGGTCCAATCCTAACCCATTCCTAAAAATTACTAATTTAAAATAATTAACTTATTTTGAATTAACCCCCCCTCCATGGACACATCACCCATGACACCTCGCCTAGAACACCTCGCCTTGGACTAATTCCCATCCTATGACTCACACAAGACCTATTCCTACTTCTCTCTAACCGCCTAACAAACTCTCGTGCGTATTTAGCCCAACCCTCGACATTCTCCAACGGATAGTGCACTTGGCGGATGAAAAATGGGCTTAGTGGCTCTTTTTGCCCGTTCTAACCCCACCGACGTCGGTCAAGTGTCGGCCGACGCCGGCGGAATCGCCGACGTTGGTTATACTTAACCAATTTTTCAGACTCTTTGAGGATGACCCCAATCAGAAATCGGCTAATCTCTGGAAGTGAATCAGGAATCCTTGAATCTTTAGTCTTCGACCATCCGTCAATCTACAAAATCTCTCAGTCAAACCCCTCACTCTCTCCCTCAGGTGCAGCAACAGCTTCAGGTTCTCTATCAGCAATAGGTTCTCCACACAGGCTACATCAACAGCAGGTACGGGAATCATCAGTAGCACACCTTCCACAAGGCACAGGTAAGTATATTGTCTGTGTTTTTATTCTCTTTTTAGTTATTGCTTTCAAATAATATCTCCCTAGACCAGACTATTAACCAAGCCAGACCGAATCTTGACTTATCCACCTCCCTGTTTCCTCCATCCTCTAGCAGACCATACACTCTGCCCATTCAACCAGACTCTCAAACCCAGACCCCAGACCATTTAACCAAGCCCAAAACTTTGTCTCAAGACCACTCAAATAAAACCCAGACCCTGACCAGACTCTGTCCACAGACCACAGACCAACCCAAACCTCGTCCAAAGACCTTTGCCTCTACCGACGCCGGTCACTACCCCAACCGACATCGACAGATTAACCGACGTCGGCACCTTGACCAACCGACGCCGGTGACTGTGACCAGTTTGACAGCTTCTTTCAAGTAAGCCTTTCCTTCCCTTTTTCATTCCATCTTTTATCATTTTAATTCTTTATCATTCTGTTGTTTATCAGACACTTTTTTTTATTGATTAGTGGGTTTATATCCCTTAAAGAAGTTTTCATACTTCTGGGATCAAGCTTTCGCTTGACAACCCACCATCTGTCCATTTAACACCTTCTTTTGTCCAAGTTTCTTTTCTTTGCAGGTGTCATTCCTCCACAGCCAAAGAAGAGTACTCACAGAGTCTGGATTATGGTGCGCAGACTATATCCAAGTACATACAAGCCTTGACCATTCCTTCTTAAGTTTCTCATTTTCTCTCCTTTGAAATTGAAAGCAAATTTTGAATAGAAACAAAGTGTTAGGGCAATACCCCTCACACTATGGCTCAAGTAAAACTAAAGATCACTTTTCCCAAAATGACAACTCATATGAGTTTGAAAAATTCTAGAACATAATTATTAGGAAATAAAATAAAGAAAAATAAATTATAAATTGAAGCTAAAACTAAATTGGAAAAAATATTTTTGTGTATAAAAATCAGATATTAATGTGAAACTCTATGATAAAAATAAAAAAAGTAATGCTTGAAAATGTACAGGTTCACCAATATATTTTACCTTATTTTTATTTAATAATTAATATGTTTATCTAATAGGTGTAAAACTAGATAGATATCAAAATACTAAAGATATACAATTAATAACAATTCTAATTTTAAACTTGTTAAATATGGAAAACTAAAATTTTTAGAAAACACTAAGAAATATACATAGCTCAAATCGGTATTTTTATTGATTTTCTCAGATACATAAAAGTGTAAATTATAAAATGACTAAATTGTGAATGCTTGGGATCAAGAACGTAATTTGAAATTATTTATGAACAAGTCCATAATTTATGGACAATAGCACAAGGCGGTCATGTATATTGACCATGGACTTATCCCAATTGACTATGACTGATGTATAACAAATAAATTTATAAAAAGTAAAGTTGTGATAATGCCAGATCAGGAACAAAATCTATGAATATTCATGGACAAGACCTCTCCTTGGATAATAACATAAGTCAATTTATTTCATTGATGGTGAACTTGTTTACATTTATTGTGATGAAAATATGATTATTGTGCCTTCTACACCTACATCTGTTGATTAGGTTGAGATGTCAATATTCATTTTGTGTCGCATAGAATTCATTATTTTTCTCATTTTGTCTTTAAAACCATGAAGTCAATTTGAAATATTTAAACCTAAAAAAATAGGGGTGAGATTAATGTGTTGAATTGACCCTAATCACCCCTTGATGATTGATTATTACCTACTTATCCAATACTTCAAGGATGGAAATCAAGCCCACGTAATTCTCCCACTTAGAGTAAACATGTAATTATGTTCCTTGACTATATGTATGCAACTATAAATATGGATTTGACACTTGAAAATAATATCACTTCACTTTATTTAAAGTACTTTAAAGTTAGTTGATGGTATTTTCTTATGAATGAGGTTGAATTTGAAAGGAATAGGGCAAATTTGATCAATGTGCAATAGTATGTAAGCCAGGAACCAAGTGGGGATAATGAATGACCTTTAATGTTTATTTATAGGCAAACCTTTTGACAATTTCATTTAGTTAACCTTACAAAACATGTGGGAAGACCCAAAAAATAATTCAAAATTAAAAAACTAGTTGTTATTTTACATGAGACATGGTTACTTTAAGTCTGTAAGCCTGTGGTAGTGGCCCTATCCACCTAGCAGAGACTTGTCATAGAAAATTAGGGATAGTTGTCATGAGATGGAAACAAACTGAGGGTATAATAAAATAGTTTGAGCATTTTACTTGGATATTTTGGTGTAGTAATGATGAAAAATAAAGGGCCAAGACCACATATCAATATTTAGCTTAGAGGAATTTCAAATAAGATATGTGTATATGGGTGCAAGTCATGTGATTTAATATGTGTCAATAATTAACATTATCAAGTTCTTATGACTAGATTTAGGTATCTACACTACCAAAATTATTGTAAGATATCTATGATATTGCCTTTATGAAGAGTTCCAATATAATGAAATGACTTTTCCTTAAATGGGAAGAACTGAACTAATTTTCTAAATCTAGATTAAGGGTGTTGAAATATGGAAATTATGTGCATTTCATTTCTTTTGGGTTAAGTATTTCTCCTAAGAGGCTGATGTGTTTCAGAACCCAAATATCTTGAGGTAGCTCATTTCCTTCAAGCCCGATAATGTATACTTATGTGACTTCAATGATTCCTTCTTTTGACAATGATGGGGGCTCAATAAATATGTGGGATGAGATACTTGATGTCATATTTATTGCTTTTAGTGTGTTTTCATGTTGTAATCGACTATTGATTTTCTAGATTTCATGGGTTTGATTCTTTTAAAGAAGACTGTGTTGTAGTTGTTGTTTTTAGATGTTGGTTTTGATGGTAATATAGATTCATCTTGTGTGTGTTGGGTTGTATTGTATATATTGGTGTTTTTCTTAGATTATTCAATGCTTACAGCCAAAAAAAAATTGGGTTTTTGGTTTTGCTCAATTTTTTGGCTTAGTTTGTATGAAGGTTATATTGTACCAAGTGTGGTTGCCTAGTTCTATCAGTATTTTTTTATATAATAGCAATATAAGCTACTTCATTTACCATTTTCATAATTTTAGGAAGAGAAGAAGGATTTTCCATATGATGTTTTTGAAAATTTTCAAGCACACTATCATTAAACTCATCTCTAGATATGAAATTAGAATTTGAATCATTCAAAGCATGTGCATTTCCTTTCAAATAATATCTATCATTCAAATTATGAGCAGCCATTTTTATAATATAAACCTTGAATTAGGCTAATTATCAACATGATATATTATATTAAGATAAAAATGTCATGGAAAAATTTTATCATCACATTGTATGAACTAAATAAAGCATTGATATATGAGAAAACATCATAAGCTTAGAAAAGCATCATAATTGAAAAAACTCAAAAAAGCATCACATGCTTAGCAACACATCTCATGCTTAGAAACACATAACAAGTTTAAAAATGCATCATGGGATTAGAAAACAATTTTAGGCTTAGACAAGCATCGCAAGCTTTAAAAATAATCTTAGACTTGAAAAGCATCGTTGACTTAAAAACATATCCTACACTTGAGAATGCATCCCAAGATTGGAAATGTATCACAAGCTTGGAAAAATATTTTTACCTTTGAAAAGCATCAAAAGGTTTTTAAAATCATCATGTAATTGTAAAATCATCATAGGATTAGAAAATCATCATTGTTTGGAAAATCATATCTTGTTTAGAACAACATTGTGGGCTTGGAATAGATTTCCTTGAGGGCTTAGAAAATAATGTTTAATTTGAAGAGTGTGTGTGTGTGTGTGTGTGTGTGTGTGTGTGTGTGTGTGTGTTTGTGTGTGTGTGTGTGTGTGTACATTATACATTATAAGGTTGGTTGTAACAAGAAAAAATAATTTAATTTAATTTCATATTTTTCATTTTTGTTTTCAACCAATGGGATCCAAAGGTCCATAGACTATTAACCAATTTTAAAATACTATTCCATCGCTTTCTTATAGATTCAAAAAGAAACTCTCACCACCATAAACCATTTGGCTATTCGATGGGAAAACAATAACATATAAGGATTTTTTGGTGATGCGTTATGTGTGTTAATGTCCTCCAAATAGATAATTGTGAGTCTCAAAATCCCTTAAATTCACCTAATTATAATTTTTTACCACTAAAATTTTCGTTGCCAAAAATTAGGTGCACCTTGCTAGTTTGGCTTCTCTTCTTGATATCCTCAAAGACCTTGTGCAAATAAGTCTTCACCAAGTGTAAGCTCCTTAGCCCTAATTCCTCTTCTTACTACTAAGGTGGATTTGTATTCATGATCAAAAATATTTGGATTTATTTTTATATAAAATACAGATAAGAACATTATAAATTTGGATCAAAACCCAAAAATACACAACTAAAACTTAGCCAACATCATTATCCTAACTGATAAAGTATAAAAATGTGCAACAAACACAGTATTTTATTAACCTGAATAATGATTTTAGACAAGGGGGAGTATCGAAAATTCTCGTCACCTAAGCTAATGACATCATGGATGACCATGCAAATAGGAATAAGAGGAAAGGAAATGAATAACAAGGACTCTTTGAAGACAAATAAAAATATGGCATGGCATGAATGAAGGGATATATAATAGATGATCATTGGTGAATCTCTCATAAAGCACCATAAATTAACCCACATCAATCTAAATGTAATCCCACCCAAAGCTCATCATGTGTCATAATAGTGTAATGTGGGATATACTTTTAGAAATGAGCATAGTACCATAAGATCAAATAATAAGATGTAATAAATGATGATAAATGAATAAAATAACTAAAATTATCATATATATACCTTGACTTACCTTTTTAATAGGATGGAATGCATGCAAATATCTTTGTTTTAATCATGGCAGGCTTAAGAGATTCTAATGATAACCCTAATGACAAAATATTAAATGAATAAAATCAATGCACTATATATAGATGAGCCTAAAAATGGAAGTATATGAGGCTTTCAATGAGGATGAGAAAAAGGTAATTTAGATGGTCACAATAGTAAATGTTAGATTACATCTAGAATGCCTAAAAGTGGTAATAATTTGGTGAAGGGGATAACCATAAAGGTAAAAGATAGATTAGGTATATGTGAAATGAATAACAAGGTGATAATAAGAGAGATGGGGTTGAATAGGCATGAAATAAGGATAGATTAAGTCATAAACAACAAAAAAGAATAAATTTTGGGATCCCAAAGATAACTTAGAGGAATCTGAAAGATAAGGCAATGGTTGAGACACAACATCTTGAAACAACTCAAAGATGCAACTTCTATTCAAGAATGCAAAGTTAAAAGGGAATGCCTTTGAATGCTAATGTTTCCATAGTGTTATCATGTCTAAAATAGAATGAGAATAGGATTTACATAAAATAGGATATATTTTGGAACAAATATATTTGTCAAGGGGAAATAATGAAGGGATGGAAAATAGGGTTCCACCAAGGCAAGAACTTGATCCTTACCTAAAAAAGACACTCTAATTAGTTTTACAAGACTAAGAGTTATCCACATCAATGTCATAGAAACCCAACCTAGGAAGCATAAATTTAGGCTAACTAATTAAGTATATAGATCTTCCCATGAAGGCTATGCAAGGAAATGGAAATATTCATAGCTTCCCACATGTTCTTCATTCCTTAGGGCCTCAACGAAGTCATTAGTCATCTAAAAGGATCAAATACTTGGAAAAAAAATTAGGCAACACTAATGATATATATGAAGCCTCATATCCTAGTACATTGGCCTACTACTCTTCAATGGACCTCATGCTCTACTAGGAGGCCAACTGTGGAGTCTAAGCTTCAACTAGGATAGGAAGTGTGTTAAATATTTGATCATGTATTTGGGTGTTTTTTTTTTTTTTTAATTTTTTCAATTGCCTTTTGAATTCACATTTTGATTTTTTTGACATGATATTTTGGATTTTGACCTTTTTTTTTCCTCCTACATATAGATTCAAAGACCAAAAATATATACTCAATATTACTAACACAAGAGAGATCACACCTAGCTGCTAAAGAGGAGAACCTGGAAACCAAGACATTTAGCTACTCCTAGACTTGTGCCTTAGAATAGAGTGTGATATTGAAACTAATTATGGTGTGATAAAAAGGAGGTGAAAATATATATAAATGGAGATAAATTTGAGAATGATTGGGTTGAATTTATCCCAAAAAATGTATAAAATGGAGTTGGTATAATGATGGATACATATGAGACTTTCATTTTAAGAGAGGGTAAAATGTGGATGAGATACATGTAAATAAATAATATAATTAAATTTATGAGGCAAAGCACCACTCTCTACCATTGCCTTATCTTTATAATAAAATACTTAGATATGGTTAGGATCAAGAGAAAAATATAGTAAGTAATAACAAAGGTGGGCATTTGCAAAGAAGGCTTGGTTATATTCCCTAGGGTCTTACAGTGCAACTCACAAATTGAAATCCATGAGGCATAAATATGAATCATAAATTCATTAGGCATGTAATAAGAGGAAGACTAGAGGTGCAATAAATTAATAATAAGAGGTGACATCCAAGAGGTGTGTAAAATAAGAGGGGAGCCAAGAAGCATAAATATAAGATAGGGAAAATCCCTAAGGTGTAAAATAAAGCAATCAAGAGCTTGAAGACCAAAATAAATTATGTTAAAACCCATAAGGCATTAGAAAGTGAAAATGAGGTCGGAGATGTAATCATAGGGGTTAGAAGTTTATGTGGAAGGCCTAGTTTTATTCCCCAAGGTCTTACAATGCAAACCACAAATTGAAATCCATGGGCACAAAAATAGGAAGGGAGAGTGAGATATAGGGATATAGGAACCCTGAATGTGATGATAAAATAGGTGAGGTAGGTAGGAGCTAAGATGCACAAGTATGTGATAGGGAAGCCCGGAGGTGAAAATAATTTGATAGATTAAGCTAAGCTAAAATACAGGATTTAGAGTGATAATGTAAATAGTGTTAACATAATTTATGAATTAGATTTATAAGTGCAATAACAAGAACATACCTCTAATGTGGTATGTTTGAAAAAACATATTATTTGTCTTTAAAAAAATATTGAATTTGAATTTTTTATCTATAATGTGTGAAATATTATTAATTATTACCTAATTATGAGCCTGAGACGTGGAAAATGGGAAAATATCATAAGATGTTCTCTAAGTTGGATAAGGGTGAGGATGGGCAATGTAAGCTTCCCCAAAGTATGCATTGACATAACGGTGGCATCATAATATGCCCCAAAGTCTAAGCTAAGATAAGAGTGGGTACATAATATGCCCCAATGTGTGAAGATACAAAATTATAGGCACCGTAATATGCCCCACAATGTGACATACGGTGAGGTAGTATGAGATTGTGTTTAGTTTCACTTTCTAGATCAATGTCATGATTACCTTAATTTTCATTTTATTTGTGAATTTGTCTCATATTAGTGACTACAATTTAAGGAAATGTTTTGAGTGAGAGGACTCTCTAAATTTGGATTGACATCATTGACCAGGACAATGGTGTTGTTATACAGTTATAAAAATTACATAATTTCATCAACTTAATCGATGGCATCATATTGTGTTGTTTGTAACTGAACATCATCAACCTAGCTAATGATGTTGTCAATTTTTGTCATGATAATTTCATAATTTGATCATTGTGGGGTTTTTAAGTGAATTTTTATATATGACTCATCCACCTAATATATTCTAGGGGTGGATTAGTGGGACGGTTAAAAATTATGATATCATCATCATCATCATCATCATCATCATCATTGTCATCATCGCTTGAGTCAAAGTGAGGGTTTTCAAAGATGTATTTGTTGTTTTTGTTTTCATGTTATTATGAAATGAGATGTCTAATGTGTGTGATATTATAATTAATCATAATGTTTTTGTTGGTAAAGAGGGTTGAAAAATGATTTTATACGTCATTTATCATGTTGATGGTGTCGTATTTTATTATGATTTTTTTAACAACACAACTATACTGATGAAATTGGCTAATGTTTGATATATTCTTGGAATGTCATCAACCTAGCCAATGATGTTGCACTAATTTGTGTTTTTATAAACATCATCATCCTAGCCAATGGGACCAAAATTTATGAATTTTTTTTTAAACATCATCAGTTGGACCAATGACATAAATATTTTATAGGGTTTTAGATATAGATCATTGAGTGTAGCATTTGGTAAAAGCTAAAATTTTCCAAAAGACCCATGTGGATTTTTTTAATAGATAAATAGATGAGGTGATAATATATATTAAAGTTAAAATTTTAAGGTTTTTATTGGAATGGATATTGAGGATCAATTTCAAATATGGGAGGATCTTCTTTTGGATATTATCAAAGAAGGGAAGTTCATCTGGGGGATATTTATCCATATTATAATTGTCTAAAATGGTAAGATCATCTAGGGGATCTTTGGCCATGTTGTGATTGTAAAACAATCAAAATATCATCTTTGGTATCTTTAGCCTTAATATAAGTTTTAAAAATGGGAATATCATCTTAAGGATCTTCAGCCATGATATAATTGTCAAAAATGGTAAGATCATCTTGGGGATTCGGCCATGGTATAATTTTAAAAAATGATAAGATCATCTTGGTGATCCTCATCCATGGTATAATTATAAAAAATGTAATAATCATCTTAAGGATATTTAGCCATGGTATAATTTTCAAAATGGGAAGATCATCTTCGGGATCCATGGTCAAGGTATAAGTGTCTAAAATTAGAATATCATCTTTGAGATATTTGACCTAATATGAGTGTCAAAAATGGGAAGATCATATTGGGGATCTTCATCCATTGTACAAGCGTAAAAAATGGGAAGATCATCATGGGGGTCTTTGACCATGGCATAATTGGCAATTCTTTTGATATTTATGTTCATTGTAAGTATGTAATTAACGTTATCATCTAGATATTTAATTATTAAACTCTCTTTGGGGTCATCATTGTCATTTTCATGATTGATTAAGACCATATTGCATGACATGATTGAAAAGATAAAGATATGGAAAGCTACGAATCTATAAAAAAATAAACTTACTTGATGGTGAAAATTGAGCTTAGTAGCTAATAGGAAGGAGATAATTTGGTGAGTAGGGGGTGATTGAAAAATAGATAGCACTAAGAATCTTGGAAAATAAAATGTGAAAATGATCCACACAACATTGGGGTAAGATTCACATTGGGTTCCCCAGAATGCAATGATGGTGAAGTTGATGTGATGAAAGAAGGGAATTTAAAAAATGATAAATGCTTAAAATTTTGATAACAATAAACAAATAGTAAAATAAAACATGAAGATGACCCAACACATCATTAGGGTAATATTCATGTTGGATTCACCAAAATGTAATGATAGTAAAGATGTTATGATGAGAATTAGGAATTTAGCAAGCATCGGATGCTTGATAAGTCGATAATGATAAGAAGCTAAGAAAATAAAATGTGAATAATGACCCAACATAGTGGTGGGGTAAGGTTCATGTCATGTTGCACCAAATGCAATGATGGTGAAATTAAGTTGATGATATAATGGAGTTTTCCAAGCGAGGGATGCTTGAAAAACTAATAATTGTAAGAATCTACAAAAATAAAATGTGAAGATGATAGTGGTAGGGTAAGATTAATGTTGAGTCCACAAAAATGTATGTAGGCTAAATATGGTCACTAATATAAGGATCCTCTAATATAGGAAAAGGTAGAAGACCATACTAGATTAAACATGAACACAATACACCATTCAACAAAGTGGTGTAGGGCTATAGACAAGGCTCATTTGAAAAGGAGGTTTTAAGGGGATATAACAAGGGAATATACACATATCAGAGGCATGCATATATATAACTAGATGCAAGGTATCATTAAAGGGTAACCAAGAGGTGTAAATTAAAGTAATAAAAGTAAAGACAATGCCATTAGGTGGTCAACAAGAGATGTCTAATTTAATGGTTATAAGGGTGTCATTAGATGGTAACCATTAGGAGTAAGTAAATGAACAAAGCATGCAAATAAAATAATAAACTAACAAAAATAATCTAATCTCAACATGGAAGATAATAAAATACCAATATAATATACCCACCCAAGTAAATAAAGAAAGAGTATAAGATTAGGGCACTTACCTCGGGTTAACTGGTCAACTTATTAATCTCCCCTTTGGCTCAAGTGGAACTTTATGAGAAATGTTTTAGGTAAAAGTCAATATGGAAAGAAGAAGACCTAAGTATCCTTAGTTTGGAACTCCAAAGACTGGGTGTAACTTGTTGGTTCAACTTATCTTCTTGATATCTTCAAATACAATGTACAAACAAGTATTTCTCAAGTGTATTCTCCTTAACCTTAATTCCTCTTCTTCTTACTAACATGGATTTGTGTGTATGATTAGAGAATATTAGATATATTTTTCTATAAATGATAAAGGGGAACCATATAAATACAGCTAAAATCCCAATAAGCCACAACTCAAATTTATTTGATGCCATCAGCTTGGCCAATGAAGTAAAAAAATTTCAAAGGACATAGTACTTCATCATCTTCGTCGATGTTGTTGTCTAAGGGGAAGCACTTCAAAATGTCATCAACCAAGTCCATGATGTCAGGGATTAACACACCAACAAGAATAACAGAAGGAGAAAGTAAAAATGGAAATTATTGAAGTACATATAAGTAGATGGCATAGCATGAATGAAGATATAATAGATTATCATTGGGAAATCTCTCACAAATAACCATGAACCAACCCACCTTGATCCTGATGTACTCCTTATGACATACACTAAGGGATATTTATGCATTGACTAGGCCTACAAGATAAATCATCGATAATCACAAATAAGGTGTATAAAAGTTACAGGTGATGAAGTGATGTATGATCATTTACATAAAATACCCTTGATGATTGTACTATTAGAAAACTAAGAGAAATCAAATATATTGTATCTTATCAAGACATAAGTTAAGGAATGTAAGGAAGAGATGATAGTGTTTATGTTGGAAGAATATTGGTTTTTTAATTAGAAGCTATGACTCAAGAAAATGAGATAGGTGATACATTCTTCAAATTTACAATAAATCATGACACTGTGTGGATGAAAATCCATAACCTAGATAATATTGTGAAGCAAGTTCGCATAGTAGTATCTAAGGATTGTGATGACATAAAATGTGAGAAAACACTAAAGGTGTTTATGGATATCCATGAGAGTGTCTTGGACATGAATAGACAAATGGAAAGAGAGATTTTATGAAATGAATTTACAAGTGTCCAAGAAAGAATACAAGATAAAATTATTGTAAATGTAGGAAAAACTCCAAGGGGGAATCACCAAGTATCATAACTCTCTCACAAATATTGTTGAGAATGACTTGCACTAAATTATTCATCTAACTACACAATTATGGTTATATTGTACAATGGTGAGAGATGTTTTGGATGATTGGGTGGTGTACAAGAAATATTTTTCATAAGCACATTCATATTCACATCCCATGTACATAAACCATCATATCTACTACCTAATATAATACTTTAGTAATTATGAGTGGCCACCAAGACAATACACAAGTTAAACGAGCCCTAATACAAGCATTTCTAACCTTAAAAACCACTCCACTATTGTCGTAACAATCATCCCCTCCATCTCTATCTAAGGACTAATTGGAAATAATTTACAATTTTGAAGAATGCACAAGGTTAAAAACTAAAGTCTCTATGAACGAGCCTAGGGTGGTTGAAAACTCATAAAGGATGCCCTTATTTTTATACCAACATGTTGAAAACCTAAAAATAATGATAGGTTGGTATGTTACTTAGTTGAAAACTAAAAAAAGGCAATAAGTTGATTTGTTAATTAGTTGAAAACCCACAAAGTTAGCTAAGTAGTGTGTGGGTGAAATTTGATAAACGAAATCACTCACAAAACTATGAGAATAACTCCAAAAATTATAGAAGATTCATCTTAGATAATTTGACAAGAGAATGAGTATATGTACACCATATGACTATAGATGCATTCAACCTCTAACTGAATTGATATATTTCAAGTGTTTTCTCGATACAAGAATACACGTTAAGTATAAGAGAATATTAGGTAGAGATTAGAGAGTAGAGTTTGTAAAACATTTTGTAATTTTGTAGATAAACAAGTGAAAGTAAAGGTATAAAAAGAATAAAAATTCAGATACATTTGTTGACTTGTAATACATTACACGAGATGATGAAATTGAAGATGTGGATGTGTATTATCTAGGAATGAATGTAAGTGATGATAGAATAGGAATAGTCATGAAAGAATGTGAAAGATGAAAAGACACGATATATATTGATTCAAAGCGAACAGTATAGATGTTTTCTATGAGTGCAATAAATTTCACCACCATGAATATAACAAACATTTTCTCAAATTGAGTCTATTTGATTTTGAATGTATGAAGATAGTCATAGTTTTTTAAAGTTATAATATGCATGTTTATATTTACAATTAACAGTATATTTACAATATAAAATACACTTTAGCGATGGTTTTGGCTCCGGCGACTGCGCGCGCAAAGCCACATTTGAAATTGGATGCAGGGTTCCGAGCGGCCAGCGAGGCAGTGGCTACCATTACGAAGGAGGTTCTTCCTGATAATAGAGGAAGGAACCAGAATACCCGCATAGGGATTTCTGCTGCGGGGATTGAAGATTCTACAGCTGTGTGTCCGGCCAACGTTCCTGGTTCAGGGCATGGACCAGGGGGGCGAACCTATGCGGATGTGGCGGCCTTCGAAGCAGATTTACACGATGCTCGGCCTCATACAACACCTGTACCTACCCGTGTATCACCTGTAAGTGCTTTAAAACCTATTAGGGTAACTCTAGACCCTGAATTAGCAGAAAATATCTTTCAAGAAGAAAAACGGTTTTCCTCTTGTGCTGCCATCTTCCATTTTCGTGGTTTCTGGCCTTCTTTTGTAGAACTACAGTACTGGATTGCTAAGAGTTGGCTGCATATCAAAGATGGTCAAATATAGCCCTGTGCCAGGGGTTTTTTTATAGTAATATTTCAAAGCCCTGAAGATAGGAAGTCTATTTTGTGTCACAATATTTTTTCTTGGCAGGGCAGATTTCCCCTAATGGCCAAACCTTGGCACAAGGATTTTAATCCTCTCTCGGAATCCTTTAACAAGATCCCAATATGGGTGTGGCTCCCTTATCTTCCGATACATTTGTGGCAGGAGGCGGTTTATAAAACCATTGGAAATGCTATAGGGGAGTTTCTATATGAAGAAGACAGTACTAAGAGCCACCATTCGACTTGTGCACGATTTCTGACTGACCTGGATGTTTCAAAGGGCCTTCCTAAGGCGATTTGCATTGATTCCCCAAGGGGTTCCTGGACACAAATCTTGGATTATGAGGGGATTCCTTTTAGGTGTAGGAAGTGTCACCAAACGGGACATATTGCTGCCCGTTGTGGTGATGGGAAAAACAATCCCAAACGTTCACCTTCTTAGTGGCCAAAGGATTTCTCTGAATATAGTATAGACAAACAACCTTTGGAGACAACAACAGATTCCAAGACCGAGAACGAGGAAAGGTTGCAATCCGATTCGGAAGATGAAGAGGAATCACTGGAAAAACAATCAAATGTAGCCTCTGAGGAGGCTGAAGTTAAAGATACAGCGGAGCCTGAGGAGGAGGTGGTGATCTCTTCCCCTGTTTTGGAGGATCTTTCTCAGAGCCAGTCTGTGTTAGACTGTCACAAGGAGTTCATGCCTTCTAGTGTCCACAGATCAGTGTCTTCTGAGGCATGGGTTGCTGAGGCAGCTAAGGTAGAAGATGGTTGGACAGCAGTCAGAAGAAAGAAGGCTAAGCCTTTGGTCCCTCCTCTAGAAATGAATCTTCGATCATGCAAAAAGAAAAATCTGAATTTAAAAGATTCATCCAAAGTTCCTTTCTGCTGATTGGTTTTTTGGGGGCAGCAAACCAGTCATTTTTTCTTGGTTTGCTGGTTACGGATCTGGAAGTTTGCTAATCCATTTGGTTTTCTTTCAGTTCAGTGTTTTGACAGCTATTTTTTCATGTTCTTATCTGTCGGTAACAGGTCCCTGTAAAACCTGGTCTTGGTTCTTTTTTGTTTTCAGGTTCTTGTGTTAACCTGGCTGTGCTTAAATGTATATCTTTCTTCTTGTTCAGGGTTTCGGGGTCCCTTCAAACCCTGTTTTTACCATAATCTAAAACAGTATATTTTAATGTAATTATATAATTTTTATTTTCTATTTATTTAAATTAGATATATTTATGAGTGCATATGAACTGAATTTACTATATAAAATTAAATTTTTTATCTATATTATAACCCTAATTTGTCCATGATGAATGTAGTTTTTTTTTTAAACAAACAAACAATTATTCATGCACTAACACATTAATTTGTTTTTAAAAACACAACATACTTCTCTTGTAAATAAGCCTTTGTTTTATGTCCTTCCTTTGTTCACTTTATTCCTTCTTGAAATATTTAGACCATAATTTTTACATCAACACATCCAAATCATGATGTCTTACTTCCTCCTTTTATCATCATTCTTTAAAATACACACTTTATTAAATGTATGGATACAACTTTTACAAATAGAAATGTGTTTTTGTGGGAAAGTAGTTTTTACATCAACACACAATCCATATAACCCACAAAACATTGTGACAAAACAACTTTATCAATTATAAAGAGTGGATTAAAACTAATTTTTAATAAATAATATTCTTGGTGTAATTATAAATGGTAAAGGGCTTAAAAGGAATATATAATTTTATTATAAATCTAAAGACAATCATTATAAAATAAACAACATAACACATGTCTAGATGACAAGGATAATAGACTCCAAAAAAATAGTGGCTAATAGAGAATCTCTCTAAAATCATACAATTACTACCAAACGAGTGGGGTTGTTTTGTAAACATAAAGTTGTTATTAGAAAAATACAAACATGCATGAAATAATATAATGATATTGATCATTAACTTTAGACAAAACCTTGCTCTCTTTGCTAGAATTCTTTACAAGTCCCTATAAAATCAATCTACTCCAAAACCCTAGTAGAATATCATAAATCACAAAAAAAGAGGAATGTATTTGGAGGAAAATGTTATATCTCAATTATTATTAAGCCCCTAACATAGCGGGCGGGCGGGCGGGCGCCGGGCGGCCGGGAGGGGGTGGCGGAGCAACACTCCAAGTATGATGCATATCAACAAGCAGTCTGGGAAATACTAGACCAAATATGATATGAATTTTCATGCTAGGATGAATGCATGGAAAAGAAATAAATGCTTTAGATTTTACTTAAAATATATTTTAAATACTTGAATTAGCTACTCTTCTACTTCTAAAATTGATCTCTACAAAATAGATTCATCTATTATGCAATCCTTTCATAGACTATATGCACTTGTGTATTTATAGACATTTTAAATTAAAATTAAGACCATTTTAGCATGTAATCTAACATATGATGGGTGGGAAAGGCTAACATAGTATGGGAGTAAGACATAAGGGACCCAAAATAAGGGTCACAGCTTTACAATTTTATAAAATGGCCCAAAAACCAAGGAAAATAAGGAAGGGAGGAAAGAGGAAAAATAACATGGGACAACTAAAAACATAGGGAAAATGTGTCAATAAGAGTATAACACGAACTGATAATCAACAAACACACAAGCACCATATAAAATGTTCTTCTATAGTTAATAAATATTTGCATACCAAAATTAGGTGTTTGCAGAATGCCCCACTTTGATGTGTATGGGTGTGTGCATGCATATCAAATTAAAATAGACAAAGGGGGAGGACACAATAAATATAGCATGCTCCAAAATCTCTCACAGAAACTCATATGTTCTTTTAGGGCTAAAAAAAGACGTGTGCATGTGGGCAAGTGCCAAAATAATCAATGACTTTAGGCAAAAAAATAAAAGGATAACTAAAACTGATACACTTGGTTTTGGTTAGTGATTTAGTAGCAACCCCAGTATGAGTCCCAAACATCTTTGAATGTCAATCCTATGATAATAACATATACATGGATAAGTGATTATAATAATGTGTTGTAATCTATAAAATATTAGTTGTATGGTGTTGTTGAAATATGTGAGGGTAATGATGTGTGAGTTAATTGCATCTCCAAATTTGTACTAGGTAACAATTCCCCTATAGAAATCTAAGTCTTCGAATCTGTACTAAATCTTGAATGCATTTTCTAAGTATAAATTTTAGTGACCAAAAATCAAAGATAAATAAATTTAATGTAAATTAAAAGACATTAGGGTTAGGAAATTCCTTGGATATATCTTATGATGGGAAAAAGTGTTGTGCATTGAGTATGTATCAAAACACACAATATGTAACTTTCCTTACATGGAGGATCAAAATAATGCAAAAATACCTTGAGTCCTAGGATATGAAAATAAAAATGAATATAATTGTTACAATATGTAACTTTCTTTACATGGAGGATCAAAATAATTTGAAAATACCTTGAGTCCTACGATATGAAAAAAAAAATGAATATAATTGCTAGCCCCCTTTTGAGATGTAGCTAAACCTATGAAACATATATCTCAAAATAATGGATTGTGTGTATCATGTGCAAAATAAGAAAATAAAAGCATTGATGTCTAATGTAGTAAGATATCATCATGAAACTAAATATGTTATAGCTAAATTTCCCCATACGGGCCCTTGATGTAAT
The DNA here is from genome assembly GCA_037957365.1 of Torreya grandis. Classification (NCBI taxonomy): domain Eukaryota; kingdom Viridiplantae; phylum Streptophyta; class Pinopsida; order Cupressales; family Taxaceae; genus Torreya; species Torreya grandis. Next base: position 4,041,364 of record JARHVA010000188.1, read on the forward strand.
TTATGTATTCACAAGTGACATATGGCCCAAGTAGGCAAAATATGGGAAGTGAAAGCATAGTAGTAATATAGCCCACATGGGAAACATGCAATCAATGAATCACAAAGTTAAAATGCCCCAAGTGAGTATCATGTGAGCAATGTATAAGCACAATAATGAAATCCCCCATTGGAAAAAGTGTGATCATTGAAGCACCATAGTAGCATGCCCCAATACAAGTAGGTAGCAATAGATATATAAATGTAAAGCACACACAAAAAGCCTTGCCCCAGTTAGAGCATAATAATAATGATGGGAACGTGGGAAATCAATGACAAACATCTACATGATATGGATCATGGAAAATAAGAGAATTATGAATGATATGCATCGTGACACCAATCCTAGAGTAGCACATATAAAATAGGGCAAACCAATAATGCACACTACGCATAAATTAAGCATACAGCACACAATAAAAATGGAAAACAACACAATGCCCTCATAGTAACCATGGTCACACACCAGAGTATATAGAAGAAAGTAAATAATACAAACTAAGCTGAGAATAAACAATGTCATACTTAGCATATACAAAAGTAAACAAGTAATGCGTACTTAATAGAGAACAAACAATGTCGCCCCCAATACAAGTAGGTAGCAATAGATATATAAATGTAAAGCACACACAAGGAGCCTTGCCCCAGTTAGAGCATAATAATAATCATGGGAACGTGGGAAATCAATGACAAACATCTACATGATATGGATCATGGAAAATAAGAGAATTATGAATGATATGCATCGTGACACCAATCCTAGAGTAGCACATATAAAATAGGGCAAACCAATAATGCACACTATGCATAAATTAAGCATACAGCACACAATAAAAATGGAAAACAACACAATGCCCTCATAGTAACCATGGTCACACACCAGAGTATATAGAAGAAAGTAAATAATACAAACTATGCTGAGAATAAACAATGTCATACTTAGCATATACAAAAGTAAACAAGTAATGCGTACTTAATAGAGAACAAACAATGTCGCACTCAAAGTATACAAGGAATACAATTGAAGGTAGGAATAAGACTAACATATATGAAAGTAATAAACACATAAAGGTACATACAATATGCAAGATATACCATGATATGCAAGATCACATGAAAGTTCAATATGATAAAGGAAATCACAAAAGAAATAATGTGAAGTGATATCAAGGGATTATTTTGAAATTCCCCCAAAATGATCATGACATGTACACTCAGCGTACTATGAATACAAAATCATAGGTATGTACTTGTTGCTTATAAATCGTGCATGTATCTCAACCATATATTCAATAATATGTGTGTAGTCAATGTAGCCTCTATCAATAGGTGGATAATCATGAATCATATAATGTGTATCATAGAAAAAATATGTCATGCCTATCATAGACAAAATATGTTAAATTGTGTAGCAATAAAAACTTGACAAGTTAAAGGCAAAGGAATTTCAAAAGACATGAAACAATCAAATAGGTGGTTAATCATGAGTCATATAGTGTGTATCATACAAAAAAATGCAAAGTTGTGCATCAATCAAAACTTGACAAGAAAAATGGAAAGGAATTTCAAAAGGCATGAAACAATTATATAGATCCACCAATCACATAAATGAAACAGGAGGCAAAAACTAGAAGATAAAATAAATTGGATACCTACTAACCTACAACTTTCATTAAAAAAAACTATGACCTTAGAGGCACATGGCCTCAATAACTATGTTCTCATCATGTGTGAATTAGTGTGGACTTATAGTATGGGATTCAACAAATAGAGTCAAGGGTGACAAAATAAATAAATATTTAAAACAGAATATGTGAAAGACAAAGGCTAGAAGAATGAGTATTTAAAATCAAAAGGAACCATAGGAGGATAAGAAACAAAATTATAATAGATAGAAAACAAGGGTCCTTGAATCAAAGAGAAAATGAAACCCAGATACATAAATAAACCAATAAAACATAAGCAACATGTAAAAACAAGGAAAGAATATGTAACTTCAAAATTCAGGTAATGTCAAGAGGAAAACATAGGGAAATTAAACTAACTTGGAATAATTGGAGGACCCAAGTGGGTAAAAAAAACTATAAGAAGGCTAACGAAGAAATAGGGGTTCTATAAATCCATTTGATAAATAAAATCAAAAAATAATTCCAAAGCAAATAAGATAAGCTTGGAAAAGCAAGTCAAAATAAAAGCAGTGAACAAAGCAATAATGTACAAGAAATAGAGATAATTCAAGTGGAAACATAGATGGTTAGCTAAAAAAAGCTAACCAATAATATAATCACACTCAAAGGAATCATCAACATATTTTATATAAGTTGAAGCAGCGATATCATCAAGATTAAAATCAGAGTTTTAAGGTTCTTGTTAGCCAAAATTGGCCATCATGGGTAGGTGCAATTCAAAACTTTGATGTATTTGATCTTAACTTTGTTGATAGCCATTATGAATATCTTGTATGGTCATTAATGATCTAAGATGATAGGTAGTGTGTCTTCCTTGGCAGCTTAGAAGGTCCTCTAGGATGGTCTAGTGAGTAGCAGGGTTAAGTCACTTTGTCTTGTCATCAAATGGTCATTCTTTGTAGTCCCTTCATGTGTTTAGCATTGTTTAAGGTGAGTTTTGAGAAGTTAAGGTAATTTTCTATTTTTTCTTGTGTTTTTTATAGCTTCTCCATGTCATGTTCAAGTTGGTTCAAATGGGGATAAAGGTAAAAGAGGTCTTGTCAGGTCATGTGGTACATTTTAAAATCATCTTACACTTATTTTACTATGTACAAATAGTCATAAAGATATCAATCTTCTTATTCTAACATTATAAACCATTTAAATTGTTTTCTTGCTCATTTTATAACGTTCAAAGAATAATATGGTGTAATAAATGGCAGGGAATAACATGAATCTATCTTGGCACATTGTTTCACATTTGTACAGGGAATGAGAGACTCCATGAACACTTGTTCTTCAATTCCACCAGAGTTTCAGGCAGAATATCATTGTTTTCATTTCTAGAAAGGAGTATATTGAGGCATTGTTGTAGGTTTTCCAAGTGAAGATGGTCTCAAATCACCTACATGGCTTCCTCCATACTTTTCAGGTCATATCCATGCTCAGGGGTTTGTAGCAAATCCAAAAATAGTAGAAAACCTATCCATTCCTCCATCAAGCTCCTTGTAGCTCAAGAAGGCAGTTTTCAAACATTTAGTTCATGAAGGAGAAAATGAATTGGATAAAATACTCTTAGGGGTAGATACGAGCCCCTATTCCCTCAATATCCCATGCATTAGTTTCATGTTACAAGGCTTAACTTTATGAACCATAGTTAACAAGAAAAGTGCTCTAAAACCCTCTTAAAACCCCACAAGCTCAGTTTTAGGCAATTTTATGAAATTTTGAAGCAATGTTCGTATTCCAACTTAATCTAACTTCTTGGAACAATGTTCCTATTCCAACTTATTCTACTACTGCAATATACATGATATAGAACGCACAAAAGCAATGGTAAACCTGGTCCATGACTACAAATCTACTTTGACTGAACATGAAGTAACCTTCATCCTTCAAAATAGAAGGGAAAAGACAAAATGGGAAAGCTAACTAACAAAGCAAATGTGCAAACAAGAACTTATTGGACCAAAACATGATGAAACTACTGTGCATGAACAACAATTGGAGGAAAGCAAAACAACTATGTACAAAGAGCTTTGCTCTTCAATAACAATGTTTCAGATGTATCCCATTGACTAGGATTGGAAGCCCCTGACCATCCAACTTTGTAAGTTGGAAAGCATTATGGAATTTGCAGCTAGAAATTATGTATGGTCCACTCCAAAGAGAATGAAACTTGGTGTGCCTTCCTGAGTTAACCAAAGGAATTTCAACAAAATTAATCAAACTGCAATTTATTCTAACACTCCTAAATGGCGTCCTGCATCTATTTGCTTTAAGTGGCATAAGATGAAAACATATAGAGTACGAAAATACCTTGGGGTTTGAACAATGTGCAAGCAAAACAATCTAGGGTTTGAATGTAACGCACAATATCTAGGGCTAATGATATTGAACATATATAACAATCCCTAAAATAATCAGATCTACCACAATGAAAGAAATATCTAACCTTAAGGGTTTAAGAACACGATTTCACCAAAATGTTTAATGGCAAAGTGGTTTTACATCAACATGCAATACATAACCCAAAAAAACATTGAAAATAGTCCTAATTTTATCTAAACAGTAAATCATACCTAATTTCCAATAAATAATATCCTTGATTTAGTCTGAAATGAAAAATAGGTTCAAGAAGAATATCTTATTTTATCACAGATCGTGATAGTTGTTAAAAATAGATACCCAGCACAAGTCTAGATATCAAGGTGAACATAATCGAGAAAAATAGTGGCCAACAAAGAATTTCCCTATAAATGTACATTTGTTTCAAGAAGAGTATAGCTATTTTCATAAACATATACTTGTTTTTAGAAAAATTTAGATGTGCATGAAATACTTTGACGATGTCGTTCATCAGCTTCAAGGCCTAGTTTAATAGCTTTTCATGGACATTTGAACAATGTTTGTGATAGTAAATGGCTATTTCTCAACTGCTAGTTGTAATTATTTTTTTTGTAGAAAAGTTTAGATTAGGGACTTAATAGGTAGGTTGAGTTGTAGTCATCTATTTAAAGAACTCTAATGACAAGCATAACCATCTATTGTAGGATTCACAAATTGTGCCCTGAAATGTAGATTGAGAAAATTATAACACAATTGTATCCAAAAGATTTATTTCTCTAGTACTATGGACTTTAGAAGCTTGAAGCCTCTAAAAAAAAGTGATGTCTAATAAATTGCTAAATATTCACAATCACACAAACAAGGTGGTAATTCAGCTCAACCACCTCCTCAAGCCCATCGCCACTAGGCCAAAACCTCCTTTGCCAAACTACCACCGTACATGAATCGATGTAGAAAATAGGTTTTGGTGCCATTCAAAAATGAATTGTCACCTTTGAAGCTGACTATCACCAAAAGAAAAAAAACAGAAAATAAAATAAATGATATATAATAACAGTAGATGGTACGTTCCAACCTATGAAAATAAATGAATATGTTTGATCGCAAGAAACAATGATTAGAATCTTGCTATCAATACTAGCTTGAGGGATACCATTACGTAGTTGTTTCACTAGTTTTTTGGCCATACATTCACCATTTTGAAAACATATATACTGTTAACCGTTTCTTAGTAATCGAAAAATGTGGTCTATGCAGGTGACCTATCACTGATCCTAAGGTGTTCTCTATGACATCCATGGTTGTTTTTGTCCTAAATAGCTACGAATCTATCTTTAATATTAGTAATATTATTATTTTGATTGATAAATCTGGGATATTACCAGGCCTACAAGCCATTCCGAAGCATGTCACATGTGCTTTGATCCCATTCCGAGCGTGTAACACGAACTTTTGGCCCACTTTTGGCCTAACAATTGCGAGTCTGCTCCCAAGAAGTTCGCAAATTAAAAATACAAAAGTTAGCAATTATCCAAAAACACAATGGATCTCATCCTACCAAGTTATTAAAGAAGAGACATATGTTTAAACTTTATATAATTGTGGCACCGCATCGTCAGTTATTTTTCGTTAACATATCAGCAAAAATAGAATACAATCCTAGGGCCTAAGTATGCTAAGGCTTATTAAAATACAATCCTGGCGGAAGCCAGTACTTTCCCAATGGACGCTGTGGCGATTTCACGGGTACTAAGCTACATAAAAAAGGTTGAAAACATGGGGAATCACCGGTGGCCCAAAATGGTGGTGAACGAGGTGCTAGATCGGAGGAAGAAGACGTGGATAAAGCAAAACATCAAGTGGCTGGGAAAGTGGAACATTAAGTTACATGAGTGCCCTAACTCCAAAGAGGAAATAAAAAAATTTGTATTAGAAAAATTCAAAACTGCCATGTGGACAAATCAGACTGGACAAAAAAATGCATTATATCAAAGAGTTTAATCCCACTTGGGAGCACGGGGATAAAGCATACCTAAGTGCTGACGTTAAAAGTAATGCTAGGATCCTAATGGCACAATTGAGGACCGGTTCACACCATCTTAGGTGTGAAACGGGAAGATGGACGGTTCCCAAGGAAAGATGGAAAGATAGAAAGATAGGACTTGCATTTTTTGCACTGATAGAGTGGTTGAAACTGAACAACACTTCATTAGGGAGTGTGATGCGTACAAGGATATTCGTATGCAGCAAGATAACAGTGTGAATGTGGGCAGTTTTAGTGAATTATTTGAGGAGGAAAGGCTACACAACACAGCCTCGCTGTTGGTAAAGATTCATAGGAGGCGAGATGACTTCGAAAAGAATATGAAGAATCTCTAATGATCTTGACACTTGGTCCCATAGACTATTTGGTCTCGTGGACGTCATTAAAACTCATTTCATTTCATTTCGAAAAGAACAAAATTTTAAACTAAACTAGCATCCCTGTTCGAAAAAAGTCTGTTCCATACATTCTATTAAAAAACCACCTCTGCCAATACCATGGTGGAGTGTCACCCTCACCACTCCTTCCACGCCTGCACCCTGCTTTCATGATTTTCTATCGATAATACACATGCAGGGTTATCCCGTGGAAAATGATCTCAACCACAAAATAAGCAGGAGATTCGAAAATTCATGTATCAAACAATGTCAGGCTGATATCGCAAAGAACTTCAGCAGTTCGTACCATTTCCATTGATAACAAAAGTACAGAGGAGATACCTAATGTTGGGGATCAGGGTAGGGCTGTATCCAACAGCTTTGAAGTTGTTGGAAAATAAAGGCTTACAAGGTTACCAATACCGCTTTCATTGCCTGGAACTGCTGTGTGGAAAATGATAAATGGAAGCAACCAGCCAAGCTTTTAAAACATGTCAGAAGGCTAAGGCAACCACACGGTACTTAATGAAAAGCCTAACACAATTTTTATCTGCAATATACTCTCCTTTGCTTCTGCGTTTCATGAAACATCTTTACAACTTGATTGTGAGAGCATTAATGATTAAACCTAAAATGGTTCTTACCAGCTAGAACCGTACAAAATATCAAATGCCTAGACTGGTTCTTACCATCTAGAACCGTACAAAATATCAAATGCCTAGTTGGCATGCACAGAAATGGATATATTCTACCACTGGTGTCATCCTAGTAAGGCAGTGAAAGATAAGCATCTCGCTAGAAGTCAAAGTAGAGGCACCTAAAACGAGTCCGTTTATAGTGTCAAAACATACAAACTAAAAGACCCTAGAGAGGAAACATAATTTCCAAGTAAAATCATAATTGAAGACATACACATTAATCGCATTGTTCATTAATGGTTAATGTCTACTACAGCATAATTACTTTCAATTATTGCTTTTGCATAGCCCATTAAACTTGGACAATAAATGGAAATGAGGAAACTTAAATTACCATATATTATTGTGAGGAAGCTTAACATTTACAACAGTAATATATTGATTCTGAAGACTAATTCTGAGGTTTAAAATCACAAATTCAGTCTACATAAATTAGGCCGATTTTATTAATTTGTATGCAATTCTTATTCCCCTGCCGATTCATACCATCCTAACAGAGAAATTGAGCATCCTACATAGTGTTTATGCACAGCTTCATATGAAAAAAAATGGATAAGGCGATACTGATTGTTGGTAATGGGGATAATATGCTTCCATAAAGTATGCTATGCATCAAACCAAATATACCCATTTTCCCAAATAGTACTCATGATGAGTTTTTCAATACCCATTCTACCAAGGTTGGAACAGCAAATCCTGTTGCACAGCGTTTCTTCTCACTCCAGACAGGGCCAGCCATGTCTATATGTAGCCACTTCACATTGTCATCCACAAACTTGAAAGTAGTAATCATTGAATTAGTACATAAATTGCAAAGTTCCCAATCATTTTTCTACGAAGCTCTTAAACAGGTAGATCAGACACAAAAGAAAAATAATTTATAGCAAGAACACAAGTCTATCAACCTGAAGAAGAAAAAAACCACTTTGGCAATTTCACCTACAAACATAACACAATCCTGATGCAGAAAACTCCATAAATGAAGGCTTTTACTCAAGAAAATTTGCATGTAAATGTCCACATCAACATTTTAAAGGAAATCTTGAATACCTGCTTGAGAAAAAGTGCTGCAGTGATAGAGCCACCTGGACGACCTCCAGTGTTCACCATATCTGCTATTCCCGATTTCATGCCTTCCCAATAGCTTTCCTCCAGTGGCATTCTCCAAAATTTTTCTCCTGTGATCTCTGAAGCTTTGGATATTTCTTCGGCCATGTCATCATTGGGAGTGTAAATTCCTGTATAGACCATGACTTTGATAAGTCAATCTCATAATTTATTGTTTACAATTTATCATTTGGACAATCGGCACTGTTTTCTCCATACATATGGCTTCAAGAACAGTACACAATGTATTTCCAAAGATAAGCAAATGCCATTGTAGTCATAATACTGTACACGGTGAAATTCTTACAAAACATTTTTTAGTAATTTAAATATAGTAGAATCACAAAACTATTGAAGGACCAAAATTTTCTGAGGCAACATTGCAAACTTGCACCTGACCTAGATAGGCAATAAATTGATCAAAAATGCTAATGATAAACTGAGATGAAATAGATTGGCAAGCTAATGTAATGTCCCCTTTTTCAAAATTAGAATAATATTATTATTAAAATAAAAAGTATTTTAAATACTTGAAGTAGAATAATATTATGTCTTAGTTGTCAAAAAGTAATATGTCGACAACTTTTTTCTAAATTGATTTGTAATAAAGGAGACTCTTCTAATTTAATATAAGTCAGTCCTTAATTTAAAAAATAACGAAATTGTTTTTTTTCAGAGAAAGGATATAAAGGAAAGGAGGTTCATTTTGGTTACCATGTTTTTTAATAAAATTTATGAGTTTGAACATGCTTGCTCAACTTTCTACCTTGGAAGACGAAACCCTTCTTTGGTAATCAGAATTTGGGGACGAAACCCCACAGCTTCAGCTGGGTGGCCTCATTTCAGTGGTCAAAGTGGGCAGGTTTGATCGATTTGTGATCTCTAGGATTTCATAAACTGAGGCGCAGCAGTTTGTGGCATTTGAGGAAGAGGTCAAGTTGTTTGAAGACCCTTTTTGGAGGGTGGCGATCCTATTTGCAAGTGTTTTTTGACCAGCAACCTATTTGGGGAACTTTTTCTAGTGGGGTGACTTACTTGGGAGCCCATCGCTGCTGTTTTTGGGGCAGCCATATGCATATTTTGATATATTTTCAATAGAACACACCGCTGGTATTTATTCACAAATTTTCAGGCCTATATTTGCATGCGAAAATCAGATTTGAAGAGGTGTTGGTGGTTGTAATTATTCTGGAATTTTTGACAATTAGTTAATGGTAAAATATTGCAATTTGTGCCCTGGTTTCGTATTTCCAAAATTCTGAATTTTTGTTAAGGCTTGATTAAAAAAATCAGAAATTTCTATTGTTGGTGTTAAGGTTTGTGGTTGATTTTCAAATTTGCAAAATATGCCCTAAAGGAGATATTACAGTGGTATCAAAGCCACGATTTTGGCAGCCTGTTGAGGAATAAAATAAATTTAAAAAAAATTGCATATCCGTATGGCAGTCATACCTTATCGGACTGGGCATATTCCAATCCATACAGTTCCAGATTCGCAATTGTACCTTTTACAGCTAAGGTTTTAGTTAAAGTTTCAAAGTTTTGTGTTTTCAAGATTGAGTGGCTTCATGCCAAACAGTGATAGAAAGATGAAGACAACACTAAAAGCCATGGAAGAGATGTTGCAAGCTATGCAAGAATCTCAGAGGGAACTAAGGGCAATGGGTCCCAAGACATGGATGAAGTTTGTAGGGTTAAGCCCTAGACCTCCAGAGTCCCCCTTAGAAAGGAAAAGGAACAGTAAAAGTGATGAATACTTCATTACCACAAAAGATCAAGCTGTCCATAGAGGAATCCACCATGCAAATTTAAAACGAAGAGCCCTCCAAAAGAAAAGATATGGATTCAAATATACAAAATGTTTGGGTAGAAGAAAAAAAAACAATTAAGTCAAGGTTTGAATTCCAAAACACTACAAAGGAGGCCAAGGAAGAAGGAAAGTCAGAATTGCAAAATTGGGGAGAGAATTTTGTGGTTAAAGCCCAATTGCTAGATGATAATGTTGATGTTCAGCGAGCTGTAATTTTCAAAACAGAAATCAATAAGCAGCTAGTTGATGGTGTTCGTGACCCTAGCAAGAACTAGGAAAATGCTCCATGCATGTGTCAACAAAATATGGATGGAACCAAGGTGAACAGGGCTTCACTTGTTGAATACAAAGACCTCAAAGTAGAGGAGAATGCACCATCCTTTGAACTTCCTAAGGATGAACCATTGACTGATTTTCATCTGTGTTGCAGGGATACGCCCCTCGGCCCAACGCCTCCTGTTCAGAGACGCCTCCGACACGGGGACGTCCCGGGTACTCCCGGAGGCCCTGCTGGTATGCCGGAAACGTCCGGTACGCCGACGGACGCCTCCGGGAGTACCCGGGACGATTCCGGCGCGTACTCGAGGGATTCCTGCAGAAAAATGGCGAATTTTTATAAAAAAAAAACCTCAGAAAATCCTTAAAAAAAAACCCTAAAAACTAAGCAACCCTAAATGTAAACCCAGTCCGAACCCAACCGTATAGAAATAAAATAAACATTCAAGTATAAGTTTACATTCAGATATGGACATCTAGTTTCTTATACTTTAAGTTATATTTTATTTATATACTTTCAGGATGTTTGAGAGGGTTTCGGACTGCTAGGAGCTATAATGCAAATTCTAGGTTTTGGAGGACCCTGTCATATTTCAAAGTTAGTCAAATTCCAGGGTTTCAGGGTTTCAAACTTAGCAATATTTTAGGATTTCAAGATTTCAAGGAGACATCATAGGAGGTATGAACGCTGCATGAAGGGATGTATGCGTGATAGAATAGTATGAGAATATCTCTGGCAAAGTGTCACAAGCCGATCCCACCCCATTCCCTATGCACCCCTTAAGGAATGCACTCATGAGATTCAATGCACCGATGAGCCCTTGTGAGAGAAAGTGTCAGTAAATGATAAAGTTGAAAAATAATGGGAGTGGCATTCATGATTTTGTGGACAATCGAGATGATTTATTCTAGATTTGAATGTACATCTTATCTTTGAAGTGTTTTATCATTTATAGACAAATATTTTCACACTATGTAGTTTCAAGTGTTTTACTAAAAAAATGAGTAATATACAATATATATATATATATATATATATATACAGACGTACCCACGACATATCCAAATCAAGGTTTTTGAAAAATGACATACCCGCGTACCCGAGACGTCCCCGTATCCGTACTTGTACCTGTACCCAAACAACATAGATTTTCATAACAGCATTGGAGGAGAGTTGAACAAGCCTATGAGGTATGATGAAGATGTTGAAAGAGTGGTACATGGAGCTCTTCATTTCATTGACATGGTTGTTCCATGTGTAGATTTAACAATAGGAACAGCCCATATGAGTGTTGATAAAGAGTCAAACAATGCATAGTTTGCAAATGTCCAAAGAAATTACAATGATTATGGCACGTGACAAGCATGAGTGGGAGTAGCTGAGTTTGTTTTCAACCCAAACAAAGAATGAAGAGTATGTTGTTGCAGCAAGGGTGGAAGAGGTTGCTGAAGTTTGTCCACACTCTGAAGAATCCCTTAGGTTGATTCGGAATCCTAATATTTGTGGAAAGGTACAAGGAGTGAAGAATGGAGCTTGCATTTGCTTGAAGGCAAACAAATTTGGGGAAGGCAGACTGTAATATTCCCTTTTTCGAAATTAGAATAATATTATAATTAAAATAAAAAATATTTTTAAGCACTTAAAGTAAAATAATATTGTCTTAGCTCCCAAAAAGTAACATGTCAGCAACTTCTTTCTAAATTGATTTAATAAAGAAGGGGACTCCTCTAATTTGATGTAAGTCAGCCCTTAATTTAGAAAGTAATGGAATTGTTTTTTTGAGAGAACGGATATAAAAGAAGGAAAGGAGATTCATTTTGGTTATAATGTTTTTGAATAAAATTTATGAGTTTGAGCATGCTTGCTTAACTTTCTACCTTGGAAGACTAAACCCTTCTTTGGTAATCAAAATTTGGGGACGAAAACCCTCATCTTCAGCTGGGTGGCCTCATTTCAGAGGTCATAGTGGATAGATCTGATCGATTTGTGATCTCTAGGGTTTCATCAACTAAAGTGCATCACTTTGCAGCACCTAAGGGGCGAAGCTGTTTGAAGACCCTTTTTAGAGGGTGGCAATTCAATTTGCAGGTGTTTCTGGACCAGCGACCTATTTGGGGAACTTTTTCTAGTGGAGCGACTCGCTTGGGAGCCCATTCGGAGCAACCATTTGCATATTTTGATATATTTTCAGTAGAACATACAGCTGGTATTTATTCACAAATTTTCAGGCCTATATTTGCATGCTAAAATCAGATTTAAAGGGGTGTTGGTGGCTGTCATTATTCTAGAATTTTTGGCAATTATTTAATGGTAAAATATTACAATTTGTGTCCTAGTTTCATATTTCCAGAATTCTGAATTTTTGTCAGGGTTTTATAAAAAAAAATCAGAAATTTCTATTGTTGGTGTTAGGGTTTGTGGTTGATTTTCAGATTTCCAAAATATGCCCTAAAGGGGATATTACAGCAAGTCACCAAAATTCCAAAAAGGATGGTGTACAAAGATGTGCTTGGGAGAGAACCCTCAATAGAACTAGAACTGTTAAACATCATATGCCGATGGTTTTTCTTCATTCAACGTTTTTCCATACACATTTTCAGGTCAGTTTTCCTTATTTTCTGATCATTGTAATTATAGACATTATCAAACAAATTTCCCAGGTGAGAGAACATTTACTACATAGTTCAACAGGTCATCAATTCAAAGCTTTTCAGAGCAGGAAATGTCTGGAATCGATATTTGAATATACTGGTACAGAATTACGAGTATAATGAATTCTAAAACATAATAATGCACATTGTACGTTTGAAAAGACTCACACAACGATCATATAATACTCGTACAGAGTACCAAAGAGAAGTAAAAGTATACTGAAGTCTATAACATATATGATGCTCACTGTTCTTTTGAACAGACTCAAACACCATTGATATACAGGAGGATACTGACCAATGCAAGAATCCTTTGAAGACTACCAAATATTAGGAACTGGATAAAACTGCAAATTAAAGGATTGGGGTTATTCAAGGTAGTCACCATGAATACTGCTTACGTAAATTTTGCTTCCCAATGAAGGTAACTTGCTGGTTTATGTATCATTAAGAAATCAAGTACAGCTGCGCTTAAGGAGGAAAAGTTCTTGCATCCCATCAAGAAGCATTAAAAAAAAGATGAAAATCTGCTGTTGTATTAATAATTAATCATGTCTTCTTATGGTATAAATTTGGCATTTTCCTGTTGCTTGAAAGAATCACTTTTTCGCACATAATTTGTCATCGTTGTAATAGTTCAGACCTAAAATCTGCTGTTGTATTAATAATTAATCATGTCTTCTTATGGTATAAATTTGGCATTTTCCTGTTGCTTGAAAGAATCACTTTTTCACACATAATTTGTCATCGTTGTAATAGTTCAGACCTAAAATAGTCTATGGAATGAGAAGATCTACAGCAAGTTTCTTCCGTGTACCCTTGCATTACAGCTGCTACAACCCAACTCAACAGATATATAGGCCTGGAGCGTGATGAATATTGGTTCTAAATCAACACGTGTGATTCGGTAAGAGTGAAAATAGTGTCATCAGCCAACCTTGAAAAGGCCATGTACATAAATACATGGATAATAATCTATACCGTGAAAATTGTGAACCACTTAAGGACAAGATGTGATGTGTGCAAAATGTGTGTGAAACTAAACAGCATACTTACAAAAGTAGCACATCAAAGGCCATTATCAAACCAAAGAGTAGATTTCTTGTTTGAAACCCATCTCCCCCTTTCTCTTTTGAGCTAGGGGAAATTAGTTTGAGCTATACTGCAACCACTATTTGCAACATAATTCAGCATACCAAAGCTCACAATCAAACTTCAGTTAAACATTCCAGCTAGAAGCACTTCTGAGCTATCTTTGAAGACATAAAATGGAGCTATGGAAAATTTGAGTCAGAATGAAACCTAGTTTTCAAGCATTCTGTGTGGTAAACTCAGATGTGACTGGAAATGGTAGCATCAGCCAACCATTCCCAAACATAATCACATACCTAGTGTCCCATGAGATTGCATAGTAATACATAAACATTATATGTTGAGATCATAGGCTCTAATTAAATAATCAAGTCCTACATGACCATATAAACCGTAAGTAATTATGTAAACTGAATATTAGAGTGTAAACTGTAAAGAACCATTAGAAAAAGAGTACAATGAAAGCTGATATGGTTTATTGTCGAGCATTATAATTAACATTTGAGCTATAATCCTCTTTCTAAAATAAGGTATCTTCAGCTCAGAACAAGCATAAAAAGGTATTCTTACATTTTCACATGTTGCTCCTCTTGAACTGAGTTTATTGGCCGGAAATGCAGGACAAATATGGCCTTAAATCAGAGATAAGCAAAAAATTGTTTTACTTCAGAAAGGCTAAAAGATCTTTCAGCCGTCTTCAGTTGGATGCCTGATCTAGTTATGGGAAGAGGAATTGAGGTACTGTCTCTTCCAAGGATGAAAAAGGATTTTGATGGTAATGTTACATCACAACTTCGTTTCTCACCATTGTAGTTTCCTTTTGGTGAGTTTTTGAATTAAATTAGCTTAATTCTGTCAAATGGGATGCACTAAAGCGGAGCCATGGGTTCCAATCTCCAAGAGATAAAAAAGTGTTGAAATTGGGTAAATTAACCCATCCAACTCCCTATGGGTGTCAAACCCCACTGGATGAAGCCAGGTGCAAGTTCCAAGTGATTTTGACAGCAGAGCTACCCCTCAGTCATGGCATCTTAAGCTGAAGGTTGCATCGCAAGTGGAATTTACCAAATCAAAACAAAAAACAAAATGATAATCCAAACTCTGTTTAATTTAGAGTTTTCATTTAAATTTGTCTTCTTCCATTGGGCCCAAAACAGCATGTTTTAAATAGACTTTTCTAGAATAAATTGCCTTTAGGTTCTCTGCCATAAAAGCATGGTTTAGATGTTGATTTTTTAGGCATGTGCTAGTTGATTACAAACTTAACTTTATTTTTTGGAGATGGCCCTTACATATTTTTAGATAGAGTAATTGGCAGAGATATCCATTTGAATGACATTTATACCACTATGCCTACTGGCATTTATTTTTAATTTTTTTCCAAATTATGGTTTGTATTCTCAGTTGAAACAGAGAACTCACAAACTTCAAATGGGAAGACATGTTGAAGTTGATTGTTTTGCACGTATCTATTTGAATTGGGTGTAGATCAACTTGTGTTCCACTCATGTGAGATTTTTCAGAACATCTTGTGCAAAAAGGTTAACCCCGGCTTTAATGAAGACTTTCCGGAGGGACATTTCACTACAGGAAAGATGGACATTGGAACAAGTTCATTGGCATGCAGATCCTGATGAAAACCCCTGCCATGATGCTGAAGGATGAAACATAACACAACAAAAAGAAAATTCAGCTTGGACTTGTACAGTGAATGTTTTTGTCGTTGATCATCGGCATGGCAAAGAAATTATACCTTTAAGGTTTTTGCTTTCGGCTAGCAGAGCTTTTCACCACAAATAAACTCTAATCTTTGATTTGGATTTGATAACTGCTATAAATGTTTGTAAATAATTCTTTGTTTTTCAATATTAGAAAAGTATGAACCACATAACCCTACAAATACAATCTAGCAGTCACATTTTGTTACAATACATGTCAGATCAGAAGTCCCTTGAAATTACTCAAATATTTCAAACCTTCATGCCAAGCACTCAATGTTTGATTTGTAGACTGGTCTGTGAGGTTTCTTATTTCAAATTTGTCAAGATCCTCTTATTTATAAGAGGATGTAAAAAATCATTAACAAATTTCAGCCTCCGATTTCAAAATGTTTTAGACTTCAGATACCCAATCAAAGGGTTTCCCGAGAAGCAGTTGATGAAAGTAGTGGACCTAGGTTTCAACTGCATACCCATCAGTTTTGTCATTTATTCCTAGAAGAAAATAGGGGTTGTGTTAAGCTAAGTTCCAGGAAATACCTGCAAAGTGTGTTTACCCCTAGAAACGGTTCTGAAGCAAAGTGAGAAACTGAAATGCTGGGGAAACGTATCAGAAAGGTCAGAAAATTCCAGGTACTTGCTGGAAATCGCACATAACATTTCCGGCAGGTCTCCGGGCATTTCCAGCAGATTTCCAGGGATTTCAGGTGCCTTTTAAAAAAAATAAACGATTTTTAAATTTTCATTTATATTTATATTTTTTAATAATTTATTGTACGGACATTTCCGTGCCATTTTATTTCCAAGGGTTCTTGGAAAATCGGCATTTCCACATTTCGTTTCCGTTTGCTAGTAACGTAGGTGTTAAGTTATCAGTTTTTCTAGGTAATAGCAGATTGTCATTATTGAATATTGCAGCAGACAGATTATCCCAGTGTCATGCTAGCAGCGTTAAAGACTTTTTTGTGATTCCGAAGTGAACGTTATGCCAGCAGTGTTAAAAGACATTTGAATGATTGTGCAGTGAACTGACTAGTGACAATGAAGTCACCGGTTCAATCTATGCCCCTACCTGTTGTCTATAGCTTCATATTTGATCTGTGACAATTCTCAGAACGAACAGATCTTCAGATTAGCAGGACCATTGACCAATAGCGACTGAATGCAGGCACTCAAATACATAACTCTGAAAACACAGAATCCTTTGTACGCTGTGGAATGTTGCAGAGAGTCGAGGCTTATAATAGGAGAATAAAAGACTAATTTGAAGGACCTGCTGCACTAAAATAATCTAGCTCGGCTCCAGGTTGCAAAAGTTGAGTGTATAAACAAATTGCAAGTCAGGCTTGGGAATATTGTATAGTAAAATTAAAATTCTGACAATATTTTAATTAGAAGCATTTTTTTATTTTGCAAAAGAATATTTAAATGTTAATTTATGGCAGCAAAATAACCAGAATTGTCTACAAAAGACAAGGAATTCAATACTACAATAGGAAAAACTAGTCACCAGGAGACGAGGACGGACAGTTCTCAGAGACTGGGTATGTGGATACTTGGAGATGGCAAAAGAAATAAAAAATAATCTAGCTCAGCTCCAGGTTGCAAAATTTGAGTGTATATACAAGTTGCAAGTCAGGCTTGGGAAAATTGTATAGTAAAATTAAAATTGTGACAATATTTTAATTAGAAGCATTTTTTTATTTGCAAAAAAATATTTAAATGTTAATTTATGGCAGCAAAATAACCCAGAATTGTCTACAAAAGACATGGAATTCAGTATTACAATAGGAAAAACTAGTCACCAGGAGACGAGGACGGACAGTTCTCAGAGACTGGGTATGGGGATACTTGGAGATGGCAAAAGAAATAAAATAATTATATTTATATAATTTTAAGCCCTGAAAACTAAAATATATGAAATTCAGTACAATGGTATGTTTCCCGCTCTGTACTCTTTGTTTCTGGCTGCAAATGGAGAACAATGAGATGAATGTGGCTGTTGTAGGACTTTCTATTAGGATTTTATTATTTAACTTCACATTTAGGTTTTTAAGTTTTATGTTTTAATATTAAAAACATATTAATTCATTTTTTTTTTCAACCCAGGAGACGTGAATATTTGGAGGAGATGCCCAAAGGAGATGCAGGAGACTCCAAACAAAGTCTCTGAGACTTCATAGGTGTCCCCATCCACATCTCGTGTCTCGTACCTGGGACGCCTCCCTTTGGGTCTCCTGGTTTCTGTGATTAATGGTTTTAATATTCACACATAAAATTAAAAGCGCAATTAAAACTTATTGTGGTTGTGATAAGTGAAAATAAATCTACAGCAACTGAGGAGCTAGCAGAATGGCAAATTGAAGATGAAAGTGCCAAATCAATAACTGGTTTGGGAATAGGAGACACTGAGTTATATTTTCTATATTTAGCTAAAGCAGTGAAGGAGATTTGGAAAGAAAAAAGGAAAGAATATTAATATCCACAAATAACTAGATTAGGTCAAAGAGAGTTGAAAGTAGACAAGGTTAAAATCAAAAAAATACTAGGATAAAAACAATGTTGTGTTCTGAAAAATCTCAAAATGCAAAATTCGCCCCAAAGCAGCAATTGCTTAAGATGGAAATGGAAAATAATATCATAGGGCAGATTATCAATGTGACTGCATGTTACCTAAGGTCCGCCTCAGGTTTGGACAATACCTCCTATTTGGAAACACCCCTCACTACCTATGCATCCTTGTCCCCTTCCTTGTGGGGCAGAACCCCCATACGAACTGGGAAGATGGAAGCACATGCACGGAAGAGCAACTGTTTCATCTTCCACAATGGTTCCTTCATCCTCTAAAACTTCCTCACATCTATACATACATCTCTTATGGCATAGTATGGCAGAGCAGAACCAAGAGGTGCATATCTACAGACAGTTTTTAGCACAACATATTTTAGAACCAAATGAAAGGGCATGTATTGATAGGACACTAACCTATGGGCCTATAGATCACTAATTAATAAAAATTACATATTTAATTCCCATGTATAACATTATCAGTCATATAGATCCTTAATAACAGCACTCATTAGGAACTAACAGTCTTCTCTTGGAAGTAAACAATATTTAGCCAAAACGCAAATTTGTTGACATTTTAGAGTGTATAAATAATTGGTGCACAGGCATACATGTCACATTTGAGGAATACAGCCATAAGATGAATATATTGCTCATCCATACAAGGCATTGTATGTGTTATTCTGTTACCATTCACAGTATTCAATATAATCGCAATGATTGTCATCTAAGAAGAAAACTTTATCTGGAATGCAACAAAGACCAAAATAAATATGCATTGCTCGTAATACTATTTACAGTTATAGATTGTATACAAGCAGAATACATGGCTCATTCCAACAGTAATTTCCTGGAGGAAATGACTAGAACATCAATCAAACTTCGCTATTATTTGGGACAAAAGATTCAAAGAATGAATAAAGCATTAAGAATCCTAAGCATGCCATGCCCATAGAACATTCCATTCATAGTTATAAAGAAAACAAAAATTTGAATGAGAAAATCACATTACCGGCAATTTCATTTCCAAGTGCAACTATGCAGGCTCCTGTGAGAGTTGCAAGATCGACAATCTGCATAAAGACCGACGTAATTTAGAACAGCAACTAATTTTCTCTACCATATCTTCCGGATTCCTTACTCTGCCACTGTCCATTAAACACCATCATTTGGATACAATGCAATCAATTTTGATTTTTTTGTATACTCTAATCTATGCCTTAATGCCACAAAGTTTCTAAAAACTAAACCACTTTCATTAGAGTTATTTTCCAAAAGACATACACCTCAAGAAAAAACACCCAGAGTTCATCATAGCATTCTAGGCATAAGAGGCCAAAACCATGATGTGAATAGATCAGTAAATTAAAAAGCAAGACCCTTTTGAATAAGATATTTCATATTTCTATAACATATCTTCCCAAAAACTTGAGAACTGAAACAACCTAGCAGCTAAATACTGCAAGTATTGTTTGAAAAACAAACATTTTGAACACATCTAAGATGCAAGGACAAGCCACGATATGCACAGGCTTATAGGTACTTACAATTATGCATATGGAAATTACAAAGAAGAATGCACAAACTAAAATGCAAGATTAACGTAGAGGAATACAAAGTAGAGCAAGCAAAGTACCTTGTCAACACCTTGTTTACATGCATATACTAAAGCATCTGCCAATGTCAGCCGACCTTCAGCATCTGTATTATTTACCTACAGAATTTAAAAAAGAATAATTAGAATATTAAAGCTCGCACAAAGGTACAACGGTCAACTTCCGGCAAAAGGATAATAAATTCATCTTTTTTATCATTCAAAGAGAAGATTATGTTTGTAAATATGAATAACTACATCAAACTCCAGAACCCTGTATAGATGGCTGTGTTTTGGGTCATACTTACATAGAGATACTTAGTGAACTTCAACAAACCATACTTGCCTGATAACACATGTAAACCATTCACAGGAAATATTGCAGAGCTATGCTAGTGCAGTTCTTTAAAACAATATAAAGAGTCACGGATCACAAAGTTTGGCTACTCAAAGCAATCACAGATCACAGAGTGAGGCTACTCAAAGCAATAAAAATTGTTGTCACTTTGAGTTGCACCCTTTGAGGACGTGTTTCAGGTCTCCTCACTCAATTGACACAATGGGAACTCTCTAAGACTGTGGTGGCCTATGACTAAAGAGAACCTCCAGAGAGAGCTGGCTCCCTTGATGCTGCACCTATACTATCACTACACCTACTCAAATTTGAAAGGAAAAGGGAGAGAAAAAGCTGAAAGCAATGAAAAAAAGGGGGTGATGCACCAAATTATAGGTCTCCTCCTCTTGTCTATGATTTCATAACAAAGCTAAGACAAGGTTGAATCTAATCACACAACTCCAAACAGTCTTTGTAGCATAAGTATTTCAATATGGAGGTTATAGCTAATACATCAATTAAGAGGGACAATCAAGAGGTCTAGAAGGAAACACTAGTGAAGGTTTTCCACAATTAACATTTGCAAAAAAAAATGATACACACCATATGACCTACAAGAAGATGACTTACTCACAATGAGGCAAGAATGAAGAGGATAAATGCAATTGAATTTTATCAGTGTCATTCATCAACAATTCACCATAAAAACACTAGATGTGAGATGAAGGTATAAACAGCTTGTATTCACTTCAAAAATAACAAGTATCAATTTTAGCAAAGCTTCGCCATACTAACATGAAGGATCCTTACAATGTCCTTTCAAGAGTATATATAGGAAAATGGAGAAGGGAGAGAGAAGGTGGACCTGTAGGAAGTTCATTATGACTCTCATCCATCATATAACCAATTACCACTTCACTGGAAGGTGAAAAAGTTAAAAACAGTCCAATTATTCTTCTTCAACATGTGTTGGCTTTGCTTGATGATGGCCTCATGAGAGATGGCGTAGAAGTGACTCTCAGCCTCCTATGACTCATACTTGTTCTCTTGGAAATGTCCTTTCTTGATTGAGGAGTTACAATCTTAGGTCTTGACACATGAATTACTCTCCTTAGCATCTTTTTACGCCATTCTTGACTCTTTCAATGCATCTTTCATATTGGTGAAAGTGAGACTTAAAGCTTAAACCTCTTCATACTGTGATCTCTATCCTTAGAACCTGCAATTTCGTGTCTAAGCTTGTTTGATCCAATGGAATGTAATGAAGACAAGTCTATCCCTTCATATAAGGTCTAGTCTTTGTTTGAAGACTGCCACAACAATCTTGTCAACCTCATGGATGTTTTGTAGAAGATCATACAACCTCTGCCCAGCTTGTAGACCATCTTCAAGTGATTATCTGTCCATGTTTAGGAATCTTCAACACTGATGTTGCAGGTGTCTTGGGTCTTCTTAGTGTCTTCAAGAGCATGTTCAACTACTACAAGGTCTCTTGAGAGACATTTGATTGAAAACAACTTTTGAGCCTTCTCTCAAGGCTTCTTAGAGGTAAGACTGAGATTTACCAAGCCAACTTCTTCATTACTACCTGCAAAATCTTGGTGCATAGTGCAATTACCCTAGAACAAGCTTGAAACAGTTGATAGAGGCTTGTGTTTGTCTTTGAAGGTTCCTCAGACCATGAAGTTAATGGACCACCTGTGTATAAGCCCTTCAACATTGCCTGCACTCATTGAAATAGGCTTGCATATGACCTAGAGACTCATGCAAGGATGATATTAAATGTGTTATGAAGTTTCTTGTGATAGCCAGGATAAATGGAGGAATAGATACAAAAAAATATTCGAAAAATGCAATGTAAAATCATATTATTATTTTTGTACAATAGTAAGCTTAAAAAGTTTTACCGAAAGAAGAGTTGGTTACAAAACCAAGCAATGGGTGAAACCAACCCGTAATAAACAAAAACATAACAAACTAATAAATTACTTTGGATCATAAATGATCTCAACAAACTCCCCCTTGATCCAAAGGGTACAAAAAAGACTGAAGCAATGAATGGAGTCATCCAAATAGACTCTGTTGCAACTGCAACTGGTACACTGTGCATCCTAGACTGATCAACGCCCTAATCATCCCCGCACTAAAGTAGAACAAGATTACGCTCTGTCCAACTACATCGATCTTCACACAGAATCCGTCCAACAAGTGATTGCCCCAATACTGTGTATGGCACATCTCAAACTGATGCCCAACAATTGCCAACATCTCTCGTAGGCCTTTGCTCAGCACTAACAATGCTAGCAACTCAATGCTGACTCGTACCACAACCACCGACAACTGATCGAAAGCCAATATGCAATATCTTCTCCCCCTATCAAGCGAGAGGTGAGAAGCCGTGCAGCAAATAAACCAACTACAAACCACAGAAATGCTCCACATCAAAGAGCATATCAATACTAGATCTATAAAAGCAAAATACAAAAGCCAAAAAATGCTACTACATCAAATCATAATCTTGAGCCTAGCAGCACAAGATGGGTGTGTTACCATCTCAGGGTATATAGTCATCAACTGTTGAGCAAGAAACTTCGCAGTCATCCCATCCATCAGAAGAATATGCAGAAGAATCGCCAGAAGAGGAACTACAAGAGTGCCCAAAGTGACTAGAGTGACCAGCAATGTTTGCTTTTGCCTTATGTCGATGTCGAGAGGACCTTTTGGAGGAACACATTGTAAAGAGGTGTCCTATGCCACCACAAACGTCCACTGGAACTAGAGGAAGAATAGCCACATGAAGAGGAATGGTTGTGCTTGTGCTTATGTCCATGTGAATGTTTGTGGTGATGCTCATGCTTTTGAGAACTAGAGTGATGTCTATGCTTTGGAGAACCAGAATGATGTCTATGCTTCGAAGAACCAAAATGATCCCTGTGTCCAGAATGATGCTTATGTCTGGAAGTGTGCCGCAAAGAGTGTTTCTGTCTTTGAAAGTGCTTCAAAAAATGTTTTTGTTATGCTCATATAACGGATTACCTGTTTTGGTATAGTGGGCCTCCTCAGTAGGTTTTTCTTCTTTGCAAATTGTCGCTCACGTTGAATGAGCAACTCAGAAATGGAATCAAAAGTAGATTTGTTAAGCTTATCACTAAGTTGTAACATTTCTAAAAAGTTCCTGTAGCTAGGGCTAAGCCATTCAAAACAATAGAAATGAGCATTTCATCATCAATTTTCCCGCCAGTAATGCCATATTCTTGTTTCAAATTATTAATTCATTACACATATTCTGAAACATCTTCATCATCTATTAATTTAATGTTGAGCAACTAAATAAGATCAATTTTCTTGTAAGCAGGTTGTTTATCATATAAGTCATTTAGAGCTTTCCATGTTTTCCAAGCTTCAGACTTGATGGCCTCTATGTGAATTATAACTTGTGCACTGCAAGTTGATTTCAATGAAGCAAGAGCACGCCTATAACGTCTATGAAATTCTGCAAACTTTGTGGCGTCGGTGGGCAATGTTGGTTGCTTTTCAACTACTTCCCACAAGTCATTGAAGATTAATGTATTTTCCATGTTCATTGACCATTCCTTAAAAATTTTACGAGTTAAGCGTCCATTTTTAGAAATTAAACTCACAATTTTAGCCATCGTACGAAAATCAAAAAATAAGGAATGCTATCGAGGTTTTGCCTTTACCTTTGAAATAGCTTTCGATTACAAGAGATTCTTGAGACTTGTAAAAAAAATTACACCTTATAACTCCTATTACACCCTTATTTCTTCAATTTTCATTGATAATTATATCCTTATAACTCTTTTTACAAAAATAATGTCAAAAATTAATTTTGACAAAAATAATACCAATGGGTTTTGAACCCCCGACCTTTCGTTGAGCAAGTGACAAACAAAATGTAACTAACCAATCTTGCCTTGAATCAATTTGAGATAAAATAAAGGCAACAAAATTTAATTGGTCTTGGTCTTAGTTTTTAAGAATATTAATATAGTAAAAAAACTTTTACCCATTGTCACGTAATAAAACTCTTACTTTGTTGGCCCACTGAGCGGATTTTCCCAATACATAGAGCTTCTAATAATGAAAAATACTTCTATCTTTCATCCACGCTTCCTCAAATTTAAAGATATTCTTATCTCCTAAGTCTTAAGGTGTCATTTGATTCTTTTGTGACAGAGCTTTTAGTTTAAGATCGATTTATAGCGCTTCCTAGCGGAGCCCATTTTCCAAGAGAAACATCAACATTTTATAACAGCAAAACAATTACACAGCTCAACAAGCAATTGAGAAGCTTTCAGGCCTCTATTCTCGAACGATACGCTGGCAGTATCTAAGGCACAAAACAAAAAAAAATTGTATATTTCTAGCCGCAAAGCTTCAAAGATTCAATACACTAATAACCAAAGATATCAGTAAACCAAGGCACAAATTATTTTGCTTAGATGATAAAAATCTATTGCACCTGCTCGCAAAAATGTTACATAAGCCAAACGAAAAAAAACCGCACCATCTTGTTCAGTGTGCAATGGTAGAGGATTCATGCAATGCAAATTATGCGAAGGAAGATCAACGATAGAGTGGTCACCTCGATAGGACCCAGTTATCTATAAAGCCTACGTCTGTCCCACCTGTGAAGGTAACAGGGTTCAACGTTGTCTCAACTCAATCGCTGCCACTTCAAATAGGATTCGTTGCGTCTTCCATTCTACCGTACTGCGTAGTATATTGTTCAAGAATTTTCTCAACCTTCTCTCTCCTCCAAGTCTTCAATTCTCCATGTCGTGGCTCTGATACCATTGATAGCCAAGACAAATAGTGGAATAGATACAGAAAAATATTCAAAAAATGCAATGTAAAATCATATTATTATTTTTGTACAATAGGAAGCTTTAAAAACTTTACCGAAAAAAAAGTTGGTTACAAAACCAACCCGTAATAAACAAAAACATAACAAACTAATAAATTACTTTGGTTCATAAATGATCCCAACATCTTGTTGCCATTGATGACCTTAAAAAAGGTCTACAACCTCATCCTTTCAATGCAAGAAAGGGACAATCTTCATCTTGGCTTGTTTAGTGACTTGAAAACTGTCAAATCATAATGAAGGTCTCTTGAATGGATGGTGGAAGATTACTAGGTCTCTGTCCAAGCTTGGAAACCTTCTTCAACTGGTTAGGAAGTCCAAACACACTTAACACCATGCAAACCAATCAAAATAAGCAGTTTTGGGCCTCTTTTTTGTGTCCTCTTCACACATGCCAAATTATTGCTCCAACAGGTGCTCATGAGGCCTGCAAATGTCATCGAGGGGTTTTCAAGGCAATTTAGGTCCATTGGAGTCACTCAAACAAGCACTCACAGTCATCAAGCTCTTTGAAGGGTTTCTTGGCAGTTTTGAGGTCTCTAACTTCTTAACGATTGTTCATAAAGTATAACCCCTAATGGATTGACAAATACCAAGAACTTGGAGGGCATAGACCTTATTAATATCCCCTAATGGCATTTTTCCCCATGCACTTGCTCAGCTAACTTCTCACGTGAAAAATATGACCTTCTCGAGTTTGTAGACCCGTAGATGAAGGTCAAGATAAGTGTTTTGAATAAAATGTCATCAAATGCTTGTTTTTGGCTTAAAAACACCTACCTTGGGTCTGATCCATGCTCTATGAGGTCTGCAGGTGGTTTTCCAAATCGCTTGACTCCCCTAATGGCCTTAACACTTGATGTAGCCATGGCTGGGGTTTCTTGGCAGTTTGGACCTGTAGCTGGCTTGCTATGAGTTTGAGGGGCTTATACAACTCAGGGATAAGGAGATGAGGTCTTTGGAGAGAATCTATTTGGTGTTTCAACCTTCTCAATGCTTTCTTTACTCCATAGTGCATACAAAGTGCCCAAAACTCATGGTTTCCCAACTATCTGTACACAACTATGTATACTCTCCTTCAAACAAGCTTGTCTATGAGGGTGGAACTTTCTCAGAGTGTGAGATGCATGCTTAGTTTGTGGACATGCTTGAGAAGTCCTTTAGGTTCCCAAAAATGATGCATTCCCTTCATCAGGCTTATATTTTAGACCTTGGCAGGGTTTAGACACAGTCACCTTGTTAAGGATTATTCATAGAGTTATAGGGCTTAATACCAGATCTAACACCACAACTCTCTTGCGGACAAACTCCTTCATGTTCTCGATTGTGCTTAGAAGTCCATGCAACTTGTCAACCATGCTTGCACGTAGGGTTTAGGCTTCTCGAGTTTGCCATGACTAATAACAAGACCTAGACTATTTACTTGCAATTCCTTAGCAAAGATGATTTTGAAGGGTTTGCCAACTTGTTGGATATTCTCTCCGTGTCCCATACAATTCCCCCCGAGTGTCTCAAGCCCTATCTCAAATGGACTACACCCCAAAACATCAAAAATGCTTACCCATAGGACTGTCCCTCTCTCATTTGGGGCCTGAATGCTTGAACTAGTACTAGAAAGCTACTTTGGAGATGAGTATAGGCTTGGGGAAACATAGAATGGGATGTGAGACATTAGTACAAATGCATATCATGTGCCTTACCCTTTTCATAAGCCCAAAACCTATGTTACCGGATATGCCCCTAGCAAGCCCTAGGAGCGCGGGGATACAGTGGTACGGTACGGTACGCGACCAATCCGCAGGGGATACGGCCAGGGTACGGCGTGCCCCTTGCGGATACGGCCATATCCGCATGGGGCAAGCCGTACCCTGGCCGTATCCCCTGCAGATCGGCCGAATAAAATAATATTTTAATTTTTTTTCACTTTATAAAAACAAAACGAAAACCCTAAATGTATTTTTAATGTGACTGCGCCTCCCTCCGCGCCTAAGCAACTCCCTCCGCACCTCCGCGCTCCCCGCCTGCTGCCGCCTTGCCTGCTGGGCATAAGGTTTTACTTTTCCACTCTTCCGTTTTTAAATTTCGTTTTTCTTAATTCCTAAACTGAAACTCCCTAGGCCCTAGGGTTTTAATATTATATAAATTTATTAAATTATAAACTAAATTTTTATAATATAGTTTAGTTTTTTTAATTTTTATTTATTATTTATTTCTTTTAACTTTTTAATTTTTATTATTAAGTTAAAAATTTAAAATATGTTTGTTTTTAAATTTTAGTCTTTAGAGATATAATATATATTAAGTATTAAATTTTAATTTTAAATTATTAATTAGTTTAAAATTTTAAATATAAACTTATAAAGTATAGTATTAAATTTTAAATTATTAATTAGTTTAAAATTTATATTTATAATTAAATTTTAATAGCAATTAAAATATAGCTTATATGGCTATATTTTTATATTTTTAATTTTTTATATATATTTTTGTACGGCCGTATCCAGCCATATCCAAACCACAAAAAAAAAATCGACGTATTCCCGTATCCGATACTCATACCCGTATCCGTATCGGCAACTTAGCCCAAAACCCCTCAACAGTATCAACCTAACTTAAAACTTGCATCTTCTCAACGTTTGCAGACCTGTACCTTCACATTTCACTTATTCATGCTTGAATGCTCACTTGGAGAAGATGTAGGAGGACTTATTAGACCCTACAAGAGCTCTCACAACCTGTCATTTGCATCAAAAAGCTGACAAAGGCATTCAAACAAGAGAAAACCGAAATGTTGGGTTTTTATAGGGTTTAAGAGGCAGCAAAGTTCTTAGTGAATGTTCATAGAGCTCTGCGCCTCAAACTCAGAGCTTTTGCTATGGATTGGAAGGGCATAGGGGTAGTCTCCTTCACCTAAGAGCATTTGCCCTGGTGCACTCCATGAAACAACGTTATGAAAATGACCTTTCTTCTCTTGCCTGCAACTCCATGGAGGACTTGAATAGTTTTTTGCCCTTTTTTGGACCTGCAACCTCTGTTTTGGCATGGTTTTGGCATGGTTTTGGCTTGGTGGAGACTGAAGGAGGTTGTGATAGGCTTCTATGACCTTGTGTCGTGATCCACTTGGCTGCTACATGCTCTGGTCCACCATGGAAAACCTGAAAGTCTCTTCTCCATCAAGAAACTTGTCCATTTGGGAGAAATGCTCTGTTGTGGCTACGTATCAGATGTCAATGAAGTCTTTCTTGACCTGTATAATGAGATTATAACATACCAAGCACCTTCTCTACCTTACTTTCCTGCCATTCATAATGCTATGCTATGTTTAGAGTTAAAGCAATGAACAAAAAAGGTTTCAAGAGTGAATGTGCGTTAGAAATGGAGCTTTGACAACTTTTGGTTGGGTGTAAAGAAATGTCAGACACAGGCCTGATACTAAAAACCAACTTCACTACATGCATAACTGAGACATGGCCAAATCTAATGATCATGCCAGATGGCAGGAGTAATAGGATAGTGATGTTTCAGTATGAGTCGGACGAGGAAGTCGTGCTACGCCCAAACAAACCCATTTCCCTTCGGGCTACATTGATGACCAAACAGCTCAATGTTCACCAAAAGCGTGAGGCTACCAAGCAAGCAAACAAGCTTGCAAGCAATCACTTGCAGGCTGCAGCCATCCAATGCTAGCAATGAGGAAGGCAAGATTTTCCATGTCCATGTTGTTGATGGACGTCGTATGAATATCAAGGGGAGGACGGTAGTTGATGGCGAGAGGAATGCCATTGGTTCTTATCATGAGAGCAAGGATGAAGACGGGAATAGATGGATATGCCCAGACGAGGTGACGGGCATCAATCTTTATGTTAATAAGAGAAAGATGGACAGTGAGGATGGGTTGGAGTCTTGGACAACCATCAAAACCATAATATGGACATTAATGGTCAGACAAAGGAGATGGAGAGGGCGTGCAGGCCATTTCATGTCCAGGAGGTTGGTGAAACCGCAAATGAGAGGATGAAAGCCTTTAAAAACAAGAAGGCAAAATCCATCATCAAAGAAGAGTCTCAGATCATAATTAGAAGAACATCACATGCTTACTTAGGATTCATTGGCAATCCAGTGCTTAAGAGCTGGAAAAAACAATGAGACATCATTTTATTATATTTCTAGCTTACATTGATCTATTATTTAGGCTTGAGTGTTACAATATGAACACACTTAGGCTGAGGCTTATGAGCCAGGACTCAGTAGCTACCTAGCACAAAATTAAAAAGTTGCTTGTTTCACCCTCCACTTGTCAAGTAAGTATTTGACATGTCATTGAAAAAGCATTAGGTTGACCTTGCACTTGTTAAGTAGGATTTCTCATTAGATAAGGCAATCATTAGATAAGGCAATACTCGATTATCCCAGATAGGAAATTCTGAAAGGTGGAGTTATATCCTAGATCCTTTTTTAAAACCATATCTAAATAAGCGAGCAACCCATTTTTTCAAGGAGAACCATTTGGGATAACCTTCTCTTACATTCTTCTCCAAGTAAATTGAGCTCATTTTTTTGCTAAAATCCTATGATTTTGGTAAGGTTTTCTGAATTCTCTTGTACCATATTGCATTTCACATTTTTCACAAATACATGCTTCTTGTAACATGGGACACAAAATAAATGCTATACAAAGATCTCTAGAGAAGTTCATCCCTAAGTGACAAAGTCAGCATCAAACTTCTTAGGCACTTCTTAGTTAATCATTGTTTAAAAGGTCAAGAAAGTACTAGAAACACAACAAGAGTATCATGTGATCATCAGAGTATCTTGTCGTATTTGCTTGAGTTTCCTTTTAGTGTGCAACAAGTACTTTCAAAGTTGCATTTTCTTATGTGAATTTTTATCTATTGCTGGAAATTTTTATAGAGTTATAATGCAATGGAATACATTGCAAACAGAAGCACATTTTATTCTCATTTCTATAAACATGAACTAAGTTGAAATCATACGTCAGATAAGAAAGTTATAGCAATAGCCAGAATCGCACAACTCATTTTGACTTGCAAATACTTGCAACTCAAGTTTGACTCAGGTCAAGAGCATGGCAAGGAGACAAGACTCAGATTGACGCAGGTCAAACTCGGTCAATTGAACCAAACTTACCAAAAAAATCATAAGTTGTTCAATATCTCACAAACCTAGGTGGGACACGTCAGAACTACTCGGATTTGTTACATAAGAACTTGTACCAGATATAATCCTTGTAAAACTTTTAATGTTTTATATAATTTTGGGGTTTGTTTAATTTTTTCCAAGTTGCATGTCAACTATTACTCAAACTTGGCAAGTTGTTCAAGCTTTGTACAGCAGCCCAAATTTGTGAATTCCTCTAATTCACTCTAGTTTGTTCTTTTGCTGCTAATCAAAGAATTCCACATCAGTATCTGCTAAGTTACCTGATTTGAATCAGTGTTCAAGTTTGACAAGAATTAAATATAAAACAAAATCATTGTAGACACTAATTTTGGTACAATTACTGTAGTTGCAATGTTTTTAGCATGCTTTCATACATTTGGTTCATTGGCTTATATTAGGCTCTTATGGGTACACTTTCTCTTCACATTGAACACTTCATAGTCTTTCGTTCTTATCATTTGCTTGTGAACACCTTCAGGCATGTCATGTGTCTACCTCAGGATCCACCCAAGTGTCATACAATTCGTTTAGGTCTCTATTTCACGGGTTTTTTGTCTTGACTATTTTCAGAATAATCTGAAAGTGGTCTTAACCACTGTCTATGGTATGGAAGCAATCAAGTTGTTTGTGAGTCCTCTGTGCCGTTTTGCCATGTTTTCCCATGCCTTGATTGTCGGCTTCCACGCTTTTTCATGGTCGGCTTACTGGGAAATGTGTTTCAATTTGAATTCAAAGATGCCTATATACAGACATGTACCCTAAGGTCCTAAATCATCAAAGTATAAGGCTAAATCTATCACGTAAATTGATCAAATCTTATCAAAGAGCTTGCACATTCTGCCCTCATTCCATTCTCTATTTGTTGAAGACTTGAGGCTGCATACTTGTACCAAAAGAAGAACTGTTTTAGTGAAAGAGCACATAATTTTATTTTGCGAACTCGTGTCTCTTAAGGGTGGGAGCTAGGTGCACACATTTGCTTAATGACATCCATGACTATTGAGTGCCAAACTGTAAATGTGTTGTAAAGGGCAGAACAGGGACTGACTGAGGCAATTACCTCCACCAAAACACCAATTTTGTCTTCTCAGAATCGACTTGAACTCAAGCGAAGGAGAATAGATTCTGATATTTGCACACAATTATCTACTTATCGAAGATAGATTTCTAGACATCCGCTGCTAATGAAGGGTTTCATAAAGTTTCAGACCCCAGGGATCCACAAAGCCATTTTTGGAACAGGTCAACCACTTTTAGGAGGACTGCTGCTTTCGGGATACTCCATTTCTTGGGTGATGACTTTTGATCCATACAAAACTAGGCACTATCTCAAATCACTGTCTACTTTCTGGATGCCCTTCTGCACTGCATCAGAACCTGTTTTCCATCATTATCAGTTTCTGTCATAACTCAGGTAAGTCTGCAATCAAGTATGCATCTCTATTTTCCATTTCAATTGCCATTGCTCAAGGTAC
This sequence comes from Torreya grandis, assembly GCA_037957365.1. Lineage (NCBI taxonomy): Eukaryota > Viridiplantae > Streptophyta > Pinopsida > Cupressales > Taxaceae > Torreya > Torreya grandis. The sequence continues at coordinate 4,073,232 of JARHVA010000188.1, forward strand.
TTTCGTTCATTTCCCCTTTTGGCACATTGGTTGATATTTAATTAATGTATTTACCCTTGATTTTCCTTTGTACCATCATTTTATGTGGTCGGTGAAGTGTTTCGAACACTCCCATATTTATTATCTTCTGGCCTTTACCCCCATTTCTGGTAACATTTTTTTACTAGCGTACTTTCGACTTGATTTATGCTACTGAGATTCTATTGGTTTGACTCTTCTAGTTCCATCTTTCTATGCCTCATCATTGTTTGATTTAGGTTTTGTTTGTTCAATCCTTCTCTATTTTTAGGGCCTAAGATTTTGTATCACACTTTTTCTCCATTTCGAGAAATTGGGTTTCCAAAACAGCTTCTCCATTTTACTTCTCTTCCTTCTCCATCTCATCTCCATTTCTTTTTGTTGTGAGGCCAATTCCTGGCATAATTTGATCTTCATGAAGCTGGTATTTGCTTTCCTTAAATTTTTCAATATTGTAGATCTCATTAACTTCATAATATCCAGTGTTTGCAATTTGCTCTGATTATCTTCATAATACTTTGTGCATTCATCGATTCCTATAGCATGTGACCATTCTTGTACCTTCCCAATACTGGTTGGGGCATTTGTTCAACTCCTTTTTGTTATTTGTAAATAATATCCACCTTTAGTGCCATGGAACTCATGATTCCTTTCATTATGCATTCTTCTCTTCGTTTGATAATTGTTTACAAACCCGTATCTTCTTGTTCTCTATCCATTGGTCACTTTGCCTTTCTTGTTCCTTCGGAACCCATTTGTTTTCTAATTTCTTCTAAATATACCTTGTTAGGAATCCACTGTTAAGAGCTGGCCAATTGGGCATAGGATCTTACTTGTTAGTTTACTATTGAATGTTGCATTAGCTTATATTTCCAGCAAAACCTTTCCAAATGCCCTATTTCTTTAAAGATATGGCATGAAATATCCCAACCCTGATAGGATATTTAACTTTCTGATTTTTAACTGTCTTTGTGTTTGTATTCCTGATTGATTTGTTTGTGTTTTGGCAATGTTTTTGACAGCTTTTAAACAGAAATAAAGTGCAGAAACTAAAGAACTTTCAGCAAATTTATAATCAGAAATTTCACTTTTTTCAATACCACAACTCGCTGAAAATTTACAGAATTTTATTACAATCAGAATATTGAGATTTTCTCGATTATAACAACCCAGTTCATTAAATACCATCTAATATCTAAATCCAACATACCCAGAAAAAGTTTGCCACTTTGTCAAGGTGTTGTAATAGAAACCAGCAAACTGGAAGCTTGCAAACATGGACGCCTTCCTCCACAATCTGTCCAAAAGCCACGTTTTCACTCAAAATGCTTCCAAATCCGAGCGCCTAGGGTTTTTGTTCTCCACATAAAGAATACTTCTGATTTGCAATATTATTCAAACCCTTGTCTTTCAAATATTCAATAAATTATCAAACTCCTCATAAATTCTTCAAACCCTAGCTTTGAAGCTTCCCTGTAAATCTTTGAAGTACAAGCACAATCCCTGCAATGGAATTGTCTGCAAGTTGTTCTCCCTGAGGAGCTACGTCCTCAAAAAACTTGAGATTTTCAGACTCTCCAGTCTTCAGCAAAACCCTTAGCCAAATTCTTCTTCTTCAACAATGAATGAATGAATGAATGAAATGAATTCCAAAATGACCTTTTATATTTCACCTCAAATTCACTTTAAATTTCATTTCATTCAATTTATTTTAATTTGGTGCACAACTTAATAATATAAAGTATACTTCAAAAATCACTTATATCTCCCCTTTTAAAATGACTCTTTAACTCATATTATAAAGTATAATTTTAAAATCATTTAAATCCTTTTTAATAAAGTCCTTATGTCTCTCTTTCAATATAATAAATTAGTAAAGCATCATTAAATAAATCACTTTATTAATTTTTATTTAACCCTTATATCACCTTTAATAATTAATTAATTATTATTAAAGTATCACTTTAATAATAATTAAATACCATAACTCCCTTAATAATCATCATTAATCAATTCTGACACCACCACAGGCTAACCCAGTTTTCACTCTGCCCATCTGGATGCCTTACTAAAAATAGTAAGGTTGGCCCCCAACATCCAACTGACTTACTAAAAATAGTAAGTGTATATAAACGGAGCCAAAAAACCATGGAGATGATCACCTCAAAATATGCCAAGGAACTGGAGAAGAAAACACTGCAAACTGCCATCCGGAGAACCAATTAACTCCCCCACAAAGCCCTCTAATCGCCAATATTAACCTACGAGAACCTGATGATAGGCTAATCCGTCAAACACTGACCCAAGCTAAAAAAGGGGCATTACAGTCTGCCCTCCCCGAAATTGCTTGACCCCGAGCAATCTCAACTGGATACCCTGGCAGATCACCCGAATACCAGGATCCCAAATCAATATGTAGAATGCCCAACAACATATCCACTGCATCCGCTAGGTAGAGAATAAACCATGCTGAACACCACTGTAAACAATTACTCCGATGTAGAACCTACCAAACATAGAAATCCCTAAATCCCACAACCAAATGGAAGTCTGCCATACACATTACCCGCTAACTTCTATTGCGCTACTCTGTCATAATCTTCACCATGCCGAGGGTGGTGAAGCAACACATTAGGATCCATCCAAACTAACATGCCAAACCTGTCACCACCGGGATCCCAACACATCAAAACCTCACATCCATCGAACACGAGGAGATGGAAGTAACTCGAAGTGCCAGAGTCACAACACCCCACACCAAACTCTGCAAATCTCCCGTGGATGTGATGAGTACCCCACATACGTGCCAGAAAAAACGTAACTCCTCCTAGGTTGCTGATATAAAACAGATCAGCAGCGTCAAGACTGGAAATCCAACCTATCAGAATGCACACAAAATTGTCAGGGTCATAAGGTGCCAGAGTACCAACCCTACACCACTCTCCAATGCTGAGGAGATGATACAACTCTCCTCCAAACTCAAGTATAGTTGCTGTCCTCCAAAAATTATGAATAAAATCCTCATCCAAATTAATAGAACAGTCGTCCCTTACCAACTTATGGAGTAGAACTCCATCACTGCAGGCTGGACTAACAATGTCGTCATGCTCACTGCAACCACAACTTCCCTGTAGCCTCGCCTCCAATGGAAATTCCTGAAACAAGGAAGTTGCAAACTCTGCCAACGACACATCAGCATGATGAAAATCTGATCCCTGACCCTGTAAACAACCATTTGAAAATAAACGAGTCAGATACCCGCAGTCTCTGGTTACATCTTCCAAAGATGGAAACACTCCATCCCACAATGGATGATATGAATCTTAAGCCCTCATTTGGTTCTCCCTCAAAGGTGACTCATGGTCACAATGGTACACGCTGTGTGAAAACTCAAGAATGTCATAATCATTCTTGTCCTCAAGCTCATGCAACCCTGAAACCTCCTTGTGCCCAACCACAGTTAGGGGTTCTCCCCTCAACCCATGAATGCCATTACCATATGTAGGTGTCATAACAGTAGAACACTGGATATCTGCAGTGGATGAATAAGATTGAACCAAGCTCAGCGCCTCGCAAAGCTCGTCAATCTGAACCTCTGATTCTTGAAGGGCCTTCTGAGTGCTCTTCAAGGAATCCTCCATGACAATAAGCTCATCAGTAAGCTTATCCACTTCCCTTCATTTCCCCTTAAGTGCATCATAGTAGATCTCACCACGCTAGAGTAGGTGATCTCTATCTGAGAGTAACTGTATGTAATTGGTCTTCATCTCTACTATCGCTTCTCTAAGCACCTGTGTATCTGAAAGGAAAAATTCTCCATAAGGGTCCATACGTTCTCCTGCAGAACTCCAACAACATTTGGCCATCATCATGAGGGTGTCATCGAAATATCTGATGGCTGCACTAATCTGGTCTTCATTCAACTTTAGTTGTCCTGCCAACTGATTGGATTCCTAAGACCCATCAATCTCATATAAATTTTCTGATTTAGGATCAGCATCATGCAACATAAAATCTAATTTGTTTTCAAGGCTCATAACTTCATGAGCGCTGAAAATGTCATCCTGGGGTTCCGTCAAACTTCTATCATGATGTAAGGTATTCTCATCCTCAATCACTTCAAATTTAAAACCCCTTTCTTCCACCTGCTCCTCGTCTTTGACACTCATATCTCGAGTGCCAACATTGGGAAACTCCTCAACATCATTCCCTTCATGCGCCATAGCTGCTAACTCATGGTTATGCTCAACACCATAACTGCGGTCATAAAACAGAGAATCAGAAGTTACACCATACCTATCCACGGTGTCATCCAGGAACTCGACCAAATCTTCATCCTTTGTTAATTGTCCATTGCCAAATGCTGGTTCAAGAGGTATCTTCAATGGAAAATTAAGTGTGTCATGTGCCGTAACTTTTGTCCCATGGCTGCAAAGTAAATCTGCTTGTGTATAAGTCTCCCTAATCTTTATGACTTCATCACGGGATCCTCTTTGTACTTCTAGATGATGTGATTCATGAGCCCCAACATCTTCATACAAAATGTGCATCTTCAAATTTGTTTCCTTCGTGGCTTCTTCTTCAATACATCCATGTGTCAAAACTAGGTCTTCCTCATGCTTCTTTACCTCATTAACCGTGCATTGGTGGTTAGGCTCCCAAATTCCTTTGCATGAGAAGCAAAGATTTTGTCTTCTCATTTGGTTCTTGCTCATTTTAGGAGGTCCTGTAACTTGGTCATTGAGATTAAATGTCGAACCATCATCATTATCTGATTTGAAGGTTCCATCATACCTGCGCACACTGTGCCCATCAATAGGCACTCCATGGGATGTATCATGCTAAAAATTGATCTTGTTGCCTATTGCAACATCTTTCCCATGACTGAATTTTGCCCCTTCAAGTGAATTTTTTTCCTTAAACATCCTCCTAGTGTACTTTACCAAACCAATCTTTGCAAGACTCAAGATAACAACAAAGTTTAAATATCTATTAAAAGAGTTCTATAATTTAAAATCATTTGGCATGCTCTCGTAGTCCTCAAAAAGTTGATTGGCTTCCCGTTCATAACCTTCCCTGATCTTGATGGCTTCCCATTCATAATCTTCCCTAGGTTTTCCTTCAATCCTGTAGTAACCCATTGACATACTCTGAATATTTCTGATTCACCCAACAAGATGGCAGAAAAAACCAATTTGATACCACTGAAATATCCCAACCTTGATAGGATATTTAACTTTCTGATTTTTACCTGTCTTTGTGTTTGTATTGCTGATTGATTTATTTGTGTTTTGGCAATGTTTTTGAATGCTTTTAAACAGAAATAAAGTGCATAAAACTAAAGAACTTTCAGCAAAATAAACAGTTAATCAGAAATTTCACTTTTTCAATACCACAACTAGCTGAAAATTTTCAAAATTTACAATCAGAATATTGAGATTTTCTCGATTATAACAACCCACTTCCTTAAATACCATCTAATATCTAAATCCAACATACCCAGAAAAAGTTTGTCATCTTGTCAAGGTGCTGTAATAGAAACCAGCAAACTGAAAGCTTGCAAACATGGATGCCTTCCTCCACAATCTGTCCAAAAGCCACGTTTTCACTCAAAATGCTTCCAAACCCTAGCGCCTAGGGTTTTTGTTCTCCACATAAAGAATACCTCTGATTTGCAATATTATTCAAACCCTTGTCTTTCAAATATTCAGTAAATTATCAAACTCCTCATAAATTCTTCAAACCCTAGCTTTGAAGCTTTCCTGTAAATCTTTGAAGTACAAGCACAATCCCTACAATGGAATTGTCTACAAGTTGTTCTTCCTGAGGGGCTACATCCTCAAAAAACTTGAGATTTTCATACTCTCCAGTCTTCAGCAACATCCTTAGCCAAATTCTTCTTCTTCAACAATGAATGAATGAAATGAATTCCAAAATGCCCTTTTATGGTTCACCTCAAATTCACTTTAAATTCCATTTCATTCAATTTATTTTAATTTGGTGCACAACTTAATAATATAAAGTATACTTTAAAAATCACTTATATCTCCCCTTTTAAAATAACTCTTTAACTCATATTATAAAGTATACTTTAAAATCATTTAAATCCCTTTTTAATAAAGTCCTTATGTCTCCCTTTCAATATAATAAATTAATAAAGCATCATTAAATAGATCAATGTACTAATTTTCATTTAACCCTTATATCACCTTTAATAATAAATCAATTTAATAATAATTAATTATTAAAGGTGATATAAGGGTTAAATGAAAATTAATAAAGTGATCTATTTAATGATGCTTTATTAATTTATTATCACTTTAATAATACTTAAATACCATAACTCCATTAATAACCATCATTAGTCAATTCTGACAACACCACAAGCTAACCCATTGTTCACTCTGCCCATCTGGATGCCTCACTAAAAATAGTAAGGTTGGCCCCCAACATCCAACTGACTTACTAAAAATAGCAAGTGTATATAAACGGAGCCAAAAAACCATGGAGATGATCACCTCAAAATATGCCAAGGACCTGGAGAAGAAAACACTGCCATCTGGAGAACCAATCAACTCCCCCACAAAGCCCAATATTAACCTACGAGGCCCTGATGATAGGCTAATCTGTCAAACACTGACCCAGGGTAAAAAAGGGACATTACATGGCACCTTCTAGGAAAACAATCATAATCTAGTTCCTAAAGGCCAGTTCCCAAATATGTGAAAATTTTAATTGTTGTTGAAAGAGGTTTGGAGAGATTTATTTTAATACAAATCCATGCGTAGGTGGCTAGGGTTTTTTCTTGGTGGCATCTCCCTATGCTAACAAACTCTCTAATATAATTTCCAATATTTTCCTAATTTAGTCATTCGACAATTCTGAAGGTAATCCAAATAACCTAACCCACATGTGAGTTTGTCAACATTTCCTTACCTACATCAAATTTTGGTGGCCATGGGCCCTCCCTTGCAAGCCCTATCTCTATCCTCAAAACTATCAAACATGTCTACAAAGAATCACTTTACAAAGAATGTTATTTCCCCCATTTGTTCTCTATCCATATGTCCACAGTAAGGCCAATAACCCATAAAATCCCAATTAAGGCTTTCTTAGTTACAGATATTCTTATATCAATTCATCATCAATCACCAAAACTGAGGTTTCTTTGTACATTTTGAATCCCTTGAAAATATTTCCCTAATGCGTTCCCTGCGCATTTTTGTTGCTTTCCACTCTTGTTACTTGGGGCACCTCTTCCTGTTACTTCTTTCTCCTTTTTTTCTTCACAATACCTTTTTGTTGTGTCTATCTGTCATTATTTTAGGATTTAGGGCCTTTCCATCCTTGTTATATTTCTCCTAGGTGTGGTTCACTTGATATCCCATTCCGCGTCCATCTTGGATCTTCCTCTACCTAACCCTCCCTACCAATGTCTCTTTTTTTCTTTTGCAAATACTCCATCTTTCATTCATAATGTAATATACATCTCAAACTAATAAATTTAATAAAACTCTATTGTAATATCCAATTATAAAATATCTTTATTGATAATAAGAAAATTATATTTAATAAAATGTTTTATATAATATACCTATATTTTACAATTAATTGTGTAAGTTTATTGAATTTAATTAAAAAACAAGATAATTCTTACATAAAATATAAGGTATACCCTAAAATATAAGCTACGGTTAAAGCTTATTTCAAGTTATAAAGGATAATTTATGTATAACATATAAGATACAATGAGGCAACTTTAACATACAAAAAATAGCACATAAAAAAAATCATTAAAGTTCCTTTAAAAAATAAATAAAGTGAAACGCTAAGCCATATCGTGTGGCTCTTTAGATATTTAGAATTTTTCAATAAATTAAACTATAAAAACCTAAATGATATTATTGTCAAACAGCTGCCACTAGAAAACATGAAGAACCAATTAATCTTATTCGTCATTTGGCAACGATTTCTGATGGTCTGAATTGTGCTAACTATTAATGAAAAAAGCATGGACTCTGTTACAGTCTGCAAATGGGCATGAAGGCAAGGATCATTTGAGGAAAAGCAAGGCACGAATGCATGCTCAAAGGAAAGAAACAACTCTCCATTGCTAAACTTCATTAATATTAATTTTTTCCTTTTTTAACTGGAATGTGACAAGTTTAATTGGTAGGGCGCAAATATATTGAAGGAACTTCATGAATATTATCATAAACTTTTAGAAAATGCCAAATTTTGAATTTTAAACAGAAAATTCGGTGAGCCCGGCAACTTAGAGCATAACAATAACATAATGTAATCTGAAAGCATTGGCAAGATTAGTAAAGCGTGAAGTGACCTTGAAAAATTAATTGATATGTTTTATTTTAAAATTACATGTTTATTCAAAAATTACCGTGCACCCCACTATAAAGACATGACTAGAGTGCTTCGACAGTTTTTTGTAGTATCTTTCACAAACTTAAAGATTACGGTCTCATGTGATAACTATGCCATCATTGATAGACATGTTCAAAAAAATGGAAAGCATGCAGCACCGAAAACATGTGACATTCAGTTCACAAAAAAATAAGGGGAAATATCCAAGTAAACGAAATATCAAATTTAACATTCCTCGGTATTAAACAATGGCTTTCAAAAGCCACCCATGGCTACTCACTTGATCTTAATGCACAGAAATCTGGATCTAAATTTTACATGGGAAAATGTCAGAGGAAATCCAAATGTGAAACTAAATCATGAGCCAATGCACGATGAAATCAATCTTTGAAAAACATGAAGAGATGAGCTACTGAATGGAATCCAAATGATTGATCCAATTAAGCTACAACAAAAGCATTTTCAGAATTAATTAAGTCTAGCTTTCAGGAAAAATAAATTCAAGCTTAAAATTAATTTAAAGTGATAAAATTTCATTAACTTCTATACTAAAAGAGTATTTAAATTTTCAGAGTTTTGTTGTTAACAACATCAAATTTGACAGAGAACTAAGGATTTACAAAGCCCATTGGTATTCCGCAATTACCTCAATTGTCTTCCCATTTGAAGCTGTAATTACATCACCAGGCCGCATACCATTTCCACTGATCATGTTCTCACATGCAGCAACAATGAAATGAACCTAACAAAGATAAAACGTTAAAAACCCATTCACGCTGAATAGGTTTACAACAAGAAATCTTGTGTTTTTTAAATATAAACTAATGATTATAAAATTAATAAATGAAAAACATAATGCAACAATCGAAAAATCTAAGTATTCAAAAACCAATTTAAAAGTACGAGTCAGCCATATAATCCATATTCACCTCCACCCCTGGAGGCTTAATTTGACTAATAGCTTTTGCTGCACCTAGAGCTGCTGCAGAACCTCCCATGTCAGACTTCATCAGTTCAATACTGCAGCCTGGTCCTGTCTTGAGGTTGTAACCTCCGCTGCTCACATAATATAGATGAGATATATATATAACTTCAAAAAACACGAGAAAGCTCTTTACAGAATGACATGTGAAAGAAGAAAGATAACAAGATGGATTTTGTAAAGAAATAAACTTCTACACGAAGAATAAGGGCTAAAGATTGCTCAAACACCATTTTAATGCCATATACTTGTATCATGTGAGTTCGTAACATAAAGTTATAATGATCATACTAGTCTTAGTCTTAGTGATAGGCTTGATGATGAAATCAATTTATGACTTTAATTTGTTTTATCAAATAACATAAACATGAATTAATATTCACTTAAATCATTTTAGGGTTAGAGTTTGTGTCACCCAAGTATTAGAGTTTATGTTGTCACTTTCCTATGAAGTGATGGTTGCTCTTTCAATAACATATCCATTAAGTATTTCTCTCTTTCAAGTTCTCTCTTGTGTTCTTGTTTGGTTTCTTTGTGTATTTGATTTTGGTAATATGGTATCATAGGCACAATGAGGAGAAGACGGGAAGCAACGGGTGAAGGCCTAGGGACCACTCAAATCTGCGTTGCAAGAATCGCCCCGCCCCCCACAATTCCCGCTTTGGTACACCTCGGGTACCGGTATGTCCCGGAGACGTCTCAAAGGCGTCCAAAAAGGTACCAAAAACATCTATGACATTTTCAGGCCCTTTTCGAACATTTCCAAGAGATAGCCGAGCATTTTCAGGGTGTTTCTGGGCATGCCCAAGCATTTCCAGTAGGGAAAAATAGTGCAAGTCAACAAAAAAATTTAAAAAATGTAAACCCAACCCGAACCAAATAGCATATAAATAAAATAAACATTTAAGTATAAGTTTAAATATACTTATACTTACAGTTATATTTTATTTATATACTTTCAGGATGTTTGAGAGTAGTTTCGGACCTCTAGGAGCTATAATGCAAATTCTTGGTTTTGGAGGATCCTATCATGTTTCAGACTTAGTCAAATTCCAGGGTTTCAGGGCTTCAGAGTTAGCCATATTTCAGGGTTTCAAGATTTCAAGGAGACATCATAGGAGGTATGAAGGTTGCATGAAGGGATGTAGGTATGATAGAATAGTATGAAAACATCTCTCGCAAAGTGCCCCAAGCCAATCCCACCCCATTCCCTTTGCACCCCTTAAGGCATATACTCTAGGAGATTCAATGAACCAGTGAGCCCTTGCCAGAGAAAGCGTTAGTAAATGATAAAGTTGAAAAATAATGGGAGTGGCATTCATGATTTTGAGGGCAATCCAGATGATTTATTCTAGAATTGAATGTACATTTTGTCTTTCAAGTAATGAATGAATGAATATTATATATTTTTAAGTGTTTTATCTTTTATAGACAAATATTCTCATACTATGTGGTTTCAAGTGTTTTACTAAAAAAAATGAGTAATATGCATTATACACACACACACACGTACCCATAACGTATCCTAATCAAGGTTTTTGAAAAATGTTGTACCCGCATAACCGAGACGTCCCTGTATGCATACCCATACCCATACCCAAACAACATAGGCTCAAATTGGTGACGGACCGACGAACTACTTATGATACACACCAAGGAACCAAAAAAGCTTTCAAGCAAAGAAAGCTAGGTTTTTTTTTTGGTTTAAAATAAGAACCACTTTTTCAATTTAAAGCCAAGTTTTTTTTAAAAGGGAGATCAAGGCTTTTTTATTTAAAATCATATTAAGAAAAATCGAGTATGGACCATAAGAGGACAGCCCTACGGAACAACAAAGTACAATTGTGTGTGTTTGTACGGAATAGTACATTTGCACATAATAATGATGCTGTATGGAATTGTACATCCATACAAGATTGTTTTGAATGGTGCAGATTCCAGAAGTAAAAAATTATATGAAATAGTGATTTCGCTGTTGTGGGGTGGAAATTCCAGATTGCAGATTTTCATATATTTTCACCATTTTTCAGAGTTATTCAACAAATTCAGCAGTTTTAAGCAAAAATATTTTAAAAATGGCTAGTTTGTCCCATTCAAGTTTGGAGGGTAACCAAAAGGTTTCCAACAAGAACTATAATACTTGGAAACAAAGAATGTTAACCATTTGTGTGTACAAATGCTTAGATCAGCTTGTTTTGGGGAAGGAAACTCAACCTTCAACCACAGGAAAAGACCAGAACAAGATCGATGAGCGTAATAAAGACACAATGATGCAAATAAAACCATCTATGATTGATGAAATGCTACCAGAAGTATAGCAACAATGGTGCATCGAGCATTTGGAAGCCACTTAAGGAGTTGCATCAAATCTCTGATAATGGTAGAGCCCTCTTAATAAAATCTTATTTTCTATTAAAATGGATGAAAGTGAGTCTTTGCAAGATCATTTGATAAAAATAAAAGAAATTAGAGAACAATTAATACCATTGGGTAGAAGATGGAAGAAGAAAGCTATGGTGATAATCACTTTGAAGAGTTTACCATCTTCGTTTGAGCATTTTATTGAAACCCTAAATATTATTGTAACTGAAGTTAACCAGAAGTTCGAAGAGTTGAGCACTAAACTATTGCAGCAAGACAAGTGGAAAAAACAATTTGGCAATGGCAACGGGACTAAGGGTTCAAAGATGGCTTTGGCAACAAACTTCAAGGACACGAGTAAGTTTGTTAAGCAAAAAAGATGGCAGAAACAGAGAGGGCAGCAGCAAGACAAAGGATTCAAGTAATGAGAAAACCAAAAGCTTCAAGGGCTTCTATTGTGGAAAACTAGTCACAAGAGCAAATTTTGTGGAAAACGATTATGGGATGAGAAAAATAACCAAGGGCCTAAGAGGCAAGAAAATATTGCCGAACACAAAGATGATTTTTATGTTTTTATGGCTATAGATACTAGAGTGCGAGTAGTATATAGGATCTGGTACCACCAAGCATTTCATGAACAGAAGAGATTGGAGTCTTGACTTTGTGGCAGATACATGTACTTTGAATATAAGGTTGAAAGAAAAGACGAATATAAGGTTGAAGACAAAGCAAACGTACAAATATCACTGGGAGATAAAAAGTTGCACTTCAAGAGTGTCTTTAATGTACTTGGATTGGAAAAGAATCTACTTTCAGTCAACGAGACTATGAACCACAATCCTAATTTGAATGCAATTTTCAGCAATAATAAATGACATAATGTTAATAAGGTCAAAAAGAAGATATTTAGTTTTGGTACTAAAGAATATGAGCTTTTCGAATTGTTGATACAAGGGAAGAAAAAGAGCATGCATTGATGGCCAAGGGTGGTCAAGACAACATCATGCTTTGGCATCAAATATATAGGCATTTAAATTTGAGATATCTTTCTTAATTGGCTAAAAACAAATTTGGCAGATGGCTAGAGATTCTAAATCAACAAAGTTTTTGTGGTGCATGTCAAGCTGGGAAGCAACACAGAAATCCATTTGATGAAGAACAAACTTGGAGAGTTAAGGAGGTCCTTTAGTTGATCCATGTTGAAATTTGTTAGCATATAAAAACGACATCAATCTCCAATGCCAAGAATTTTTTGCTATTTGTAAATGACTTTAAAGAAAAAGTTAAGTGTATTTTTTAAAGCAAAAAAAAAATGCATTTGATGAGTTCAAAAAGTTAAAGGTAATGATAGAGAAACAATCAAGAAACAGTCAAAATCCTTGGATCAGATAACAAATGTGAATTTTGCTCTAGAAAATCCCTTTAGTTTTATACTCAAGAGGGCATCCAAAGGCAATATACCGCACTCCACAACAAAATAGAGTGGTAAAGAGGTTGAATTGTACCTTTATGGAGATGGAAAGTTGTATGTGTTTTATTTATTTTGTGACTAATGTGATCTAAATAAGATAAATTTATGAATATTCAAATTCTGTAAAATAGGGCAATAATCATACAAATCTGACTGTAAAAGAATAGATCGATATTGCAATTATTATATTTAGAATTCACAAAGCAAAGTAGGAGAGATGCACATAGCCATTTTCTGATTTTTGTAGCTCATTGCATTTATCACAGCCCTTGAAAATGCTGCATGTCTACTCTGTAACTACTCAAATCATGAACAAGACCTCAAAACCTGCAAGTACACTTCCAGAGAAGCTCAAACCCCTATGGTTGTTGATATTGTTCAAGCTCTGTCGGTAATGTCCCAATTGACTGTGTCAATTTGTGCCACCTCAACCCACTATGCCTGCTCCTGTAGATGTCTCATGTGTGTGTGTTCACCCTTGGTCCTATGTGTTGATCCTTGTTTTGTTTCTCCTTCCTTTGAAACCTTGATCACACTCTAGAGATAAGATGACCCTTAAAAGGGGGGTTGGAAAGTTGGGTTGGACAAACCCAACCACTCCTTGCTAAGTAAAAAAGCATTGTCTATGTTCCAATACTTCAAAAGGGACTCAAACAACACACAGTTCTCCCACCTAGTTGTGTGTGCGCACCATCGTGATCATACTATAGTGCAATGCAATGTTTGCCTTTCAACACTTGACATTATGCAACTTTGACATGTGTTTGTACTCAAACTTGGCTCTATGGATGCTCCTTTGAGGGGTTTTCAAATGTGTATGCTTTTGTTTTTTGTCTCAAGAGAGTGCTAATTGATTTCTCCCTGTGATTGCCAGGTAGTGACCAAGTTAGCAAGTATGACCTTAGGATTCATTTGTATTTTATAGCTAATTTTTTTATATTTCCCACTATCCCTGACCCATGAAATGTGTCTAGGCCAACCTAATGGAGACTTCCCAATTTGACAAATAGTCGCTAAGTGTTCCTTGACACTACTAACAGAGGCAAACACCTGCAACAAACCGCAACTATCCAACTATTGTCGATATTGACCTGGGAGTGAAAATCGGTGATCTAGGATATGGCAACAATCTGTTTATGCTTCTAGAATGTTCTTGCACAAACTAGGGTGATCTTAAATGTATATTGGTAAATTGGATCAACCAAGACAAATAAGAGGGTAGACGGATAAGGAAAAGTGTGCACAAGAGTCAAATGTGTACGCAAAAGTCCAATGATGTCAAAGTGTGACAAAGTTGATGTTGCCAAGTTTTTAATACCAAATTTAGGTGGTCTACAGTACAATAGAAAACAAGTTTGTTCCTAATAAATATTGGCGGCATCACACACATCAATGCATCGGCTCAATCGACTCCAAGAAAAGCGGTACACAAGAAAATTCCAAAAGAAGCATGGTCTATAGATGAAAGTCTAAAGCCATCCCAAAGTTTTTGGTTAAATTGTATATACATGGGTTCTTGATGAAAAACGAACCAAACTAGATAGAAAACGCAAGATGTTGATGTCCACAAGGTACAACAACCACCATAAAGCATATAGGTTAGTTCATTTGGAAACTAACAAAGGATGTGTTAGTCAAGATGTCATAGTTGATGAGAAAGAAAGGCCATTCTAGATAAAGACTGAGCATATATCAGATCAGAAAGTTGTAAGAAATACAGACGATATGGCTGAGTTTGCAAGTCAGATGGAGGATGATAATGAACACAAGGAGAAAAAAGCCCTTGTGTATGAATCCGAAGAAAATTTCAGCTATGATGCAGCTGAAAGTTCCTCTAATCAGCAAGACACCAATGCTGATTTGAAAGCGAATGAAGATAAAAAGAGACAAAAATGGTGGTACAACACCTATGGCGATGTTTAGGAAGATGAGCTCCCTTATATGAGAGGAAGAAAGACCAAAAATAGGTAAGACATGATACAGTGAATTACATTTTGATGGCTAACCTTCCAACATTCTTTTGAACCTGAAGTATATGAAACGGCCAAAAGAAAACTAGGATGGGAGTAGGCTATGCAAGCCAAACATGAAACTTTAATGAAGAACCAAACGTGGGCTCTAGAAAAGTTACCTATTGGGAAGAAACTCATTTGCTGCAAATGGGTATATAAGGTCAAATATAAAGCAGGGGGTACACTTGATAAACGTAATGCAAGGTTGGTCATAAAAGGCTTTGCACAGAAAGAAGGGATTGATTATGAGGAGACATTTGTAGCTACTCCATTTTATGATAACAATCCAACTGGTTGTAGCCATGGCAATACAATTTGGTTGGAAAGTACATCAGATGGACATGAAGAGTATCTTCCTCAATGGAGATCTAGAGGAAGTACACATACCAACCACAGGGATTTCATGTTCCGGGGAAGGAACATATGGTGTGCACATTGAAGAAAGTTTTTTATCGGCTAAAATAGGCTCCCAAGGCATGGTACATCAAAATTGACATAAATTAGGGAGAATAGGGATTCAAGGGAAGTCCTTTTGACCCCAATTTCTACATCAAAAATGAGAATGATGGCATGGTGATTCTAGTGGTATATGTTGATGACATCATCATCACATGTAATGAGGTCAAAACTATCGAAAAGGTAAAATCAGATCTATGTTCCGCTTTTGACATGACAGATCTAGGCCTCCTAGATTAATGCTTAGGTGTAAAGAGTTTGGCAAATTGATAAACATATTTTTGCTTCTCAAATAAAATATACAAAAAGTCAAAAGACATGTTCAAGATCACTAATAGTAAAATCTCATCTACACCTATGGAGACATGTCTGAAACTTTCAGCCAAGACTGATTCAAAAGCAATAAAAGAATAAGTCTAGAAGGAACTAGTCGGCGGCTTGATCTATCTTACAGCCACTACACCTAACTTGTGCTATGCAGTCATCTATATCTCACAATTTATGACAACTCCAAAAATAGAACACTAGATAACGGCAAAGAGGGTGCTACAATATGTGAAGGGAATATTAGACTTTGGCACTCTATATGGTAAGAGCAAAGAGCTACAATTGTGCGGCTATCCAAACTCGGATTCGACATAATCCATGGATGACAGGGAGCTAAAACGAGTTATGCATTCAGCCTAGGAACAAGGGTGGTTCTTGGATCAGTAAGAAACAACTTGCAATTTCACTCTCCTCTACAAAATCATAATATTAAACAGCAATAAAAGGGGCATGTGAAGTATTTTGGCTTAGAAGAGTGCTTACAGATTTGCAAGTTGATCAAACTAAGCCTATAGTACAGTTTTCTGATAACCAAGGAGTTTTCAAGTTGGCAAAGAAACCCATATTTCATGAGCGAACAAAACATGTTGTCGTACATTATCACTGCATTTGAAAGCTCATAGAAGATGAAGAAGTTGAGTTGCAACATTGACCAACATAGGACCAGTTTACTGACACTCTCAACAGGTCTCTTGGCCCAAATAAATTTGTAAATTTTAGAGACAAACTTGGTGTATTTTCTAAGATGATCGTTAAAGGAGGATGTTAAAAGTTTGTAACATACATTTATATTATGGTCATATTATTCTTAATGATAGGCTTGGTAATAAATTCACTTTATGGTCGATGGTTGATGAGATGTGGGTGAGTTGGTAAAGTGGCTTGGTTGTTTCTAGCCCCACCCAGGCTAAAATATCATTGGACATATGAAGTCGATTGTGCCCGTCGGTGGTATTCTCGAGGCCAATCGTGGTCGTTGGCAGTATTCTCAACCTTGTTGGCTGTTAATTTGGTATTCAAGTTGGAGGTTAATCACTTGGGGATTTGGGCCCCTGTTGTGTCCCAGACCGGTCCGTACTCTAGTCAAAATCAATTACCAATCAAAAATAAAAAATTAATTCACTTTATGACTTTGGATTGCTTTATCAAATAATGTAAACATAATTCAATATTTATTGTTAATGATCCATTGTGTCCGATTGGTTACACCTACAACATCGGAACTCTTACTAGTGTGGGGCTGATCTTGCAAGAGAGACTCTAGAACCAATTGGTTTTGTTTCCTATCTTAATCTACCTAAACTAACATGAAAATAAAACTTGTTGGGGAAAAAGGAATAAAGAAACATGAAATGAAAATGGTGATACACCAAACGAAGAAATACATTGATTCTCTATCTTTATAAACACAGAGCTATCACTATGCAAGAAGGGAAATGAACACAACATAGAGATATAAAGAGTAAGAGGCAAGATACAACCCATATATGATCATGGAGTTGCCACAACAAGACAAGAGCCAAGGGCAAACAAACAAGAGCCACAATAGCTTTCATCAATTGCAAAAAGTACGCACAATTGCATTCTATTTCATTGAGGGACCAGGATATTCTTTACACAGCAAAATAGCAAAGACTCAAATCTGAATTCTAGGAATTCAGTGGACTTGGCAAAACCAGGGAATCCACACTTTGCTCAAATAAGCAAATTACATTTATGAAAGAGAAAGAAGACAAAAGAGAGGGAAGAGCCATCCCCATACAACTGTCCATTTCCATAAGTAGAGGAGAATTGAATGAAAAATCTACATTTGTCCCTTGTTGTCCAACACTATCATTTTTGGTGGCTGAAGTAATCTCTCAAATTTAGTGGCTCGAGAAATATTCCTCAATTTTCCCACGATGCCCATGCTTTGTTGTGTACTTTGTTTGCTTTTGCTTTGACTTTAGCTACTTCTTTATTAAAAGAATATTTCTTTGAATATTCAAATAAATCTTTGGTGAGCCTTTTTACTCATAGCTTCTTCTTTAGCTTACATCCTTAAATACATGGGCTTCTTTTAAAATAAGTCTCTATTTAAATAAGTGGGGTCAGCCCACTAATTAAATAAAGCTATAGCTCTAAAACATAAATAGAGTTATTTAAGCCTAGCAACTAAAGCTTTAATCCTTAAAATAATGAAGCTGAAAATTAATGGAGCCTAGTGAGAGAATTTTTAACATTTACTTATGTCATTCTAGGGTTAGGGTTTGTGTCATCCAAGTATTAGGGTTTATGTTGTTGCTTTCCTCTAAAGTGACCATTGCTCTTTCAATAACACTTCCAATAAGTATTTCTCTCTTTCATATTCTCTCTTTGTTTTTACTTGGTTTCTTTGGGTGTTCAATTTTAGTAATAATCTCGCACATAAGAGAAGATACACAACATCTTCACACACCATCCAAAACAAGTTGAGCCATACATTCATTCACAACTTGTTTATGTTCCACCAAGTCCCTTTATTTGTAAGGGGGCAGCGGGGAAGCGGGGTGGCTCGGGGCAGGGTGGGCTGAAATATGGGAACATGACAAGGGGACACTAGAAGTTCCCCCTAAATTGCAGGCAAAAGAGAATGGCCAAGGGGATGGCATATTAAAATTAAAAAAATAATAATAATTACAAATTAAAATGAAAACACGATGATACTACATCACACAGCGATAGACTTGATTCTTATAGAGTTACTATTACTACATCAGATAGCAATATAAAAAGTTAAAACTGAAAAAAATATGTCAAAACATGCTCACATGGGCTTTGTCGATGATAATGAGAACATTTGTACATGTAGATTAGAATGTCGCACACAACTCCAACCTCCAAATACAGAAAGTAAAAATACATTTTGTGCACACGTAATGGAATGAAAATGTGTTTAGTGTTAGGGTTTCATCTTTTAGGATTTTATTTATTTTTATGGCTGATTTTTTTAAATTTTTCATTTTCAAGTGGGGCTTTTAGTGGTGTTGAGTCCCATCAGAAATGGAAAGGGAGAGCAACAAGACATCCCCAAGTCAGCCCTTCAAAGAGAAAGACTCAAGAACCATGTCGACTACCTTGCCCTTCTTTTTCTCCTCTTGACTTGCAGATGAACTGGACTCCTTTAATGGGGACAACAGTGTCAGATTTAGTAGCATCTTTGAAAATCTTCCTCCCCTACGCTCTTTCTCATGTAGCTGATGAGTCACTAGTTGGAGGAAGGGTCGTTTGAATGACTCTCTTAATAAGAAAGAGTATTTCCATACTCTGTAAAGCAATAATGAAGATTTATGGTAAAAATCATGTAGAAAATTTTAAATCAACATTTCAGATCACACTCCGTGAACCATCATCAGAATGAGAGAATAGAATGAATAGATTGCAGATTCGGGGTTCTATTTAAAGGTATTAACAATGAAGTGCTAAGATGTTGGGTAGTTAGGTGTAGCAAAATTTTAACAAATAATGTTTTAACAGGGACCTTCTCCTTCACAACCCTTATTCTCATTAATTCCTCCAGTCAGCCTACCTCCCACACTTGCCCCATCCATTCAATCAAAATCTTATGAAATATTTCATATCTGAAGTACTTCGGCTCTTGCTTCACTTATGAGGGCAAGCAAAGCTAATTGTATAGGTAACCCCGACGAGTGTAACAAATCAAAAAAGAAAAGAAACTTTAAAAAATAACATCAAAAGCAAAAGACCCACAACAAAAGAAACGAAACCCGCTAAAGCAACTAAGACCACTAAATCAAGCAATCCTACATGCAACCATAGGAAAGAACGTAGAGAATCTCTAATGGCGGATGACTCTTGGAATTTTAACCACCAGGGTGAGAGCTCCAAGTTCATTCCCTGCAGTCAACCTCCAAAGGAAATATATATTTATAGTATGACTCAAAATTATAAAGCTGCATCAGTTACATAGGCTGTCAGTAGGTAAATAGCATATATGATATCTGCAATGGAAGTCATTATCACCAATGAGGTGCCATCTTGAGTTTTCTTAAGTTATAGCATTTATGTAGCCAATGCTTAGAGCAATGTTTTAGTTTGTTTTCACATTTTAAATTCAATTGGGTATTGTCTGAATTTTCAGTTTCCATTGGCTGCACACTCTTTCCTCTTTATTGAGGAAAATGACATATTATTCAAATAAGTGAAAAGCTCCGCAAGTACAGTCTACTTTTCCTATATTGGCTACTATAATGCACCACCTACAACCAACGACAAGTTTTACTAGTCCCGTTACCTCCACACAACTTCAGATGATTGCAATCAGTCATTTCAGAAAGTCCTTGATTCAGAGGACGACTTCAAGTGGCACAAGACATCAATTAAGTTACTTGTATGGAAATAGATAGGACATGCTTCCCAAACCATTTCTTGTTGTAGGAGTGAGTCACATTTTAGATGATTGTTTAATACATATCATGTACAAACAGGTTTGCTGAATACCATACACTTCTAAAAATAACATGGTGTTCAGAGTTTGGGAAGTATAGATACATGTTGAAGAGCAAAACATATTTAGCTTATTTGGATCAGATATCATCAACTAAAGCATTTTCCTATTATGTATTGTGCCGCTTAGGAGAACATTAAAAAGGCCTCCTTAGCTGCTAAATGTGCTTTTTTTGCCAATAACCATAAGAAGGCACGGTTTGAATAAGTAATAGATAATACAGTAACATGTACACATGTAAGCAGAACGGTGTGAGGCAAAATAAAAAGGCATAAGCAGGTACCTATCAAATGTCAACCCTTTTCCCACTATGGCAAGCTTGGTCTTAACACCTCCAGCTGGAGGCTTGTAACAAAGGTGAATGAATTTTGGAGGGTTTGCAGATGCCGCAGCCACTCCTAAATATGATCCCATTTTCAACTCTTTGCATTGCTCTACATCTAATATCTTTGCAGTTAACACATCAGCATAGGTAGAAGCAATACAAGAGGCTTCATTTGCAAGTGCACCTGCACAAAAAGGGTAATCAAATAAAAAGACTAATATTTGCATAGCCAATTTAGGAATACAAACTCTCTATCAACCAGAGGCCATGAAATGTATCTCTTTGCACTTCACTTAGTATGACTTGCCACAAATAGGAATTATTACAATTATTTTTTAGGTAAACAAAATAATATAAAAACAGTGCGTTGAGAAGAGCATCTTTCAAGACAATCACATAGAAAAGCACAACAGAATGCATTCCAACCAAATTAAAGTTATCTGTCAAGTATCATCATTAGTCTTCTGCTATTGCATTTAAACTATCTTCTACGCAAAGGCTGTTACCAGTATAATTTGAAAAAAAACGTATCACAACTCATGGCTGTTTTCCTATATGTTTGGTTCACATTAAAAAGTTGAAACATGAAGGGCTGTTTTCTGTTAATCACCATACATTCGTCAGATATCAGAAACATGTAGTTTTCAATGGTTTTTAAGAAAAATAAAATATAGTAAAACTTTAAAGATTTCTTTTTCTTATTTTGGTGGCTTTTGGAAATTCTTTCCTAGCCACCAATGCCCAGGCATAATTAATCTTGGATTCTTGTCAGAATTTATGTTCATCAAAGACAAACATTTACTTTTGTGAAGCTGGTTCCTAATTTTGGAGCATTCAATGCCTAAAAATGAGAATGCAAAATTTTCTGGCAAGTAATTCAAATTTTTTGAAGTTTTCTGTATTTGTGTTCGCCATATTATCACAATTGTTTTCTCTGATTATTTTCAATTTGGGCCTCACTATAAACTGTAGTGTATTTATTGTGACCTTTTCCCCAGTTAAGAACAAGGAGACCGACAAGAAAAACTGCAAGAGAATTTAACTTACTCGGAGTAAGTACATTTGCAGGTGCATTTACAAGATGCCTAGTTAGAAAAACCCCAGAGCAAACTTGCTCTACATACTTAAATCTCTGTTCAAATTCGGGACCACTGCCCAGTCCAAGAAAATCCAAGCTCTTCAGAAGAGGTGGCTTTGCCTCTGATTTGAACCGATTGTCCTCGTGAATACCAAGAAGCACACCTGAAAACGTATCACACGCAAAAACAGATGAATACCAAGAAGCACACCTGAAAACGTGTCACGGGCAAAAACAAAATCAAATACTAGATCCTCAAAATCTTTCAGATCCGCACTCAAACAGGATAATTAAAATGAATATTCAAGTGGCATAACTAGCAAAAAAGTAATAGAAATGTAAAACCTGCTGCAATGGTCGATAAAGAGTCAAGCTTCAAAGCGGTTGACAAATCTTGAGCGGAGGGTAGGATGACACCCACATGGGATGCTTGGGCATTCTTAGCAGCCGCAGCAAGGGCATCTCCAAGCCCCTTGAAAGCCTTGGAAAAACCTCCATTTTTCTTTCCAAGCCCAATCAAACCTACCCTCTTAAAAGCAAAGGCAGTAAGCCTTGCGAATACTGCCTGCCCAATCTTCCCTGAAAAATCCTCCTCCTTTGTCACTTCGCTTAACACACCATTAACATAATTGTCCAGCTCCTTCAACCTATCATTCTCAAACACGCCGCTTGATACATCGCTCTCAAACACGCCCACTGCCAAGATATCCCCTTTCCATTCTCTCAACTCAATTTCCTTTGCATAAAATGCAATCTGCACCGCTTACAAACAAAGTAATCCAATCAATCAATCCCAAATAAATAAGCGGAAAATTTTTAAGTTATTGTGAAAAAACATAGATCCAAAAATGATTCTGAACTAATAAAAACTGCAAATTATGCGGAAACCCACTCAAAACAGACGTTTGACAGACATAGGAACATGTTAAAAGGGAAGAAAACTGTAAACAACTCCCAATGGCGGACGGTATATGAAAAGAAATCAGTACATTGAAAAGTGTATAAAACCATTTCTCTACTAGAAGAGAGAACAATCCACCAATGGAATAAAAGTCACCTGTGGTAGAGAGAACTCCGCAGGCTTGGTCAATCCCAGTGGGTAGTCAGGCTCCGCCTGCAACACTCCCCCGATTCCCATCTCACTAAAGCTGCGAATGATGCTAGGGTTTAATACAGTATATGAATATGAACCTGGTTGAAACAAGCTTGACCCAAACGCTCTGTTCCTATCACTATTCCTACCAACAGCGCAAGGGGAAGGGGAAGGGCAAGGGGAAGTGGAAGTGGAAGTGGAAGTTAGCCTGAATGCCGCACCCACACCCACGCTGATGCTCCGCCGATGCGTTTTGAAAGCACACCGAGATCGAGAAGCAAGTAATATTGTCGACGACGACGATGCTGCAATAGTTAACATTAGTACCCCCATCTCTCTCCTCTCCCCTTCCTATTGATGGAAAAACAGGGGATTGATTCCATTTCGTTATCATCCACCACCTCATTTCTTTACGTGACGTTCTCGCTTCAATCGTCAAAAAAATTCAAAAGGTTTATGTGACTTTCATTTGCCGTTAAAAATTACTACTTAGTAATGATCAAACCATAATCCAAAAAATTGAGAAGATGAGAGAAGAAAATCTGAAGTATGGTGTTTAAAATGAGGAGACGAGAGAAGGATATCTAAAGTTTATCTCATGGGGCTACTGCCCCTGTTTTTAATGAGTGGGTGGTTTTTTGGAAAATGAAAATGAAAATTATGGTAAATGGAAATTCTAGAATTTTTTTCTAAAGGTGAAGAGTTTGGGTATTTTTTAGGGGAACAATTTGAGGGGGTGAAAAAAAAAGCGTTGGGGTTTTTCATGTGTACTTCTATTTTGTAGGAAGATATTCTATCAATTGTAAATATATGAATGGATAAAATTTATAAAAATTTTAATTATAAATAAAAATATAATAATTTTAAATAATCTCTCATATAAAATAACAACATACACTCAGAATTTTTATTCCATGAGACTACTTTTGCTACATATGCTCTTAAATTAATTTAAGAGCCCCCTTCCATGAGACCACTTTCTAAGGTGTTTAAAGTTTTCATTATTTTAAACATAAGTTTGCCCTGTTTTAAGCATAAGTTTTATTTTGATCAAAAAATGCAAAATATGTTTTCACAATTATGTTTATTTAATATAGGTCCTCAAAAATTTCATTCAATTTTTTATACTTTTACTCAAATTGATAAGAAAATCAGTTTTTCTTATTTTAATTGATCAACTAGATCTAAAAATTATAAAGAAAACAATATATATTTTTTGAGTCTATGTTATACCAAGGAATAGTTTAACTATCTTGATATTTGTAAAACTCCTAAACATTGTACAGTATCAAAATTAATACTTCAATAATTACAGTAATTCATCAGTCATATAAACCAATGCAAGACAATGTGTTGTTAACATATATGTATATGCTTTAATAAATGCTATAATAAATCTATATAAACAAAAACATTGATTCTCTAGCTTTCAATTGATTATTCTTGAGTGCCTTGTATCCCTTAATGTACTAGGGTTTTTATGTATTTATGTAAATACTTAATTATGGTCACATGTACTTCACAATGTTAATTTTTGACATGTCTTGAGCCACTTAACTTATGTTCAAATAAATTATTCTTATCGAGCATTCTCCTAGCCATTTATCTATATGTGAGTTTGGCCCCTCTATTTGTCATCATTACTACATAGTAATTTCCAAGTCAATACTCAGATTGTCTTATATCACTCTTAGACTGCTTCCAACCACATGACAATTGACCCTATTTTTTGGGGATAGGTCCACAATAGACAAACAGGTTTGCTGTCATTAACCTATCCACCTAGTGAAGTCTTGTCCCTACACCATTTTACGATTAGTTGCCAGATTTTGAAATATTCATTTGGGTCTTTTTGCATGTTTCACAAGTTTGCGAAAAAAAAGTATTCAAAAGGATCGCCATATAAGTAAATCAAAATCTCATTTCAAAGGGACTTGATATCTTTCTAGCATATATCTTTTATAATACAACACATTGAGCAAATATGCTCTTTTCTTCCCGATTTTAATATCAATCACTAGGAGCAATCATAAATCAAGTCTAAAGCATTTCAAATTAAGTCAAGAGATAATATTATCAAGTATCAAAGGTAAATTTTTCCTTGTATACATATAGTCGAGAAGCACAGTTGCACAATCACTCTAAGTGGGAGAACTATGTGTGGATTAATTTCTTCATCGAAGTATCTAGATACGTAGGTAATGGTTAATTATCAATGTGGTGATTCGGGTCAGCTCATCCCATTACACTCTTCATTTCTTTTACAATGTTTCTAGCTCTCATAAGTACCCATAAGGTTTCCGAAGTAAAGAGAAAGAAAAAAAAAATCTACGCGACATCTATAAAATTATAATATCTTAGCCCTCTTATCAAACACTAACATGTATGGTGTAATAGTCATAATTTCTTCACAATCAACACAAACAATTCTACAGTCAATGGACATAGCTAACCTACATTGTTGTACAAAGACCACAAACCTATCCAAAAATATGCGTAGACTCTACTTCAAGATCTAAGATGTCATAGTCATGTCTTATCCCAATTTCCATTGTCATACACCTACTATAGTCAACGAAAAATCATAAAAAATTAAGTAGATTGTATTTAGTTGTACTCATTATTTTTAGCGTGTCACTTGTCAATCGATTTCAATTATTAATTTTATTTTACATTCAGAATTATGTTTATATGTCGTATATTACAATTTGAATAAATCTATCAAGTTTTATACCTATCACATCCTGATTTTTCTCTGAGTAACATGTTTGATATGTGGATTATTATGATTTATTAGTTGTTTAACTAATATTTGATTAAGCTTGATGACATATGTTGATTATGGGATAGTTTGTGTTGCTTAAATTACATAATTAGTTTGCTATGAGTTAGTAGTACTTTTATATGTTGTACATTGTGATCATGTTTATACAGTATTATTTTTATAATATTTTAGGCTAAATACCTTCATTATTGTGAGGTGGATGCAGAACAAATTCTTCTCTTAGAGTATGACAAAAGGAGAGTATCATCAAAGAGGGCGGTTAGATGAAGACATTGGGGGTCAACACAGAACGAATTCAAAAATCCTTACACACAACACTTAAAATATCATGATTAGTAATTAATTGTTTGATATAGATGTTATAGCATGTTTTTGTGATTGTTATTATGCTTTCTGATTGTTGATGATGATCGTATGATTGTTCTAGTGATTTTACTAGTTTTGTGATCATGCTAGTTTATTTTATATAATGCACTTGTTTGACTATATGAGTGAGAGCAGTTATGTTTTACTTACATTACTGTGTTGATAGGGAAGGCGGCATAATGTTACTACATGATGACATATTCTATTATTATAATTATCTATAAGGGTTAGATAATAATAATAATAATTAAATATTATTATGATATAATCTAAATCTATTTGTCAAAAGATATAAATATCATTGTTTTTAATACCTTTGTATTCGATTAACAATTAAACCAAGGTTTGTTTTTAAATATATTGAATACATTGTTTTATTATTAAATGATTTAATAATAATTGTATATATGCTAGGGGATACTATAGTCACGTAGAACTATAATCTAATAAAATTTAAAAGTATTATCATGCAATATAATCTATACTCTCTAATATTGGATGAAGGTCGTTGCATGGGAATACTTGGTCATCGATTTGATGTTAGATTTTTGCATGGAATAAAGTTTGGAAACAAGTTGATTAAAGTATAGTGGTCGATGATTGTTTATTTCATGTGGATTTTAAAAGGAATATAAAATGATTTTATGGAAGCCTCGAGATGATTAGGGTTATTAACCATTCATTGACTTCGATTAAGTTACTTATTTGGTGGAAAACATAGAGGCTATTACGTTTGCATGATGATAGACTATAGAAGGTTGTTAAGCAAATTTTGCATGCATTTAAATAGTCAGATGAAGAGGTCATTAATAAGGAGAAGAAAGAGACTGAAAATGAATAAGAAGAGGAGAAGGAGAGTGTTGGGTAGATACACACATGACTCACAGATTTGAGGAGAAAGTGGTAGAGCATCAATATAGTGAAAATGTGAAGGAAAGAGGAAGAAATTGAGAGGATTTCATTGGTAGACATAGGTAGGTTTTGTATTTCAATCCCCATGTGAATAAATGTATGGGTTTTTCAAACTATGTGATGGGTAAATGGGTATTTATGTTTTAAATCTTGAGATTATGAGTGGAGTATTGATCCCTGTAGATGGATTGACTTCCATAGAACCCCATCCTCAACTCAAGAAAACCTAGGGTTGTGGATTGAACCATAGAAATGCTTGAATTGTTAAGCTTCTAATGAAACTAGTTGTATATATCTCTTAGTTTGAAAAATCTTAGTACATTTAATAGAAAAATATCCTTGGTGGATATATATATGTGGCTCGAACTATATTATTCGAAGTAGATGTATATACTCATTTAGGTGTTTGAATTTCAATTTAAAACTCATGTTAGTGGTTGACAATTTGAAGGTTTATACACCATTGGTCTTTGGGTGTAAAAATAAGGAATTTTTTTATATGAATTGGGTATGTAGATATATACATAGATATAGGTATATAAGTATATGCACGATTAAAACCATAGGGTATACACACACACACACATTTGTATATGTATTTTTGAACTAGTTTTTTAAAAAGGCTTTGAATAATACTGTGTTCATATATATTATATGTAAACCATGTTGTTGACTATGTATATATACATTTATGTGTATATCGACTATATACATATACATTTATGTGTATATCGACTATACACAAATACATTTACGAGTATCTATTATATTTTAACTGTGTGCTTTGCTTTTTGGTATAAAATATGTAGCGTATTTATCAGGGTTTTTGGAAGGTAGTTGTATTACATACCTATATAAGCAAATTGGGGTTAAGACTAGGTTATATTAAATTGGTTACAAACATCTATGGGGTTAATAAAATAGTGATACTACTAACTATGTAATGGAATTATGTAGCATATGTATTAGATCATACGACTTGTAAAATTAGTTGGTTGGTCATTTTAGGGAACCTGGGGTACAGGTAGGAGGATGACTGTATGGACTGTGTCGTGGCTTTATATAAAGTTTAAGCTAGATTTGTTATTGATTTTGTAAGTTTTTTATATGATCTTAATGTGTTTAAGGAAAGACTGTGTATTCTAAAATAGTATTTTAATTAATAAATAATGAATTACAGTCATTTAGGAAATTGAGCACGAGAAATTATCTGAAGGCATTTAGACTGTTCATATGATTATACGAATGACCCTTATGGGGCTTGGTCGACTATGTTTTCAGATTAATTTTATGCCTTTGATTAAATGAATTTTTAAAATGTTTGAAATAAGAAGGTTTTTGTTTAGTCAAATAGAACATACGATTGGCTGTATGTTACTTTTCAATTTTGTAAAAGTATGTATGTTTGTTTTAAACAAGTACAAATGTGAGGAATTGTATAGTTTTCTAAAATGGAGTTTGGAGCTATTTTGTGAACTAGATGTATACATTACAATATATGAAATATTCCAAGTCTTGGACAACAGATGTCTACTTAAAATATTCTATGTACGATATATAATTATATTCTCTTAAAAATGTTTTGGGGAAATATGCACACACACACACATATACATATACATAAACGGTATATCCTGTTCAGATGCAATACACAGTCCAAAATATAGTACATGATATATATAATTATATGTACTAGATTTTGGACTGTGTATTACATCTGAACAACTTATACCATATATATATATAGAGAGAGATAGAGATATTTTGGACTGTGTATTGCATCTGAACAATTTATACCATTTATGTATGTGTGTGTGTGTGTGTGTGTGTGTATTGTGCTTTAAAATAATATTACCATTAGTCATAGATTGTTTGATTTACATGTTATGGATATAAGCAATTATGAAGTTTAGACTAGCTTTGTTTATATGTGGAATATAAACTATACTCAAAGCTTGTATTATATTGTTATTTCATGGAGAAATAACATTATGAGTTACTTGGTTTGATAAGTAATTAACAATTTTGATGAGAAAATACCCAGATGGTATGTTTGAGACTGTTTTTAGATTCTATTTATTGTATGTAATAAACTAGATAAATGGATTCTTTACACTTCATTTGATGGACTAAATGAATGTATGATAAATTTTATACTTACCTAAATTTGGATGTGTTAAGGAAGAATATTTAGTAATGAATCTATTGGTTTTATTATTATATTTTTTTTACCAAATCTTGCATTCATGACCTTAATTAAGCAGTGGATAGATTCCACTAGCTTAATTAGCGTCATCAATATAAGATGAGGTGTAATCTAATAAAGTGGTGTGTATGAATTTGACTGATCTTATAGATTATTTATTGTTGAAAACTTTGTCCAAAGTAATGTTTGATAAGCATTATCATTTTATATGTTGATATAGTTTTCATAATTGTGCGATATCGTATTAGAATAAAAAAAATTATGGTATACATTATGTATTAGATATCCTTAACACAAGGGTTCTAGTTTGTTACTCTGAATTATCACACCATTGTTATCTACCCATCCATGAAGGGAGGGTCATCCCCTTATTTAGAAGATAGTGTGGAGGATCTATGGTTTGTGGTTGGTGTGGCAAAACACTCAGATGATGTCCTCCCTCCTAATTGGAGTATTATACATGAGACTACACTTGAGATTACATATTGATACTTAAGTCATGGAGACTCTTGAGATGTGGAGACTCTGTTCGAAGGAGCTTTATCTCATGTTTTATCATTTGAGATATTATTATGTATTATTGAAAATATATTTTTTATTCATTACGCTTATACAGCAAAAACTACAATGATGTATCAACTATGGATAAAATTGTACTATTTCATTTAAGATATGATGCAGTATTTATTGTTATTCAATATTGATCAAGAATTCTACTTTGTTTCATGGTGATCCTTAGCTCAGTAGATTAACTAAACCTTTGATGATTAACTAAAACATTACAGTTAGTTAATTATCACTAGTTAAGATTTCTCATGGTGAAATATATACGTTTAATATGTGTATTTAATTTAAAAAAAATTATTACAATATTTTGGTAAAACCCAGTGGGGTTGTTACATTGTGGTATCATAGCTGAGGCTCAAACTCTAGGATTTAATGTGTCTGCTAATGCAAACTTATTCTCTTGATAATAGGAAGAACAATGTTATGCACTAAACAAGGAGGTGAGGGTACTTTGTATACCAAACCCCCTATTGATCCAAACTAGTTTGTAGTTGAGCAAGCTACAAAGTTGGACCATATCCTTGCAACCATGCAAGATACTAGGGACTAGATCATAGCCATGGAATAAGAAGTGCATGGCGGTGAAGAGGAAAACGCTCAAGAGGAACTTGAAGAACATCTTAATGAATAGGAACGTATTCAAGAGTAGAAACATGATGAGGTGCCATAAGATGTGAGAGCTCGAGAAGCTTTATAATTAGTACACAACATGAAAAAGGTAAATCCACCCAAGTTTGATGGAATTATTTTGGGAGATGGTGTTGAAGCATGGATAACAAAAATGGAGAAGTATTTCAAGATTTAGAATTATTTCAAAATCATGAAAGTAATCTAGGGAGCTTATTAGCTTGTTGGTGAAACAACGACTTGATGGGCAAATAAGAAGCTTAATATGAATCTCGACTCAACCACTACTACTTTGAAATAGTTTGTGACACTATTTAGGTCACGATGGCTTCATAACTATACTTCGACCAAAATCTTATGAATTTAAAGAATCATAAGCAAGGGGATTTGTCAGTGAATGAATATTGGGAGCAATTCACCAAGATTCTTAAGTATGTATCTCAATATTAAGTAGATGAGAGGTTCAAAATCAAGAAATTCATCATAGGATTGAAACCCCAAATAGGTGGTGAAGTATATGTACATGGTCCATCTACCATGGATTAGGTGTTTGAGAAGCTAGTCAAGCAAGAACATAAACTAAAATCTCTTACCCAAGTCAAAGATAAGTTCAAAAAGAAATTTGAAAGTTCTAAACCAACTTTCAAGAGGAAGAATTGGAAGTAGAGGAGTAGAGATTCCAAGGGTCATTTCAAGAATCAAAATGTCAAATCAATAGTGGTTTAGGGAATAAGAAACTTGGTAATGGTTTTAAGGGAAACCTGGTAATGGTTTCAAGGGAAACCAATAGACTAAGAAGAAAGAACCAGTTGGAGGTTACTTCATATGTGGAGGTGACAAATTTGTTAGATAATTTCCTCAAGACAAATTAAAGAACAAGGGTCCAACTTCTCGGCAAGGTATGTTTCAACAGTAGATTCATGCAATTGTTGACAATTAATAAGCTAAGTTTCAAGATTTGACCATAGAACTATCAAGTATTTTATTTGATCATCAAATTTCTATTTTAATTGATACGAGAACTACAAAATATTTCACTGCTTCTAGAGTGCTTAATAAGTTATCTAGAAAATTTAGTGTATTGGCAAATGTATGATCGATATAATATGTGAACAAGCCAAAAGTCAATATTAACAAATGTCTAGTTGAAGCAGATATTAGATTGCCTGAGTTTACTACAGTAATAGATTTTATGTAGCACTATTGGGATCATTCAATGTGATCTTAGGAGTCAATTTATTTTTGAAGCATAAATCTAAGGTTGACTATTTTCTAAAGAAGGTTGAGTGTCAAGATGATTTCAAAAATTAGACACAACTTCAAGGTGAGAGAAGGGAGTTAAAATTAAGGTAGATTTCTACAATCCAACTCAAGAAATCTCAAAAGAAGGTATGTTAGGGATTTATCATTAAGATAAATGAGATGGAAGAATCTGAGGAACCATCTATTGAAGACTATCTTGTTTTTTAGAAACTTCCATGATGTGTTCCCAGAAGAATTACTAGGATTGCCATCTAAGCATGAGTTTGATTTCTCAATTGATATCATACCTGGATCAAAACCACAGTCTAAGACACTGTATAGAATGACAACCACTAAATTAGTTAAGTTAAAGGCAAAACTTTAGGATTTGCTATCGAAAGATCTCTTTCGATCGAGTGTGTCACCATGGGGTGCTTCAGTTATCTTTATCAAAAATAAGGATGGTACTCTTCGCCTATGCATAGATTATAGAATGTTGAATAAAGAAACAAATAATAATAGATATTTGTTACCAAAAATTGATGATATCTTTGATCAAATTCAAGGGGCAACAATATTTTCTAAGATTGATCTTAGAACAGGGTATCACTAGTTGAGGATTCGTGAAGAGGATATCCCAAAGATAATGTTCAAGATTCAATACGAGCACTACAAATTTATAGTGTTAGCTTTTGGATTGACAAATGCACTAGCAACATTCATGAATATTATGAATAGTGTGTTTAGATATTACCTAGATTGCCTTATGTTGGTCTTTTTTAATGATATCATCATTTTTTTAAAGGATGAGGAAGAACACTTACATCATCTGGAATTAGTTTTAAAATGTTTGTGAAAGGATAGATTATATGGTAAGTTGTCTAAGTGTGCATTTTTCTAAGAAAAAGTGTAATATCTAGGACATATTATCTCTATGAATGGTATTTTAGTAGATCTAACAAAGATAAGATCCATTTTGGAGTGGCCAGCACTAAGGAATGTGCACGAGGTAAGAAATTTTATGGGATTAGCAGGCTATTACAAGAAATTTGTTCTAGTTTTTTTAAGATAGTTAATTCGATTACTTTTTGATAGCGAAAGAATCAAATTTCATCTGGTCAGATAAGAGTGAGGTAGCCTTTAGGAACTAAAAAGGAGGCTTACTTCAGCACCAATGCTTAGAGTTCTCGATCCTAATGGTCAATTATTAGTGATCATTAATGTATCTAGGGATGGACTTGGAGGAGTTCTTATGTAGGATGATACAATGGTAGCCTATGAATCTAGGAAACTAGAGCTTTATGAGGTGAATTATGCCCCTCATGACCTGGAACTTGCATCAATTGTGCATGTTTTACAAATTTGGAGGCATTATTTGTTGGAAAAATCATTTGAACTCAAGATTGATAACTTGAGATTTAAATCTAAATGCTCATCAAAGATGATGGTTAGAGTTCTTATCTGATTATGATTTTGATATTAACTAAATCAAAAGCAAGGAAAACATAGTAGCTAATGCCCTAAACCGTAAGAGGTACATAGTAGTCGTGGCTACTATTAGGTGTAATTTCAAGGATCAAGTGATTAAATTCTCACCAAAAGATGAATTCTACGATCAAATTGGGAAATCATTGTTTGAAAATGATTAGAATCCAAAGTATAAGGGATTCAGAATAGAGAATGATGGTCTTTTATAGTATAATGATAGGATGTATGTACCAGATAGATTTTAAGGAGCATAGTGTTAAAGGAATTACATAATACCACATATTCAAGACATCCAAGAGTAAACAAGCTCATGGATGAGATTATACCACTCTATTTATAGAAAGGAATCAAGAGATATGCAACATATTTTGTGTCCCACTATTTGGAATGTCAGCATGTGAAAGTTGAACATGTGCATTTGACTAGATTATTGTATCCATGTGACATATTGGAATGGAAGTGATAGGTGATCAATCTAGACTTTGTCCAAAGTTTACCATTGTCACATAATAGGCATGCCATGATATTGGTACTATTTGATAAACTAACCAAGGTAGCTCACTTTATACCAAGCAACTTGACTAATGATGCACCTACTCTTGCAAAGAGATTCGTAAAGGAAGTGTATCGATTGCATAGTTTTATAGAGAAAATTATTTTAGATCATGATAGAGGATGAATTATAGATTTTGGTTGACTCTAAATTCAACTTTGGGTACATAAATAAACTTTAGCACTGCATATAACTCACAGACTGATGGACAAACATAGTGAGTTAATCAAACTTTAGAAGATCTCCTTCATATGTATTACATGGTTCAATGATATAAGTGGGAAGAATACCTTTCATTGGTTGAGTTTGCTTACAATAACTCAAACCAATTATCTTTTAAGATGGCTCTATTTGAGGCATTGTATGGAATAAGGTGTAGAACACCAATTAGTTGGGATAGGTTGGAAGACAAGGTAGTATTTGGACCTGAGATGCTTTCAAAAATAGAAGAGCAAGTCAGGACAATCAGGCAAAGGTTGGCTAATGCCAATGATAGATAAAAAAATTATGTTGATCTGAAGAGAACAACTAGATAGTTTTTAGTAGGTGATAAGGTGTTTCTATAGGTTAAGCCTTAGAAAAGCTCAATTAAATTTGGGAAGTCAGTGAAACTTTCATCAAGATATGGAGGAACCTTTGAGGTTTTGGAAGTGGTCAACCTTGTACCATATAGGTTTACATTACCACTATCTCTAGCACTTTTGCATAATGTATTCCATGTGTGTTATCTTAAAAAGTATATGGTTGATCCTGCACATGTGTTGGATTAGAATGCTTTATAAGTTCTAGATCCCAAGGTGGTCATGATAGAATAAATCAGAGTAATTGATGCTTGCAAACTTCATTTGTTTAATAGATAGGTATCATAGTGCAAGGTCTTATGGGACCAATATTCTAATGATAATACCACTTGGGAGGACTATGATGAGTTTTACAGGCTATTTCTATGTATGTTTGCTTTATTTATTTTTACATGCTATATTATTTTTTGTTGTATAATGTTTTTTAATTCATAACTTGTGTTTAATTAAATGTCACCGAGATAATGACCAGCTTTAATGAAAAAGATGTCACATCCCAATTTCTCTTTGTTTGAGTAACCTATTTGATCCATGGATTTTCATGGTTGATTAGTTAAAATTTGATTAAGTTTGATGACATATACTGATTATAAGATAGTTTGTGTTGCTTAATTTACATGATTAATTTGTTATCCATTAACAATATTTTTATATTTTGTACATTATGATCATGTTTATACAACATTATTTTTATAATGTTTTGGGATAACTACCTTCATTATTGTGAGGTGGATGCATGACAAATTTTTCTCTTAGAGTATGACAGAGGGATAGAGTCATCGATGAGGGTGGTTAGATGGAGATGTTAGGGGTAGATAGAGAACAAATCTAGAAACCCTTGCACACACCATTTAAAATATCATGATCAATAATTAATTGTTTAATATAGATGTCGTAGCATATTTTTGTGATTGTTATTGTGCTTTTTGATTGCTAATGATGCTCGTATGATTGTTTAAGTGATTTCTCTAATTTTATGATCAATTGCATCACATCTTAAGAACAAGGGAAAAACTAAGGGTAAGAAGAGGAACACTCCTCCATCTCCAAATTCACTTAATCCAAATATTAACACATATGAACCCAAATCATCTTTCAAATCAAAGAATAAGTCTAACCTATCTTACTCCTATTGTGGGGGGACTAGTCATGAAGAGTCTAGGTGTTTCAAGAAAATCCAAGCCTTAGAGGATGTTGTTAGGAAACACAATATTTTTATCTCCACTCCATCTCATGAGCATGGGAAAGCACTTAATGTTGTTGGGAGATCATAGTTACTTGTTTCATACAGTTGGTTCTAGATTTTGGTGCATTACACCATATGATTTCTTCTAAGGAGTCCTTTGTATCTTTTGGTATGAGTTCTACTTCCAACATCGAGGTTGAAGATTCTTCCTTCATTAATGTTAAGGGGAAGGGTGACATACAAATAGATGGTGGTCGCATCAATAATTCATTATATGTTCTAGACATCACCACCAATCTACTTTTAGTTTATCAAATTTGTCATTCTAGTCAGGGTGAGCTAGTGACTTTCAAACCACAAGGTGCTAATGTTCAAGATTTGTTAGAGCTACACACACCTATTGCATAGGGTGTTGTTGATCATAGCTCTCACCTCTATTGTTTTGAGGGTTTTGATGATACTCCACTTTTAAGGACATGTTTATTTTCTTATGTAGATTTTGAGAGTTGGCTTTGGCATGAGATATTTAGACACCTAAACTACATATATTTAAAGGAGTTGAGCACTCACAGCATGGTAGAGGGTCTTCCTACAGTTTCATGTCTTGATGGAGTTTGCCCTAGTTGTACATTGGGGAAACAACACTAGGATCCATTTCATAAGGCTATGTCCATGAGAGCTTCTTCACCACTTGAGCTTGTGTATAATGATTTGATGGTATTTTTTACTCCTTTTAATAGAGCTCAGCATGCACTTACTTTCATCTATAATTTCTTGAGGCGTACTTGGGTTTATTTCCTCAAGTACAAGAGTAATGTCTTTGCTCACTTCAAATTTTTTAATGTTTTGGTCAAGAAACAATCTTCAGTTGCATCAAAAAGCTTTATATAGATAATGGGGGTAGTACTTCAATCGAGAGTTCTTTGATTTTGAATAGCCCATGGTATTATTCACCAACATTCTATTACACATCCTCCACAACAAAATGGCTTAGCAAAATGAAAGAACCAAACTTTGAAGGAGATGGATAATTACATTATGCATTCATGGGATTTACCTCCTATATATTGGGCATAAGTAGTTAATTGTGCAAACTACATTCAGAACCACACACCACATCGAACACTTGAGCATATGACTCTGGAGGAGGCTTGGTCTAGAACAAATCCTAATGTCTCATTTTTATGAGTCTTTAGGAGCCTTGCTTAGATGTTTATACCAAATTAAAAAATGAAAACATTGGATAAGAATAACAAACCTTTGATTTTTGAAGGGTGTTACAAGGACATGAGAGCTTATTGTCTTTTGGATCCTGATAATCATGATGTTCATTTTAGAACACATGTACAGTTTGACGAGCACTTCACATCTCATGACTCTTCATCTTCTTCCATGCCTCCTTCTTTCGATGATTCACCTCCTTTCAAGGATTCATTATTTGAGGAGCCAATTTAGGAGATTCCTAATGAGGTTATAGAGGATGAGGATCTTATTCACATTGATGTTGCCACTATACCTAGGTGGGTTTGTACTATAGTTTACGAGGCAACACCTTTCATACAGGATCTTCCACCTACTCAACATCATCATACACATTCAATGGGTACTAAAATTTTATGTTAAGCATTCTCTAGGAATCCACAATCTTTTTCACAGGCTCATGGGATACATGAGTGGGATGATGTGATGACAAATGATTATTCTTCATTAATGAAGAATCACACTTAAGATTTAGTCACTCTTCTTAAGGGAATAAAGTTTGTTAGGTGCAAATGGATTTACTGCATAAAGTATGCAACTGATCGGTCTATTGATAAGTATAAGGTATGTCTTGTTACAAAGGGGTTCTCGCAAGTCAAAGGTATTGACTAATCTGAGACTTTTATGGTCTTTGCCAAGATGGATTCTATTCACCTTGTACTTTTTCTTGCTACATCACAAGGTTGGCTAGTGTATCATATGGACGTTAAGGGTGCTTTCTTGCATGGAGACTTACATTAGGAAATCTATATGGAGAAGCTTGTTGGGTTTATTCAAATTCTTTTCTTGTTTATTAACTTAGGAGGTCTTTTTATGGTCTCAAATAGGCCCCTCAAGCTTGGTATGTGAAGATGGATTCATTTATTCTCTCCACTGGCTTTATTCGCTTCCACTCTGGTCCCATAGTGCACATCCAATGTATTAAGGAGGACATCATTATACTAGTCTTGTATGTTGATGATTTGCTTCTCATAGGTAGCTCCTCATCTTAGATCAAACTATTTAATAGACACTTTCAACATAGTTTGACATGAAAAATATTGGTATTTTACATTTCTTCCTTAGTTTATAGATTTTACAGTTAGATACATGGATTTATTTGAGTCAACAGAAGTATACCCTTAATCTTATTCAACATTTTGTTATGGTTGATTGCAAGCCAAGTCCTCCTTTTTAGTATGGAGTGACTCTCACTACCTCATGTACTACTCCACTTTGTGATCCTACATTATATAGGCAGATGGTTGGGAGTCTCATGTAGTTGAACCATACTCACCCTGACATTTCATTTGCAATTGGGTTTGTATCTAGGTTTGCATATGACCCTCATAACAGTCATTGGTAGGCTGCTAAGAGAATTTTATGATAGCTGAGGCACTACTCATTTTGGATTGCACTACATCAAGGGTTCTACTCAGTTGGATACATTGATTCAGACTAGGTAGGTTCTCTTGATGACAGACATTCTACTTCTAGATACATATTTTATCATAATTCTTCACCTGTTATTTGGCTGTGCAAAAAGTAACAAGCTATTTCACTTTCATCTATAAAGGTTGAGTACATGGTAGTAGTTACAACGAGTCAACAAATTCTTTGGCTTCATTAGTTGTTGACAGAGTTTATCTTCACGCATGATTCACCCACTATACTTTAGTGTGACAACTAGAGTGAAATTCACACATCTTATAACCCAGTTAATCATCAACAAACTAAGAACATTGAGCTACATATTCACTTCATTCATCAACATATTCAAGATGGAGTTCTTAACTTGGTATATATTCTGACTCAGTAGCAAGTTGTAGACATCTTCACAAAGCTTTTTATATCACCCCATTTTCTTGAGTTACATGGTATGCTTGAGGTTTTAGAATTTGTCTTGGGGGGGTGTTCATGAGGACATCTTCCTTCTTCATTTCATTGATACATATTGTACGTGAGTACCTTATCAGACCTAGTTATTGGGACTCATACTATGAATATGCCACTATTTATTTTTTGGCTTTTGTTAGCCCCTAGCTTCACTTGAGGGGGGGTGTTCGAGTATGTATTTCATGTATTTCTCACATTTTCTAGTGTATTAACTAGTTATTGCATCCTTTTGTGAGTTTTTTCTATGTGAGGATTTATACCACATTGGTTAGTTAGGATAGTTTTATGTTTTACCTTGCCTACTTATGCAATGGCTTTCCTTTGTACTAGCATATCTTATTTTTGAATAACACTTAACTTACATTATTTTGCAATCAATTGTTTGTAGCTTCATTGTGTGATGTTTTTGGTGTTATCAGTTCTGAATCTTGGATTGGAATGCTTGTTCGCCATTCCTAACACAAACTTCCATAATTTTCAATTGATAGCTCCTTTTTATGAGCCATTTTTTAAAAAAAACTATGAGTTTTTTGAGCTCTATGCATTGGTAATATTATTATGATTTATAAAATTGAACATATATAGATTCAATGGGGTTTCACGTCTAATTATTTCAACACACTCAGTTTAACACATATGTCTTTTTTACACCATGGATTAGAGTCAAGCTCCACTTCATACACCGTTCAACTATCACAAGTGGAAAGTAAAAGTTTAAATCATTTTAAGGAACAAAGGCTTACACCAAATCATGATGGGTACAAAAAATAACTAACCCCTGATGCAAAGAATGTGAAGTGGTTTAATATAAGTGATGAAGGCTACAGTCTTCTATGTTTATTTATGCCTCTTAACCTATTATTATGTATTGAATCTACACCTACTCCTAATGAAATTTAGACCAAATTATAAAAACTCTTTGGGAAGCACGACATGATGAGAGATCATGAGTTAGAGAATGAGCTCATCAATTTGAGCCTAGGAAATATTGAAACTATACAAAACTTCTTCACAAAGTTCAAATCGCTTAGGTTATATTTGAAACTATGTGGCATCAACAAAAAGGATAATCAATTGATTCTTTCCATCCTTGCCAAATTAGGATCTAATTATTATATCTTCATTTTTACCTTCCATGCCTTCAAGCATGCTCTTGGAGCTACATGAGCCATGCCATCGTTAGATGACTTTGTTGGTGACTTGAATCAGGAGTAAAATAAATTTATTCAAATGGGTATACTAAAGCCATCTCAATCACATGCTTTAATTGTGATTTATGACAAACAGAAGGCTTCTAGTACTAAGGAGAAGAAACATAGCAAAAAGAACTAAGGGCAAATAAAGGGTCATAAATTTGATGCTAAGTTCAAAGCATCAAAAGATTCCTCTTCTTCAAATGATAAACCCAATAAAGAATGACTCACATGTGCCTATTATAAGAAATATGGGCATGATGAACTCAAGTGTATTAAGAAGTAGATTGACCAACTAACAAGGATGTTCAAGAAGTAAAATACTAGTGTCACTCATTTAGCCAATCAGAGTTCATCAGCAAAAGAATCTTCTAAGGCCAAAGGTAGTAGAAAGGGAAAATATAAGGGAAAAACACTTTTTGTAGTTATGTCTCGGTCTTCTACATGGGTAATTGATTATGGTGTCTTGCACCTCATGGATTCATCAAAGGACCTTTTCTCATCTTTGGAGCCTTTTCCCATGCCTTTCATATTGTTGGGTGATGATCCTTATGCTAAATTTAGTGCAAGATGATCTATTAAATTAAATAATGGGACATTTCAAGATGTTCTATGTGTTCCTTCATTTTCCACCAATCTTTTATCTATTTATCAGGTCACTCATATTAGTTTAAGAAAAAAAGTTGAGTTCACACCTAATCAAGTGGTTATTAGGGAAGTATAAAGTGACTCCATTATTGCATTTGGGAAAGTAGACCACCAATAATAATTATATACTTTCTCATATTTTACTCCTGCTCAACGCTCTACTGCACTGCTCACTCATTTAGATGGGGTGAGTAAATTATGGTATGAGTGAATCAACCATTTCAATTATCACTACCTAGAGAAACTCAGTCATTATGACATGGTTTTAGGGTTGCCATGTGTTTATTTATATGAGAGTGTTTGCAAGGTTGTATACTTGGTAAGCATCTTTAAGAGAAGTATGACAAAGACAAATTATGGAGAGCTACATAGATATTAGAGCTAGTTCTCATTGACATTACTGGTCCATTTCCATCTCTTTTATTCAATAGGACTAAATATGTGCTTACTTTCATTGATGACTTTTTGCGTTATACTTGGGTGTATATGCTTAATAAAAAATCATAGGTCTTTGATCATTTTGAAGACTTCTTCAAGGTTTTTGTAGAAATATAGTCGAGTAGTGCCATGAAGATTTTATGCACTGATAATGGTGGTGAGTATGTTAATAACCATTTTAAACAATTCTACACTTCATAGGGGATTGAACTAAAATATAAAATTCCACATAGTCCTCGATATAATGGTGTTGTATAGCACATAAATAGGTCTTTGAAGGAAATGTCCAACTATATGCTACACTCTAACTCTCTTGCACCTCAGTATTAGGCCAAGGCCATCAACTATGCTTGTTATATTCATAATTGAGTTCATCATAAAGCATTGAAGGGAGTCATTTGTTTTGAATCTTGGAGCAATAAAAAACCCATAATGAATCACTTTTGATTGTTTGGATCTCCTCCTATGGCTTACATTTCGAATAAGAAATGTAAGGTGATGGAACCTTTGAGTTAAACTTACATCCTCATTAGATGACCTAAGGATGTTAAGGGATATAAGGTTCTCTATCCCACTACTCATGAGTTGTTTGTTAATAAGAGTGTTAATTTTCAAGAAGGTCCTCCATACTCCACACATGACAATCATCCAT
This sequence comes from Torreya grandis, assembly GCA_037957365.1. Taxonomy (NCBI): domain Eukaryota; kingdom Viridiplantae; phylum Streptophyta; class Pinopsida; order Cupressales; family Taxaceae; genus Torreya; species Torreya grandis. The sequence continues at coordinate 4,114,802 of JARHVA010000188.1, forward strand.
CTTCCTTGGACACAGTAGGATTTAATGATAGTTCTAATGATTTAGATCATCCTAAGTAACTTCCTAATGATCTAGATTATTCTTCTAGTTTTGATGATGTATGTAGTTATGAGGACTCACCTCGTCTTTATCCCATAATATCTTCAAGGGATGAGGTATCTCATCCTGAATCTTCAACATCTGGCCCTATTTGGGCTAGATAGATACTTCAAAGCATTAGCCATTAGGTTAGAGATCCATCAGACATCAAGTAAACACATTCATAATTTTAGAATGCCCCACATGCTTTCATTGCACATACTTATGATCCATAGTCATTTCATGAGGCATAAGGCACTCCTGAGTGGGATAGTACTATAGAAGAGGAGTATGGTTCCTTGCTTAAGAACAACATTTGGGATTTAGTCCTTATTCCCAAGGGAAGAAAACTTGTTGGATGTAGGTGGATTTACCAAATAAAATTTGTAGCAAATGGGTCTATAGATAAGTTCAAAGCATTTTTGGTAGCAAAGGTTTTTCCTCAGGTACCTAGGATTAACTATACTGAGATGTTTACCCCAGTTGTTAAAATGAACTCAATCTAACTCAGTCTTCTCCTAACTGAAACACATCATTGGCATGTTCATCTGATGGATGTGAAGAATGTCTTTCTCCACATTTACCTCAAAGATGAAATATACACGAAACAACCATAAGGATTTATGTAAGACTCATCCTTAGTTTCAAAACTTCAAATATATATATATATGGCCTCAAATAAGCTCATTGAGATTGGTATGCCAAGATGGATTCTTTTCTTCTTTAGATTGGATTCACCAGATGCCATTCTAATATGAATGTCTAAATTTTATGGAAGGGCGATTCACTGTTGATTCTAGTTCTCTATGTGGATGACCTATTGATCACAAGGAGTTCCTCATCCATCATGACAGTAGTGAAAAATACTTTTTCTGATAGGTTCTTAATAAATGACTTGGGCTTGTTACATTACTTCCTCAAGATTGAAATTTTTCAAGCTGACTTTAAGATCACTATTGCACAATCCAAGTATGTTTTTGATTTTCTTGCATGTTTTAATAATGGTTGACTATAAACTAATTATAACTCTTTTTCTATTTGGTATGAATCTTGTGGCTGATTGTCCATCTCCTTTGTTTGATGCTACCTTGTATCGACAACTTATTGGTAGTCTCATCTACCTTACGCACACTAGACCTGACATTTCATATGTAGTGGACATGGTATTTAGATTTATGAAGGAACCACATGGGATGCAATGGAAATAATTTAATCAAATTATTCACTACATTCAGGGTGATCATAGTTTCAAGATTCACTATGGATCATGCATCGATGTTGACTTGATTAGGTATACATATTAGATTAGGTATACATATTAGATTAGGTTGGAGATATTCATAACCATATGTTTACTTTAGGTTATATTTTTTCTCTTGGTTAAGGTCCAATTAGTTGGTCAAATAATAAGTATAACGCTATTTCTTTATCTTCTATAGAGGTATAATACAAAGGAGTTTTTAATGCTACCACTGAGGCTATTTGGCCTCAGGGGATTTGTTAGGTTGTGGAGCTAAAAGCTTGACAGGTATGCAAACATGGAGGAGGATGCTGAGTGTCACAGTAATCAGCGTCAATCAGGCCAATCGATGTCGGTCAGGGGTGGATCGGAAGCTGCCAACATCGGTCATGGATCGGCCGACATCGGTCATCTCCAGACAGATAGCGATTGACGTCGATCGCCTATGTAGTTCCAAAATTGTTAGTTACAGGAGCAATTAGTTTAAAGAACCATTTGTTTGCATGTAAAGTCTAATTTTAGTCTTGAGTCTGTGTTTCTAATTATTGTAATTAGAAAGTCTAATTATTGTTTGTATGGTATCTATTTAAGAGAACCATGGGGCTGTATTGTAATTTGGGAGAATCATAAGGACTTGGAAAGGCAAGGACAAGGGTTCTTTCCGAGTGTAAGATCTAGGTTTGAAGGTGTGCAAGACCAGGTTGATCTGTAGGTTGTGCAAGATCAGGTAGAAGATCTACATGGTAAGTAAGGTCAGTTGATTTGCATGTGTGTGTGTGTGTGCAAGGTCAAAGGAGATCTGCGGGGTAACAAGGTCAAAGGAGATCTACAACACAACAAGGAGCAAGATCAGGGAGATCTACTTGGAGTACGTGGTGTACTCAGTTGGTACTGGAAGTAGGCAACAATGGTTGAGTTGATTGTCACTTACTGGTTGGTGTACTGGCAGTATTATTACTGACTGGTTAAAACAACAACTCTGTGTTTGAGTTGATTGGTTTGTAATTGAGAGAGAGAACTCTTGAGAGAAAATTACTGGTACACCCTAGAGGTGTGGGAAGAGTGTGATTTCTTCATTGTATTTCCTTTTGGAAGAGTGTTAAATACAAGATTGTATTGTCTCTCATATTCTGTGTTGTTTTTGAATTCTAGTTACATTTTACTTTTGGTTAAATTCTGTGTTTAGTTGCTTATATAAAGTAATCAATTGTGCTCTCAAGGAGTAGGGATCCTGACAGTTGGTATCAGAGATAGGATCACCAAGTGATACCATTGACAATTGGTATCATAGCTAGGATCACCAAGTGATACTCCTGACAATTGGTATCAGAGCTAGGTTCACCAAGTGATACCACTAACAAGTGGTATCAGAGCTTGGTTAGGTACACTAACAGGTGGTCATAGCGTGTTAAGTGTTTGTTGATTACAGGTCACTCTCAGGGGTTTCTGATTGAGTGGGAGTAAAGCAATGGCAGAAGAAAGTACACTAAGAATGGAGGAATTCAATGGCAAGAATTATTAATTACAATATTATGGAAAGAAAGAGTAGGTAAAGAAAGATTATTGGTTGGTAGAAGATCAGCATGAAGGAAATGAAGAAGTAGATGTTGCAGGTATTGTTGCACAAGATGCTCTTGAATGTTCCTTGGATAAAGTAGAATCTTGGGTTTTAGATTCTGTTGCCTCTTTCCATGCAACCCCAAATAGAGTATTTTTCCATGATTATGTCCATGGAGACTTTGGAAAGATTTATTTAGGGGTTGGTGAGCCTTGTCAAATTGTTGGCAAAGGGGAAGTGTAGCTGAAATTGCAGACGGGCAACACATGGGTGTTGAAGGAGGTCATGCATGTCCCAGTCCTGAAGAGGAGTCTAATTTTTGCAGGAAAGTTGGGTGATGAGGGTTGCATAGTTACTCTCATAGCGAAATCTTGGAAAGTTTCCCAGGGTGCACTTGAATTATTATGTGATAAGAAAGTAGGTACTCTTTATCTATCTACTTGTATTACTGATTCTCCTTTTGGTTTATCTACTTCAGATGTAGATGCAAAGATGTGGCTTTGTAGGCTTGGTCACATGAATAAAAAGGGGATGCATGTTCTTAAGAGGAAGTCTGATGTCTTTGACAAACTTAAGAACTGGAAAGCCTTGGTTTTCATGGAGAAGATGATGGATAGAGATCAGCTCAAGGGGTTGAATAATTCTGAGTAGGGCAATTTAGACAAGGTTATGATCCAAGGTGAGCTTGCAGGTAAAAGTCATCACTCACAGGAAAACACAGTTGGTCTTCAAGATTGAACTTGAAGAGGGATACAAGCCAGGAAACAAAAATAGGCAATGTACAGGTATAGGTATAGGTGCAACTGTTTATCTCCAAGTGGGAGATTGTTAGGTTGTGGAGCTAAAAGCTTGACAGGTATGCAAACATGGAGGAGGATGCTGAGTGTCACAGTAAACGGCGTTGGTCAGGCCAACTGACATCGATCAGGGGTGGACTGAAAGCTACCGACATCGGTCATGGATCGATCAACATCGATCATCTCTAGATAGACAGCGACTGATGTCGATCGCCTGTGCGGTTCCAAAATTGTTAATTACAGGAGCAGTTAGTTTAACGAATCATTTGTTTGCATGTAAAGACTAATTTTAGTCTTGAGTCTGCGTTTCTAATTATTGTAATTGGAAAGTCTAATTATTGTTTGTATGGGATCTATTTAAGAGATCCATGGGGCTATATTGTAATTTGGGAGAATCATAAGGACTTGGAAAGGCAAGGATAAGGGTTCTTCCTGAGTGTAAGATCTAGGTTTGCAGGTGTGCAAGACCAGGTTGATCTATAGGTTGTGCAAGATCAAGTAGAAGATCTACATGGTAAGGTTAGTTGATCTGTAGGTGTGTGTGTGTGTGCAAGGTCAAAGGAGATCTGCGAGGTAACAAGGTCAAAGGAGATTTGCAACACAACAAGGAGCAAGATCAGGGAGATCTACTTGGAGTACGTGGTGTACTCGATTGGTACTGGAAGTAGGCAACAACAGTTGAGTTGATTGTCACTTACTGGTTGGTGTACTGGTAGTATTGTTACTAACTGGTTGGAACAACAACTCTATGTTTGAGTTGATTGGTTTGTAATTGAGAGAGAGAACTCTTGAGGGAGAATTATTGGTATGCCTTAGAGGTGTGGGAAGAGTGTGATTTCTTCATTGTATTTCCTTCTAGAAGAGTGTTAATACAAGATTGTATTGTCTCTCATATTATGTGCTATTTTTGAATTCTAGTTACATTTTACTTCTGGTTAAATTTTGTGTTTAGTTGCTTATACAAGGTAATCAATTGTGCTCTCAAGGAGTAGGGATCCTGACAGGATTTTCACCAAGTTTGGCATCCAATTTCAATGACCAACAATAATTTTATGTGATAACCAAATCACAATCTAGATCAGTAGGAAAATGCTCCTCCATCAACATACCAAACATCTTGATATTCACATGCATTTCATTCGAGAGCTCATCCATGAGTAAGTCATTAGTCTTCGCTACATCTAGACTAGAAAGTAAATTATTGATATATTTACCAAACCCTTCACAAAGAAAAAGTATATTCATGGGGTCCAGGTAGATTTGACATCCTCCTATGGGGGTTTCTATGTACTTGGGTACCTCATTAGGCCTTTGTGTTGGGACCCAATTATATTACCCACCTAAACTATGCTTAAGGGGGGTGATAGCTTAAGTTTTTTCCCACTATATGGTTTTACCTATATGGTCTAATTATATTTCTTAGGTTAATAATAGGTCATTAGGGGAAATGTACTTTAAGTCATCTTCTAATTGTGAGTTGAGTTAATTATCTTTTTGGGTGACCTAATTACTCACTATATAATGTACCTTGATTCAGAAGTACTATGACAAAAATGTGACCTAGTTAAGATAAGACAATACTATGACAACTTAGATTCAGAAGTAGATTATTTAGTTGTGCCTAGATATATCCACACTCCCTTGACAATAATGCAATTCAGTCATGTCTATTGACTATAGACTTATATATGTTCATTGTGACAAAATTGTAACTATTTTTCCAATTGCACCATTGTATACCAAGAGGGCTAAGATATTGCAATCCTATAGGCAATGTATATAAAAATCTATTTTCCTTATCTTTGCTTTGGAAATGTTAGGGGTACTTGTGAGATCTAGAAACTTAAAAAATAAAGGGGGAGTGTAATGCGCTGAGTTGACCCTAATCACCCACATTGATGATTGATTGTTTCCTAAGTATCTAGACACTCTAAGGAGGGAATCAAACCACACATATTTATTCTACCTAGAGTGATTATGCAATTGTGTTCTTTAACTATACATATGCAGTTATAAATTTCACATTGATACTTGACAATGTTAAGTCTTAACTTGATTTGAAAAGTTATAGACTTAGATTGTGACTATTGCTAGTGAATAATCATGAATTTGAGAATAATATTATATAATTTATAAATGTGTAGTATTGTATAAGTAATCAATATATTATGCCATGCTAGGAATAATGAATTACCTTTTATTGATTTTTATAGTGAAAACATTTTACAATTTTATTTAGCTGACTACAAAACATGTGGGATGACCCTAATGAATATTTAAACAAAAATTAAACTAGTCATTAAATGGCATAGGGATAGGTCCATGCTAGGCAACAAGTCAACATAATATTTTAGATTTTCAAAAATAGCCATTAAGTTTATTAGGGAAGAGGCTTGACTATGTGGATAGGTCCACAACAACAAACCTATTTGCCTAACTCATAGTTGTCCCATAAAATCAAAGACAATTGTCTTGAGGTTGGAACTCATCTGAGAGTGATATAAGATAATATGAGCATTGACTTGGGAATTCCTATATAGTAGTGATAATGAACAAAGGGATCAATCCACATATAGATAACTAGATTGAGGAATGGTGAACAAGAATCATATATTTGAGCGTAAGTCAAGTGGTTTAGGATATGTAAAAAATTAACATTGTAAAGTAACTATGACCAGATTTAGGTATACACATTCCCCCCTTATTCTAGTAATGAAAATTTTAGATTAAGGAAGCAAGATAAATTGAGTGTGCACAACACACTTTATCTTTGATAAAGAACTTCAATTGTGCAAGAAACTCAATATCAAACCCTGAATCAACACACGAAGTAGTCATTATTCATATTTTAAAATTTAAAGATCTAAAACTCTAAAATTTAATATTGAAAAAAGAACAATGGAAGGAGTACATGTGTAAGGAGATGAAACCATATTTATATGTAACCTATAAAATATGATTAAGCATTCAAGAAACATGCCCCTTGTTGAAACACTTGGAGAGATGGTTCTTCATGTTGAACCATTGGTGAATTGAGAGTGATCAAATCCAAATTTTGAATAACTAATCAATCTTGAGTTGGAAATATTAATGATCCAACTCTCAAGAATGGAGAGAAGTACCCAATATACTAATCTAAAATAAGGTGGAACCAAAATGGGTTCGTTATAAGTGATGCTAAGGGTGTTGAGTGTCACTAGACTCAAAGGTACATCACCCATAACAAAAAGGTGGAACCACAAAATGGGTTTGCTAGAAGTAATGTCAAAGTTGTTGATTGTCATTAGACTCAAATTTATATTAACCATAACATAATGAATCACACTACTACATATGGATCTAGATTCTACTTGCATTATTGAAAGAGAATGAATAATATTAATTCCTTAATCATGATTGATGTGACAATATAGTTGAAGTGAAATAACAACCATTTGTTATTAAATATATAAATTGTATCATATTGCATAAATGCATGAATGCATCATCCTTTTTGACTTTGAAAAATGTATATATGTGCATGAACCAACATCATACCCCTAAAATCTATGCCAAATGATATATAATTCCATGAATATATATGCTCGACTATAAATGTATGTGAAACCTATAATTTATGTTCTTGTAACTATTTTTCATATTCTAAATATAGCCAAGTGTGTATGATTTTATAATTAAGTCTTTGTAAAGTGAGTGCATATAAATGTCATATGTTCTCACAATTTGTAGAAATATACCCATATCTCTCATGTATCTAATTTTTTAATTAATTTGAATCTTTGAAACCTATACTCTGTCATAAAAATTGATTTTTTAATTACTTTAATTCTTTGAAGTCTATACTATATACATACAATATTTTAAAAATTTATTAGTTATTTATGTTTTTATATTATAAGAACCTATCGAGTCTCAATATCTCTTAGTGCATGCCTTAAAGGTTGCACCTGGAAATGGGCTAGTAGAAATTTTGTGCTTCATAGGATTGTTGGCCTCCATACGATTACCTGAAACCACTACAAGCTACCTTTGTCCAATTCCCTAAGCAATACAAACATGCTTATACACTCCCCTAAGCAATTCACCATCCAAAATAACCCCTACCTAATAAAACACTCATTTTACTTATTTTTCCTACTACATCAACTTGATTAACCTTGTTGGGAATTTAACATATGTTACGAAACTCCATCGGCCCAAGCTGACCTAGTTCGAGACTTAGCAACTCTATTGCCCACAAAATAAGGTCAACCTGACTGACCTTATCGATTAAATTCATAGGAATGTTTTGGGTAGATCCTTGGATATAAATACCCCCTTCACTTCATTTCCAAAGAGAGGATCATTCAATTACACATCATTACAACTCGTAAATCTGATTATACTATCGTTTAAAGGTTTTATTACTTAGGTTTTTACCTTGGAGTAGTAATGCTTGTCTTGTGGAGGTCTTGGATGCATAATAGAAATCTTGTAACCTAGAGCTAATATATCCTTATGATCCTTAAATGCCACAACAACCTCTTGTAAAGCACCATTTCCCAGGGGAGAGAGATTGAGGCATGATAGGTTCACTTCAACAAGGTAACTATACTCCTAGCCCTTTAAAGTTTGGTTAAGTAGATGTTGTAGAACTAATGGATTGAATTACATCTCTATTTGCTTAGATTACTTATATATTATCTTGAATATAATTATCTGCTTGTTTATTATCTTCCCCATTTGTGCCACAAGCTTTGGTGAAAACTAGATTAGCTTGTATGTTTATTTATTAGATTAGCTTGTATGTTAGTTTAGTTTATTAGATAATTTTTATTTATGTCATTATAAGACCTAAATAGGGTTATTATATGATGGCATTTGACTAGAGGCCTTGAAAACCTCTCCTTTGCCATTGTGTAATAAGAGATCCCTTAGTTTGGTTTAGTGGATCCATAATTGGTCACGACCCCCCGTTATAAAAAAGTATTGCTAAGTGGATTATAAGTTGATTAACTTCTTCAATCTTGAATATTATTGAGTAGGATAAGTTGTAGATATGTGTTATTTCACTTGCATATATTCTGATGAACCTGACATAAATATGACCCTTGTAATTTTTTAATTTTTTATTTACAGTCAACTAGATTGATCCTATTAACCCAGTTTAACACTTTGTGTGTAGGTTTCTAAACTTCATTGAGCTTGTTGACCTAGTTTGGCTCTTTGTGTGTAGGTTTTTCAACTTGGTTGAGTCTATCGACCTAGTTCAACATTTTATGTGTAGGGTATTTTAACTTCATCAAGTTTGTCGACTTAGTTTCACCTTTTGCATGTAGGGTTTTTAGTCTCAACTAGCTAGATTATACCAATCGATCCAATCTTTTTTTTAAATTTTTGTATCTAACTAAATCGGTCCATTGAATTATGTTCTTTTTTGCATTTTTTTTAACTAACTACATTGATCTGATGGACATAATTTTATTTTATATTATTTATTAGTTTTACTTATAGTTGATTGACTGGGTCAATTCTATTGAATAATAATATTTTATGCCTTTGTAAGTTCAAACACTCTCCTGGATGACCTATTTAAAATAGTAATTCAACATCTTTAGGAAAAACTACTACATCAACCTGGTTGACTTGTATTATGTACCAAGTTCACTCTAACCAGCTAAGTACTTTCACTTATCATTTTTTAAGTGAATTTATTTTCCCACCTTTTAAATTATAATTTAAATTAAATATTATTTTTATGAATTTATTATTTTTATAAAATGTACCTACATAGTCAACTAGATCGATCGACTCAATCTAGTTATGTGTCTATTTTCTACCTAGAAAATTAAGTCGACCAGCTTGACTATGTTATTTTTGGCCTATTTTTGCAACAGACTGAGTTGATCAGATCGATTATGTTATGTTCTATTTTCTAAATTGATTGAAAGTTTGATATTTTTATAGTTGTTACACTTTCTACTTCAAGCAAAGGAAATTAACCTATATTTGATAGTAATTTAAATCACTTTACTTTTCAGTTGAATACATGTTTTTTTATTTTCCATAAACTATAACTTATCTTTTGAAATATTGATTTTCGCTTTCATTTTCACTTTTTTTTGGATTTACTTATAAGTTATATACTGGTAGTTTTAAAACTACTTAGTTAATATCATGAAGGGCTATGCAATACTCTGTTTATGGTCCTTGTTTATCATTTATGGATATTTTGGCATGAGGGGCTTTCCCTAATAGTCATATCTATAGTACAGAGTTAAACATGATCTTTAGTTTCCATGTACCTCATGATATTTTAGGAACACCTAGGATTTTCCCTTTATATTGAACCTTAGTAATCCATCCATTTGATTGTGTGGTGCATCGATTAACAGTTAGCAACGAGAAGCTAATTCCATCTTACCCTTGAAACCAAGTTTAGTGGGCTATGGGAATGGTACTTTATCCATAGTCAGTGCTCTGAAAAATTGGGTTGACACTATCTAATGAATAAATAAATATATTTGGAATTCTATACTTTCAATCATAGCCTTTAGTACAAATTCCTTATATTATTTTCAAAAAATACTTAACATCTAAATTACATTCTCATTACTTATAGTTTGTTAGTCTATGTTGTATTGTAAATTATATTATATATCATTAATAAAATTTGTATGCTTTATGTTTCAAATAGATCAATCAGATCAACCTAGTTACATGTGTGCTTAAACTATATTTAGAACTAAACCATCTAAATCAAACCATTAAATGTTTTCTAGATTATAGAACTCTGTTGACCAGTTCAATCTAGTTTGTTCTAGACTATTATGTTTTCCTACCATAGAATGTTATGTTTTCCTAATTTTATAACTTGTTAGACCAACTCAACCTAGTCCAGGCATAGGCTATTTTTTTGTCTGATTTTTCCAACTAGTTCGACTAGTTTGACCTAGTCCAATTACAAACACATCTATTTTCTTAATTTCCCAACTAGATTGACAACTCAACTGAGTCTGATTCCAAATTTTCCTATTTTACTACCTATTTAACTATTTTGACCAACTTAACCTAGTTTGATTCCATATTTTTATGTCATCCTATCTATCTAACTAGATCGACTAGCTCGATCCTATTCATCTTCAACTTTTAGATTCTCATTGCCCTAGTAAGTGTTTAAACCAACTTTTTCATCATGTAATATATGTTTGATGAATATAAAAATGAAACTAAAACTAACATGATGAGATTTACTAATCCTAATAAAGTCTCTAAGACACATTTTTTGGTATCTAATCTAGGACTCAACAATATCCATGTTACTACTAGAACTACCATATATGGGTTTCCTCCCTATTCCAATACACTTAATCCTTTGTTCCTACAAATGATAGAGGATGAAAGTGAAATCAAATATATGATTGAAATGATACTTTTCATCAATTAAAAACACCAACATTGGGTTAAGGATCTACAATCATTTATAACCTTATGATGCGACCTTATATTAGAGAGCCTCGTTCACCTTCACCTACATCTTCTATAAGATTTGGGGCAAGTCATCCTATGACTTCTATCAGCCCTTTCCTCTCTTAACCTCCCTATTCTAGCATGACATCATCTTCCATGCCTTCTTCATCCTCCATGCTAACCATTTCTATAAACATGGAGGGTGTAACTTTTAGTGGGTCTACTCAAAATAACCACACTAATGCCCAGTTTCATATAACTACTAGTGCATCTCATACTAGTGCATCTCAAACTATTAATGCATCACATAATGCTAATGCATCCCATGTGAATTCTACTAGTCAAAATAAAATTAACACTAATCAATTATCATTATAAACTTTAAATCAAATTGTTACCTTTCAAACTAATAGTGCCAATCAAATGATGAAAATGCAAAACCAATTAATGCATTTCAAAAATCAACCTCAACCTACTTAATGGGGAATGCAAAATCCTAATGCCCCACCACCCCCTCCCCCCTTAGATATGTACATGGTAACCTTGTAACACAACCCCCACTTATTAACAAAGTTATTAAACACTTTTAAAATGAACCTTTAGTCCCTCGAATTACAAGCATTGACATAGGTGGCATAGTTCCCACTATCCCTTATAATGTATCCATTGATCCAACTTTGCATTTGAAGACTTTTGAAAATTTATAGAAAGATTGGGTTAAACTCAACACTTTTGCTGCCACCAAGATACTAGCTAAAACCTTTTTAGGTGATGATTTAGATTGGTATAATCAACCTAAAACTCATTGTATATCTATCTTGGAATAGTTAGTCAATGCGTTGGGTCAATAATTACAAACTAGTGATCTACCTAAAAATAACTTAGCTCATTTTATTAATTGTAAACAATTAGGATATGAAATGACACAAGTTTTCATGAAATGATGGAAAGCTTTGTCTAACAAAGCTAAACATAACATGTCTAATAATAATCTATTTCATCTATTCATTAATGCTCTTCACTCTAAATTATAATATCACTTAAGGACTCTTTCACCAAAAACCTTAGAAGAAGCCCTTGACCAAGCTAAATGTCAACATTTCCTTATAAAACAATTTAAGCCTTCACACCCTCCAACAAGGACCTGAATGCTTATGAAATCTAAAAATTAACATATAACCTATGATTCCATATGCACCATTCAAGCCACTACTCCAAGAAACCCCATGGATCCTAATCCTTATCAATTTCCAACAATTCTCATCCTAGTTCTACATTTTCTCAAGTGTGTAACATATATGTCCATAAATTACTATCCTTATAAAAAATTCAAAAGCATCTCCCACAACCTTGCCCATAAGATTTTGACCTAACACGCCCTACCAAACATTGGTATGATCCCTAATTTTTTGTTTGGTTTCTTGAAAGTTGGGGTCATTCTCACGAAACTTGTCACCAACTAAGAAACTTTGCTATGGATTATCTCTTTCGACTTAACTTTGATCATGAATCACTCATATGTACATGTCAACATTCTTATGAAATAATAACTAAGGATCATGAAACTAAAATCAAACATGAGGCCTTAAGCCAATAAAATGATCATTTATTTATTTACAAAGATCCTTTCGTAACCATCAAGCTAACACTAACCAAACTCTTACTACCAACAATGTCAAAATTTTGGTGGATCCAAACATAAACGATGAGAATTTTTTTAGCATGAATAACATGAGGATAGTAGTTTACTATATCGATCATTATCCCACCTCCAACTATAAAATTTTCCCAAAATTCTACATTGTTCATGATTCTTACCTATCCCATCTCATAGAACTTGGGCATGAGGAACTGATTACAAAAAATTGAACAAACCCATAAGTGTCAACTCCAACAATGAAAATAGACAATACATAACTTACTATCGGTATAAGTTCTACCACTCCTTCAACTAAGACACCTAAATTAAAAATTCTAAAACCTTATACTATTGGTACTTCTTCCTCTGAAACACAATAAACAACCAATGACTTAACCATGCCTTATAAAATAACAAAAACAAATACAATCAGTCAACCCATAATAACCAAATCTAAAACAAGCATACCTTATCAACATCAATTTCAATGTACTTCCACTACATCTTAAAATGATATAGTGCCATGATATGCACTTATTCAATAAAATTTTCATGGGATATGATGAATGTAATCCTATAGCTGAACTTTCACATCTCCCATCTCAAATCCCTTTCTTAGAACTCATGATAGCTTATCCTCATCATTGTAATAATCTAATACAAATCTTATTAAAAATGAACATCCTTCATCCCCCACCTGTGGGGTAAGAAGCTACTTTGTCAAGATCTGAAGATAACATCCTTTAGCAGTGTGAAGAAATGGATATCCACATTGATGAAATAGTAGATACCTTTATTTCACTCAAATTCCCTATCCCTTCCATGATTCTTGATTAGATATTACTTCGTACAGATGATACTCTATTGTTCATTAGCATCCAAATAAGAGATATCCATGTTAAACATGCATGTATTGATTAAGGTTCAAGCACTTATGTGGCTTCCCTTGATTTTATTAAAAAAATTGGATACTCTGAATGTAACCTTAAATCTACTCAAAGCACATGTAAAGGATATGATAAAAGACAAATGGCTCCTTTAGGTTCTATTTGGCTCCCTATCATGGTTCCCCTTATCCAAACATGTGTCAAAGTCATGATATTTAAATTTCCACCTTCTTATAACATTTTACTCAGTTGACCGTGGACACATTGCATTAGAGCAGTAGCCTCATCAAAATGCCAATGTGTTAAGTTTCCTTAAGATGGTGATATATACAAGATTCAAGGAGAATTTAAACTTTTGAATAATTCCAAGAAAGAGGTGTTTTAAAATACCTACCTTCGAACCTTCACCTAACATCTCATTTCATGAATCATAATGTTTTAATTATCCCATCAATTTTACCAGAGGATACAATGGTTATCCTAAATTGATACGAAACATACTACCTAATCTTCTAGGTTCAAATGATGATGAACCAAATGAGATCAATTTAAAAATTAAAAAAAAAATCTCTCCCCTGACATAATCACTCAATTACCTCCTTTTTAAAAAATTTGATATTGTTAAAAAACATTAAATGACATTCTAGTGCCTCTAAAAAAACTAAAAAACTCTGTCTATCATACCTCTTCGATCGATAAAATCATCAACACATGTACTATTGATATTCATACTCCTAATTATGATGATGGGTACTCTTTAGATGACCCTTTTTTAGTTGGTTTTGCTCGAGCTAAAAATGTAGATATACTTAGATACCATTCTTATTTATAGTGTTATCTTAGTTCTATTCATGCAATTACTTCCCCTTCTATAGTTCTTGATATTAGTTCATCTTTTAATGTTCACAAGTTTGACATGGATCTCTCTCACACACAATATTCCTCTAATTATTGTTGAGCCTCTTTAGAGTATGATTATGGACCATGCAATGATAGGGCCTTATAGGTTAATTATATACCAGTAGCCTTCCAACTTAATTACTCCATAGATGTTAACTACACTACATTAACCAACTGTGAGCTCATATTATCCTATTCTAAATTTCCCTCATAGTAGTGATGGAATATTACCATTGCCTAAGATTAATACTTTACTAGCATGATGGGTAGATGAGCCTTATTTTGAGGTCCATAGAATTGTCAGTCATTGGGCTAAGGATTGTCACTCACATCATGAACAACAAGCCTTAGGTTATACTTTTCCTATAGATAGTTGACCTTCACCATATACTACTAGATGTACTTGTTGCTTCCATGGTACACATAAGCATTCTTCTACTCATTGTTGACAACTTCGGTAGTAAAATGATAAATATCATCTAAATAAGGCACAATCTATAAATAATAGTCTACCACCTCCTACGATAATGGCAAAATACATCCTTAAATATGGGGAAGTATATTGTATTTGGCATCAGTGTACTACACACCATACAGGTAGATGTTGAGTGCTTCAGTAATACTTTCATGACCTTCTACAAACTATGCCTTGACTGACTCAGCCTCATTCTCGAAGACATTCACGAACAAAGATTCCACCTTCGTAGCTTACATATCCCCACAAATCTGAGGATGCTCATCATATTTAGACTTTAATTCCTCACATCTTGTATCCCATATAGGAGATGCCTCATGAGCATCATTATTATTCTGGCATCCTTACCTTCTCTATAGAGATGATACGTCAAGAAGTATTTTCATGACTTTCTGTGAAGATTGAAAAGACTCTAATTAACATCAGAATTCAGCTACATAAGTATGCATTAGATGTTATGGATGATATTTTCCATGAGTTTTATCAGTATTTGTGAACACTTTATGGTGTTTTCTCACATTTTCATTACATTACTACATGATTTAGATTTGATTTATGAGCATATATGGATCTTATATTTCACTTATCATTTAAAAATTTCTTATGGGTTAATTTCATCTTCAAGGATTAATTTATTTTTCATGGCTTAGTTTCATGTTTCATGGATTAAATTCATTATCATTTATTTATCCCTTATTCTCTTTAGGTGGTCTTCTCTTTTATGCTTGTTATGTCATTTTATCTAAAATCAAGTTATTTATTATCATGACATGGTTCTAAATTCACACCCCTTTAACATCTTATTTTTATCATATGATAAGTTAACAAACATATTTCTTATTATATCACTATATCCATAGATATATTTGATCTCCATTTCCCCCCATATCTTCTCTTAATACTAAGCATTCATATGGTTATTATTAAGATCACATACTAGTTTATAGGCAAGCCTAATTATTTAATAACATGAAAAAATCTCTAGGTATTGTGTATCCTGTAACCAAAGCCTACAACTTATTTGTGTTTTTCATTTTTATCACCCATGTTTATTTATTCCAAATCAATATGGAGAAGGAATAAAAAAAGCCATAAAATTTTAAAATCCAAATCATTTTAAACAAGAAGCAATGAAAAAATGAAAAAATAAACATTTATAACTCAAAATCACATCAAAATATGTGATTCATATCTTAGCACATCTCATATTCCTAGTTGCAGCTCAAAATCCAAAGTTGGCCTCATGATAGAGCCGAGGTCTATTGGGGTGCAACAAGCTAATAGACTGAGATAGGAGATTTTAAAATTCTCTCTAGTGCTACCTAATTTCTCACATAAGTACCCCATCTTCATAGTAGACTTATTACTTTGTAAGGTGTCTTGAGGATTGGGGAACATGTTATGGGAAGGTAGGTCCATTTTACTTTTTCCCATATATATATAACATTCGTGAGATGATCTTAATATGACACTTATTTTCTCACAAAGTTTTGTGTTTATTGTGAACAAATATCTTTTAAATTTGACATCCACTAAATTTTTAGTGATTACCTATTTACTTAGTATGTATCATGCCTACTAGGGTTTATTTTAAATACGCGTGTCATGCTTTCTCCATTCCCTATTTCATTACAACATTCCCAATATTCCTCCTTGATGAATCTTGTTTTTGGCTAATCATACACCTTTGGTTTTCCCTTTTGTGAGTTTGTAATGTAAGACCTATAAGACTAGAACTTCTTCACAAACATCTTCTTATAATCCATAAAACCATTTCTCATTATTAGCATTTTATAGACACCAAAAATTTTCATGTGTATTCCCAAGTGCCATGACCCCTAACAGGCCCCTTGGACCCTTTTTCCCTACCTAGGCCTATCTTCAGCAATTTAGCTTTATTAAGCTTAACATGGCCTTTTAGTCTATTTTGGTAGTTAGCCTCAATCGTCGACAGTCAAGATAACTATTAACATTTAGACCAACCATCAACGGTCAAGTTCAACCACCTAATCTTCCCATATGCAACCAACATGTATGCATCACCTACCCTTTTTAAATATCAGACATTTAAATCTCCTTGCAAAGCATTGCATGGATGAGATATATTTAGAAACCCTAGTTACACTCTCTCTTGAACCTTTGGCCCTTGCCTATAAGAAGGAGAAAGTTGTAAGAGCAAATCCATCTGTAATTATTATTAGGAGCTCAGGTACTCAAAGTATTCTCTTGCAGGTCATTCAACATTATCAAGCATTATCATCCCCTTTTTGAGAGCTAACTTGTCACCACCTCTCAACCAAGTCTCCAAACACTGTTACTCTATCAAAATCAAGTTAGATTCCACCCATAGATCAATAATGCCTATCACTCACCTAATTCACTTCAGTGCTTTCTTACATACAGGTCATCCTCCCCAGCCAAAGAGGAGCTCTCCACATTCTTTTGATCTAATGTGCACACTTTTATCAGGTGTTTCTACCATAACCCATATTTTTAGTTTTACTACCTTCTTCTGAATAATAACAAAATTTGAGTGAAATATTCTAGCACACTCAGTGGGACCCTCATCTCTACTTGGGTTTTATTTTTATCCACATCTATATGTTTCTTTCTCTATCTGTGCTCATAATTGAAATCTAAATTTCATTTGGGTCTAAAACATAATGCATCCATTGATTGCTATTTTTTCTAGCTTACTTAGTTTAATTAATAGAATTAGGATTAATCATAACACACTTATGTTACACAACCAAACCACATAATCAATCAAACATCATAACTCACTTGAGACAAGGTCTGATTGGGATTTCATCACCTAGCAGTTACCTTACCCATTCTCGACAATCCTACTTGGAGGTTATTACCAAGAGGAGAACCAACTTAGCTCTCTGGTTAAGTATAAACTTTAGATATCAATATATATTGGCTAAGCACTTAACATCCTTATTGTTGCAAGACTGTGAAGTGAGGAGGTTGGCCCCAATACCAAGCCATGTATTGATTTCAATACAAATTATTTTGAGCACCAAAATTAACTTGAAACTATCTGTAGACTGCTTATATAGTACTTGATCTGCAAGCCAACTTCTATCACATGTTCTCATAAACTAAGGCATAAGCCAAAAATGATCTTAACACTAACTTCAAGCTTAAATTTACTTTCTAGTGTGTTCCTTATTTCCTTGACTATTTTCTTTGTCTTCTTTTTGTTTGAGTGGTGAGTCTATTCTTTTGTATTCTCTACCACTTTTTGTATGGTTACTCGTCAATAATGAAGAGACCTGGTAGAATAAAACCCATCACCTAAATCAACCTCCTCTATCTCTTCATTTATGGAGTACATATCAGAGGTAGAAGATTTACCTCATCCGTTAGGAAGCCCTACTTTCCCTCGAGTATTTCTCCAAGGAGACATGGATTTTACCATTTTTTACATAATAATCTAGTGGCCCTTCAACACTATCTTAACGCCTCTTCTCACCATATCCCAATTTCAACTCCACTTCAAGATCCTCCTTATGGCATGGCATCCCACCTCATGGAGGGTATCCCTATTGCCATGGTCATCACCCAACCTTTGACCTCTCAAACATGTTCATTTACCATCCCCTTCGATGTTATGGCTGAGAACCAACCTATCCAACCAACCGTTACCCTTATACCATCCACCCCCACTAATGACTCCTCTACCTTGGGGACAACCCAACCATCAACCCATCATGTCAAACCTAGCCCATCATTTAATACCTCTTTACCATGCTTAGGGTACCTATCCCTTCTACCTCACCACCCATCAACACAAAGGTCATGACCACCCCCTTGATTACCAATCTAACCATAGCTCAACCTAACTTAGCATCCAAATAATTACCTACATCATCTAACCTCAATTATACCCCTAACCCACAAGGGTATATACCTACTACCTAACCATAGGTAACCACTTATCCTTATATGTCATCTACCCAACCTCCCATAACTTCTTATTAGTATGGGGTCATCTCCCAATCTCCTGTCAATTATCAATATATTCCCTAACCACAATATACACCTTATAAACCCTTAGGTGCACCCATGGACAAAATGGTAACTCTTGAGTCATCCCTTTCAGGAGCCCATAACATTTTATCTTATGACCAAGTCTGTAATGAGCCCATTTAACCTTCAGTCCTTATCAAACGTTATCCAACCCAATGGGAGATTCCAAAATTCACCAAGTTTAATAGTAAGGAAGATCCCCATCAACACTTAAGAGCATACAGGCATTCTTGTTACATGATTGCTTATGATGATGCCTACTTTTGTGCACATTTATTATGTCTCTTTCTGGGTCGATGTTGGACTAGTATAGTGCAATTAAAAAATATACCATCTTCTCCTTTAACCAATTAGCTCAAACCTTCTTTGAGCACTTCTCAATCAACATATCCAATAAAGTCTCTATCACTTATCTTTATTCCATTCACCAATTTGAGGATGAGTCTATAGCTAATTTTGTGGCTCATTGGAGAAGCCTGATCAACTAATTATCATTTTCCTTGCCTCAGCTTGAATTGATCAAACTCTTTACCTGTGCTTGTGCCAAGTACATATCTTCTACATTACATGTCCAAAGCTTCATAACTTTTGATGAAGCTTTTACCATGGCACATAAACTATAGAACCGAGCTATAAACGAGGGTAAATTGAAATTACAAAACAAGAACTCTACCTTCAACACCAATAAATCCTCCTCCTCCAACATAGGTAATGAAGTTAACTCTGAGGCTAAGAATAAGGGAACTGTGAATGCATTCATCATTAAGGCTACCCCACCACCTACTGTCAATCAACAAAACTTTCTCAATCCCTCTAACCAAAGCTCACAGAACCCAAACTGATGCACCCAAAAATAATTTACTCCACTTAGAGAATATTATGTCTCAGTGTTGGAAAATTTACTAAAACCTAACCTTGTACACCTTCCACCCATCAAACTACCCCCATAGTTTTATTCTTCTCATCTAGCACCTGATTGGTATAATGGAAATGACCTTTGTGCCTTTCATTGAGTGATTGAACATGATGTCAGACAATGCAATACTTTTAAGAATGTTATTCAAAGCCTCATTGACAAGGAGGAACTCACATTCGATAATCCCAATGCCCCTCAAAATCAAGCCCTAGACATCTTCAGAAAGCCTTTTCCCAACTAAGCCCCTATCAAATATGAGGACACACAAGTCGAATGCTCTCATGATTCCCACATGGTTAACATGGTCTGTTATACACCTACACATGAGGACCCAACCATCCAATCTACCCAATCTTTTCCCACTTCACTTTTAGAGGTGGAAGAGTCATCTTCGCCTCCATTAGAAATTAAGCTCAAGGATGTTCCTTTCTCCCTAGCCATGCTCGTAGAAGCCTTAGAATCATCACATTCCACCCCAACAAGCATATATGGACAAGTAAATGTTCTTGATTTGCTACCTCCACTAGCTACTCAACAAAACACTAATCCTATGGATATTATTCCTAAAGGATAAGTATTCCTACCAATACCTCCCATGGATGAGCCATTTATCTCAACCTTACTTCCCTCACCTTTGGAAGTTGACCAACTTATTAACCAACATCCTTGACCTGTAATTCTATCTCTTACATCCACTACCCACGAAGCAAAACCAATACACAAACCTTTTTCCACATTAGCATAGAAATTGGAATTTGCCCTAAAACTAGATATGGATCAAGCTACCTTCTGGTGATAGTTAGGCTTCCCTTACATCAACAAACCTGAACCTTCTACCACACCTTTAACCAACCAATCTATCATATTTCAACCACCTCTCAAACCAATCAAAACATCTACCAACCCCTCATGTTCCCCACCAATCAAGGCAATCATGCCTCAAACAAGCAAACCACCACACAAACCTTTTACAAACCTTGGTACCTTCCCTATATGGAGTTTGGTCTACCCATCTCTTAAAGTGGAGTTGACCTCATCTAAAGTTCCACCCAAACCTCAACCCCAACCAACCAAAAGAGTAAAACCATCGAGTAGCCACATGTTTAAGGATTTTTTTTCTTCTACCCTACCCTCTATCTTGGGTCCTCATCCATCAACTCTACCAAATAGGCAAATCCCTTTTAACACATGTCATCCACTGCCACTTATTACACCAACCCAATTACTATTTGATACACCAGTTTTTTCCAAACTATCGATGGATAAACTATCAAACTCAAACCCTCCAACCACTAACATGCCCAAACCAAAACCAATACCTATAAATGTCACCTCACCCAAGATTTCTCTTACCAAACTCGCTCCCATGAAAACACCCCTCTTACCAACCAAAATGACAACCCCCAGGCCTTTCCCACCTCTCGTTGAATCTTATTTAGCCATTTTTCAAAGGTTGTTACAATCTTCTCACTTTACCTTACCTCCTATCAGACCCTTCAACCCTCTTGGTTTAAAATCGGCTTGGTATAATGAGCATCAAATTTGTTCCTATCACATGACACCTAGACATGACATCAAGAACTACAAATCTCTCCAAACCTTTATCCATTAGCTATATAATGAGGATGATCTCTTACTGGAAGAGCTTCCCTTGACCCCTCTACTAAGGCACCCACTGGCCATTTGCTAACATGTATTGCATCCTCCACTCTCACCTCAGAAAGATAGAGAATCTACCCAACCTCCTATCACATCATTCCCCTCTATCCATACCATTAATGTAATCACACGATCACAACAAAGGGATAAAGGGAAATCCAAAGTGTCCATTTCATGGACATACCCACCTACTCATCCTAAACTAAACTCAATCCGACCCTTTCCATGCTCAGCTCTACCCAAAGTAACCATCTTAGGCACCTTTGAGGATAATCCTTTTGAATCCATTAAGAGGGTCATTTTGAAGCAACTTCACCAAACTCTAGCTAAGATGAGCCTCGATGAGCTCATTTCCACCTCATCTCACCATCACCAAGCCATGATAGAGGCTATGCAAGCTATTGAGGTCCAACCAGGAGACTCCCAACCTATAGAGGCCTCCTTCGATGCTCTCTAACTCTTTACCCTTGTCACCTTCAAGGTCTTGGAGATACCTTTCATCCACCCCAAAGACCCAGATCCACCTCTCTTTATCACTACCCATATCAACTAAACCCATGTCAAATGGGTTATGATTGATGGGGGATCTAGTATCAATATCATCTCTTCTCATGCCTATGACTGACTCAAAATATCAGATAATGTCATGTCTGACACTTTAGCCATCCTTAGATTCCTTAATGACACTATGACCACTACCTTGGGCAGCATTGTCCTTCACATTCTTTTAGGTCCTCACACGCTCCCTGGAATTTTCTATGTAGTTGAAGGTAAATTTTAGTGCAATGTTTTACTAGGGAGACCTTGGATCCATGCCATGGATTATGTACCTTCTACCCTCCATCATTGTGTCAAGTTTGAATATGAAGGTCAAGTGGTTACCATACAAGCTGACCCTAGCCCTTTTATAACATGCAAAATGACTTACTGATCCAATGATGTTCTCTTACCTCCATCCAAAGCATCATAAAAGCCACCACCCATGAAAGCTAAAGCCATTGTTTCCCCTTCTATGGAATCATTTACTAGTTCATCTAATTATGTGGACCAAATACCCACTACTGATCCCTTAGAGTCTACATTTCAATGCCTTACCCTTAGAAAATACCATCTCTTCACCTTGGATGCCCTCCCTACTCCCCAAGAATATGGGAAACTCAACCACCACCTGAGTTACGACCCCAACATTAGAGTTGTTATCCCTTTAGGGCCTCTTAACCATCAAACTCATTTTTTATATGGGGGAATTGACAAGCCACTTAACATTTCCATTACCCACCCTTCACCTCAACCATTTACCTCTAACTTCTGTTACTTGGACAAACCCAACTTTGCCAAACTATACCTTCATAGGTGTGCCTAAAAGGGATTTGGTTTAGGATGGTATAAACATGGCCCACACATGTTGACTTTGATTGAGACCTGCAAGCCTCATGAGAAACATGACCTCTACTTCATTGTACCCAATAGAAGAAGGCCAAACAAACTACTCCTACCATTATCGAAGAAGAACCCCCTTCCTTGCCAACATCCTCTCCACCTGTGAGTGAAGATGAGGACATCATCCCACCCATTTTTTTTTGTCAACATGATTACCCTTGGCCCCATGACTTATCAATTAGAGGGGGCATCCATATCCATCCCTTTGACCCATCCTAAACCTATGGGAGAAGACTCTCCTACCATTAACACTGTGTAGTGTTAAGATGATGATGTTATTCTCACCTATTAGTGCACCAAATTCCTCCATCCACAAATCTTTACCTCTAGAAACCTCAACCATGTTGAATAAAGCTACCACAAACATTGACATAGTTACTCTGAACAACCCCCATGTCATCAAGCTTGGCAAAACTCTCACCCCTGAGGAACTACAAGACTACTTGACCTTCCTCCATGAGCATAACATTGCATTCACTTGGTATTATGATGATATGCCAGGTATTAACCCAGCCATTACCACCCACAATATCATCACCAATCATGACATCAAACTAGTCAGACATAAACTTTATTGAATACATCCTCGTATGGCCCTCCCTCCTTGTCAAAAAAGAGCTTCAATGCCTCCTTTTAGTTTACTTCATTTAACCCATATACTATCCCTAATGGGTTTTAAACATTGTATCTATCAACTATGTATCTTTGTGGACTTTCATGACTTGAACCTCACCTACCCAAAGGATGAATTTCCTTTACCTAGCATTGACCAACTTGTCAATCTTACAATAGACCATAAGATGTTGTCACTCATGGATGGATTTTTAGGTTATAATCAAATCCTGATTTCCCCTAAAGATCAACACAAAACTCCTTCATCACCCCATGGGGGACTTTTTATTATAGGGTCATGCCCTTTGGCCTTAAGAATGCTAGTGCAACTTACCATCAAGCCCTGACATATATTTTTCACAACCTTATCCATACAATCATCAAAGACTATGTGGATGACCTTCTCGAGAAGTCCATGTTTTGCAAAGACCATTTAGTCATCCTTAAGATTATCTTTGAATGACTTATCCATTATCATGTCCACCTTAATCCCAAGAAATGCATTTTTGGGGTCTTGTCAGGCAAACTTCTTGGCTTCATCATTTCCCTTCGAGGAATTGAAGTTGATTCGGCCAAAATTAAATCCATCCTTTTAATTCTACTTCTGACCAATCTTAAACAACTCTATAGCTTGTAGGGGAAACTTCAATCCATTCATCTCTTCATCTCCCAACTCTTTGATCGATATCAGCCCTTCTACCACCTCTTGAACTAGGATATCTCTTTTAAGTGGAACATCGATTATCAAAAGGCCTTTGATGCACTCAAAGAGTACCTGCTATCCCCACATATCCTTACACCTCCTAAAGATGATCAACATTTCTACCTCTATATCTCCACCACAGACCACTCCCTAGGGGTAATGCTTACCCATCGAGATGAACAACACAAAGAGTAAGCCATCAATTACATTAGTCATACACTAGTCAAATATGAGACTCGATACACACATACTAAAAAACTATGTGTAGCCCTAGTATTTATGGCCACTAAAATTCACCACTACCTCCTTAACCATAGGAATTTTGTCATCACCAATACTGACCCCCTCAAATACATGCACTCTAAACCATACCAAAACTAGTGTATGTCTAAGTGGCTCATGCTTTTAGCTAAATTTGACCTTGAGTTTCTCTAATAAAAATTGATCAAGGCGTAGGTTATCATTGACCAATTGGCTGAAGCACCCATAAAGGACAACCAACCTCCCCCTCTTGCATTTCTAGATGAGTTCATTGTAAGCTTATCTCAAGTGAATTTCACCAATCAGGTAACCATGTTTTTGATGGTTCCAAATGTCAGCATTGTGGGGGAGCTAGTATCATCCTTATCCCCCTTATCGATGAACCACTTCCTTTATCCTTTAAATTTGAATTTGAATGCACCAACAACATGGCTAAATATGAAGCCCTAGTAATAGGTCTCCAAACTACTTTAGCCATAGGAGTCAGAACAATCAATATCTTTGGTGACTCCCAACTTGTGATCAACTAAGTTACCATCATTTACCAATGTAAGAATGAGGTTTTACAGTTATATAAGCAACTAGTTACAGAACTCCTAGCCTCACTCGAATGTTACCATATTCAAACCACCCCATGATCTACCAAAAAAATTGTTGATACCATGGCTTTACTTGCTTCTCAGATCCCGTCAGCACCCTTGGACTCCAAACTATTAGTCATTATCCATCGCCTAACCAAGCCCTCCTACATCAAGACAAACACTCCAAACATCTTTAGTGTGGAGGAGATCCTACCTGACCTTTGGTACCAACAAACCTTTAACTACCTTCACCTTAGCATAATTCCCTCTAGCCTCTCTAGGAATGCCCATTGGGCATTTATTCAGAGCACCTCTTGTTATATCATTATGGGAGGAATCCTCTATAAATGAGGCTTAGATGACCTCCTTTTTTGTTGCCTTTGTGGTCCAAAAGCCTCTTGTTGATATGACCTAAGTTCCCCAAACCTCTGACACAACTTGTCAGATTTAAGAGCACACATGATTACCATTGTACAAGCAACTTAAACATGCAGAAATAACCAGAAGAACAAATAACTATCAATGAGAAAACACACATAATATGAGAGGCAACACACAATTGTATTCAACTCATTACAAAGAAAATTACAATAAAGAGATCACACTCTTTCTTCCACCTCTGTGAGGCTTCCTCCTCAAGGGCTCCAAGTAATCTTCCCACCTAAGTAATCTTTTCTCATAGGTCACAACTAACAACTAA
This sequence comes from Torreya grandis, assembly GCA_037957365.1. Lineage (NCBI taxonomy): Eukaryota > Viridiplantae > Streptophyta > Pinopsida > Cupressales > Taxaceae > Torreya > Torreya grandis. Next base: position 4,140,735 of record JARHVA010000188.1, read on the forward strand.
CACAAGCTGTTGTTCACCTCATTGTACATCCAGTACAATCGAGTACGAATCGGTACTCCAAGTAGATCTCACCATGATCCTGCTCCTGATGTATTGCTGTCACCTTGATCTTGCTCCCCCACCGATCCTAATCTGACCCTCACATACACACATCCCTACAGACCAATCTGATCTTACTTATCCCATGTAGATCTCCACCATGATCTTACAACACCCTGCATATCAAACTTGATCTTACATACACGGGGAATCCTACCTGATCCCACCATCGGAAGAACTCTCCAAGCTCCACACTTGGGTTCTACAAGTTCTACATAGTTCTTCACTTAACAATATAGCCCATGAGTCTATTATATAGATCTCATGCATACATTGATTAGATAGGCGGCTCAAAGACTCGAATTGGTCTTTATCATGTAAACTCTGCGTTCACTTAACTAACTATTTGTCAACAGCAGTTCTGACCACCACAGGTGACCAACGTCGGTCCCTACCTGACTGGAGGTGACCGACACTGGCCGATCTCCTGTCGATGTCAGTTTCCCTTACACTGTCCCCTGATCGATGTCGGTTTTGGCCTGTCGACGCCGGCAACTATCAAGCTCTAAAAACCTCCTTGTTTACCTTAGGTGAAGCTTTTAGCTCCACACCCTAACAATCTCCCACTTGGAGATAAAGCGCTACACCTGTACCCATACTAGTACTCTGTCCAATCTGCATCCTGGCTTGTATTCCTCTTCAAACTCCCACTTGAAGACAGCCCACCACACTCCTTGTGGTGTTAATCCTGTGCCTGAATTTCTTCATCCTTAGCATACCTTCTTCTGTCATTGCTATACTCCCACTCAATCAGAAACCCTGTGAATGACCTGTAATCAACAAACAACTAACCAAATCTGGGCATCTGTTAGTCAAACTCACTTTGAGAACATCCAACCTCGCTCTGATACCATTTGATAGGACCTAAGTTCCCCAAAGCTCTGACACAACTTGTCAGATTTAAGAGCACACATGATTACCATTGTACAAGCAACTTAAACATGTAGAAATAACCAGAAGAACAAATAACTATTAATGAGAAAACACACAGAATATGAGAGGCAACACACAATTGTATTCAACTCATTACAAAGGAAATTACAATAAAGAGATCACACTCTTCTTCCACCTCTGTGAGGCTTCCTCCTCAAGGGCTCCAAGTAATCTTCCCACCTGAGTAATATTCTCTCATAGGTCATAACTAACAACTTACACAAGCTATTGTTCACCTCATTATACATCCAGTACAACTGAGTACGAACTGGTACTCCAAGTAGATCTCACCATGATCCTGCTCCTGTTGTATTGCTGTCACCTTGATCTTGCTCCCCCGTCGATCTTGTTCTGACCCTCGCATACACACATCCCTATAGACCAACCTAATCTTACTCATCCCATGTAGATCTCCACCATGATCCTACAACACCCTGCATATCAAACCTGATCTTACATACATGGGGAATCCTACTTGATTCCACCATGGGAAGAACTCTCCAAGCTCCACACTTGGGTTCTACAAATTCTACATAGTTCTTCACTTAACAATACAACCCATGAGTCTATTATATAGATCTCATGCATACATTGATTAGACAGGTGGCTCAAAGACTCAAACTGGTCTTTATCATGCAAACTCCGCGTTCACTTAACTAACTATTCGTCAACAGCAGTTTTGACCGCCAGAGGTGATCGACGTCGGTCCCTGCCTGACTAGAGGTGATTGACGCCAGCCGATCTCCTGTCGATGTCGGTTTCCCTTGCACTGTCCCATGACTGACGTCGATTTTGACTTGCCAACGTCGGCGACTGTCAAGCTCCAAAAACCTCCTTGTTTGCCTTAGGTGAAGCTTTTAGCTCCACACCCTAACACTCGTGCCATCATAGAGACACATAATGGTATATATGGGGGTCAATTTAGTGGGCTCACTATGGCCAAGAACATCCTCTACCTAGGCTATTACTGGCCCACCCTCGAACAAGACTACTATGATTACATGAAAAAATGTGTCAAGTGTCATCAACAAGCTAATTTACATCATGTACCTAGTATTGGCCTTTGCTCATTGGTGAAATCAACCCCCACTCTTTACAATGACATCATTCTATCATTATTATAACTGAATATTTTACAAATAGGTGGAAGTTATTCCACGTATCTTGATGAAAGCTAAAAAGATTGTCAAATTCATCACCCATCATATTATCTATCATTTTGGTGATCCCCATAAGATCATCACCGACAATGGAAAATATTTCAAAAACAAACAAGTTTAGGGCCTTTGTGACGTATTTGGTATTAAACTCAACTTTTCATCACCTTATCACCCACAAGCAAATAAATAATCTGAAGCCTCTAACAAAACCCTTAACAACATGCTTGCCAAAATGGTCAATGCCTTAGGGTAAGATTTACACTTGCACATCCCCTTTACCTTATAGTCATATCGTACTAGCATCTAAACCCCCATTGGTGCTACACCCTTTTCTCTCATCTTTGGAGCCGAAGCCATCTTGCCTCTTGAAATCCAAATACCTTCTATTTGCATATCATTGTGTAACCTCATTTCATAGGATGATTACCATCAAAAATGTTTAGGCCAACTTGAACTACTCGATGAGCATCATTTAGCCACCCTTTCCCATCTTCATGTCTATCAAGAACGAATCAAACGAGCCTATAACAAACACCTAAAAGTCTTAGAATTCAACATCATAGATCTTATCCTCAAGAAAAACCAACATGTCACTAATATGGAGAAAAGCAAAAGGGGAAATGTTGATTTCAATTGGCTTGGACCCTACATCATTACTCATAATTATGGATCAAGGGCTTATCATTTGTCCTACCTTGAAGGAAAATGAGAACTTGAGCCTCTCAATGCTTCGCATCTGCATCCCTTTTATTTATTACATAGGGATCACAATTATCATTTGTTTAACTTAAAATCATCCCTTGTAACCACATTCACTTCCCTCTTTTTTGGGGCAATTGACTAAAACTAAATCATGTGATTATCTATCACAATTATATCCTAATCTTGAACTATAGATACCATGGCTCTATCCATGGTATGATTCTCATAGTACTTCCCATCTCTTTGAGAGTGGTTCCTATGGTCTTTGTTACCTATACCTCCTTTTCACCTACTGGCACCCCATGTCAGCTTAGTTTTGCTTTCATAAAGGTAATGCATTGAGCATGTATGAACATGTCTATGTCAATCAACCTCAAGAAATAGTAACAAAAATATCAAATGGAAACTATGGGACATCCTTAACATCCATAGACTACTCCCTTGAAGGACAACTATTGGAAATTCATTCTAAAATTGCAAAATATAAGGTAGACTGCTCCCTTGAAGGATAACTATCAAAATCATTTGAACTAACCATATGAATCCAGACCACTCCCTTGAGGGATGGATGGATAAAACATTAGTCAAAGCTAGCAATTTCTTAGAAGCTTCCCACATTGATTAGCTTCCCTGACCCTTAAGCAAAAGTCAAAAGCAATTAAAAAGGCAACAATTTTATTTTGAAGCCACAATCGACTCTCCTACACAATAATAAAATTGGGAAAATTGCAATCATCTCTTCCTAGTAGACTTCATGAATTGATCAGTATACACTTTATATATAGACATAAACTTGTTTATACCTCCTCTTTGGACACCTACATTAAAGGCATACTAATCTCGCTAACGGTTCTAGTTCTACCCATTCTCCCTCCACATACCATATGCACGGGACTATGAGCTCACTTGACACAATGTTATCAAAATCCATATCTATCAACTGAGGCATGCAAATACGAAACATTTGAGAGGCTTAGGTTCACTAAGCCAATCCAATTTTGGGTTTCATATCGATCTTTACCAATGAAAAGGCATCATGTTATTTTTCATATCTTTTATTAGTCTATGTAAGCCTATAAACATGAACAACAAACAATATACCAAAAGCAAGAACATCATCAACTAGGTCAACAAATAACATCATCTATCCACCATAGGCACAATGTAAATATATAGTCGTTAGCCACAAACGCTCACCTATCCATCACATTGTGTAAACTTCTGAATATGTTATTACACCATAAACCAAGAACCAAAATATCATATCATATACCTGTTGTCAATTAGACCTTCACCCTTATGAAGTTAGTTTCAAGCCTTCACAGTTTTCTAAAACATTGAAAGAATCCAAGGCTGTGGGTGACCTAATTAGTGGATTGAATCTCTAGATTATAAGGGCTAGCTCCCTTTGGTGTATCAATTAGGATCTTTGCCCTATGCTACAAACTACTTGGAAAAGAGAGATAAACATGAATGAAAATCCTACCTAATGATGGTGATACACCTATATTTTTTTATTGATCCACTCAATTAGAGCTCCTAATGATCTGAGCAACATTTCAGGTGACAATTCGATGATGGTTCTACCCTAATTGGTTGCAAAACTTTTGGGAGCCATAACTTTTGCACCATAGCTCTATTTGACTCCTCGTTTGAATCATTAGAAAGATAAGAATGAGGAGAATGTGATGAGATGGAATGGATCTATTCTCGATGTGTTTTGACCCCTAAAATCCTAATAGAAGTGTCCTAAATTTTAATTTTAATAGCGTAGTCTAAAAATAGTAAGTTTCTAAAACTAATAATTTTTCAAATTCTATAATGTTGTAAATTGTGGAAGTCAAACCAATTTATCTCCTTAGAGATTGGTGACCTTCCACATCCTCATTGTACCTTCAAAATATGTATAAAAATAGATGTGGCTTGAAAAACCAATCAGACATCTCTTCCCAGAGATAGGCATATGTTTTATTTGCAATTTTGTGCAATAAAACATCTCTTCTCAAAGATAGCATTATTATTTGTGTGTTCTTAAAATATTCTTCAACCAAAACTTTCAAGTTTTGGATCACCTAAAAACACTAATTTAGATAAGAAGAAGTTTGAACTTTCAACTCGAATTGACCAATATGCAATAATTTCATGAAAAGGTTTAATTTGGTAACTAGAACTTAAAGAAAATGAAAGAATAGGCCTGATTGAAGGCACTAATTAGCCACTTACATCCACTAAAATTCTATCCAAAAGACACTTCAACATAGAGCATGACTTGCATAATTTGACTAGCTAGTAACTAGGTAAGAATCAAGACTTGGCGAGGAAGAAAAAAATTATCACTTATGCAAATCAATGACATAAATACACTATACCAGCAGCTAGCATCTAAAAACAACAATCCTTCTATGAATATGAAAAAGGGTTACAACTCAATCTTTGGTAGAATTTGATCTTATCAAAAGAGGGATACAATTCAACGCTGAAAAGCCAACTTATATAGAAAAATACACAACAACCAAGAGGTTGGCATTGAAACTAGAAGAAGACAACTCTTTCATTAGCCAAAGTCCAATATTTGTTATGCCAAGATAACAAAGCCTTCTAAATTTATCTTTTCTTGTCTTTTATCCTGCATGAAGAATCCTTTGGCATTAAAAATAGATGGTGGGCTCATCTTGGGTTGCTCTTTCAACATGCATGAAATCCACACCCACCTCCAAAAATAGAACTCTTCTTGAGCTGTTGGAACATTTGAAAGGCTTCTCTTTGCATGAAAACAATGCTAATGCCAAACTTAAAATTCTATTTAAACTGGTGAAATGTTGGAAAACCTTAAAACTAGTAAGAGTGCATACGTGTAAATCACGTTAATCTCTCCAACATTAAACAACTTTAGTCCTTCATGCAAATGAGTCTTCATCTTTAGAATTGAAGGTGTCGTACTAAAATGGTTACACTTGGATGTGTCTAATCATTCTTAGACTACTTTGCATGAAGAACCCTTTAATCTATTTATATTCACTGTTGACATCTCTCGCTTTATCTAGCTCTTCATTACTATGCACGTTCAATAGCCATTTGTCTATATCTTTTTCCCCTTGCATGTATTTGTCTCGAGTTTATTTTTGTGGGCCTTTTCATCTCTTTTCTTTGTCTTTTTTCATTAGCCTTCATAATTTTATCAAGTCATTTTCCTAAAGACAAATTATATGTGGGAATTGTCTCAGACTTCTCTCTTCATCTTGTTCTCTTTATTTCCTTCAAACAAAAAGTTTAGAGGAAAATTTCTCCTAGCTCTTTGTCTTTTGCTCAGACTTTCACTTGGAAAACCTTTCAAAGGAATTCCTTCTGACAATTTATCTGAAGGAATTCCTTCAGACTTCTCTTCTGCTTGAATTGTTTTCACTTTCATGTGGATAAATTATCTGTGAGAATTCAAGTCCTTATCTTTATCATTACCTGTGGGTTATCTCTCTTGAAAAGTCTTGTGAAGGAATTCTTTTAGATAATTTGTTCAAAGGAATTCCTTCAAAATTTTTGCCATGGCCTCTCTTTTCTTTCAAACTTTCTGTCAAGTCATTTTTCCACAAACAAATTATTGGTGGTAATTGTCTCTTGGGCCTTTCCAAAATTACTCTTCCGAATTCTATGATGAACTTTATTGAAGGGTAGATACCCTTCAGGACTCTCAAAAAGTGTCTCTCAAAACTTTTGTGTGTCCCCTCAGCTTTGTGAAAAGGACCCTTAGAGTTTTTTCAAGTGCCCCTCAAAAAATTTCCAAGTGGAATCTTCTTCTGAAAAGTGCCCTTCAAAATTATGTAAATGGTCCTCTTTCTTTCAGCTTTTATCTCTCAGATAAAATGTCTGAAGCTTTGGTTCATACATTTTTTCCTTTGAATTTTGCAAATGAACTCTACCCTTTGAGAAATACCTTCTTCCGAAGGGTATATACCCTTCAGGTTTCTTGTAAAGGACCTTCAAAAAACTTGCCAATGTCCTTCTCCATGAAGTGCCCTTAGAGATTCCTTAATGAACCCTTAGACTTTTGTTTTGAACCTTTCTGAAGGGTATGTTCCCTTCGATATTTTTGTAATGTCCCATTTCCTTCAGATTTTTCTCAACTATCCTTTTTTGAAGGGATAATAACCCTTCAGTCTTTTCATTTTGAATATTATCGAAGGGTATGTGCCCTTTGAGATTTCTACAAATGTCCCTTTCGAATCATGATGAGCCCTTCAAAACTTAGACCCTTCACTAAGTACCCTTTATGAAAAATGTTAAAGTCATTCGACCTTTGGAAAATAATCCTTGAGCCTTTTTGTAATGGATCATTCCTCTTGTATTTATTTTAGACAAAAGTTTGAAGGAATTATGTCTTAAGCCTTTTAAAAGTATTCCCTCAGCCTGGCAATCTTCCCCTTCTTCAAAAGGCATCTTTAAGCAAAGTTATGAATGATAGAGGTTACAATTTTGACCTATAGGGTCAGAAATTATCAACATTTTTGGTGATTCTGCTAGGAAGCATGTCTGTTATGCTTAAGAACCTAGCCATATACATGATATAGAACTCACAAAAACAATGGTAAACCTGGTCCATGACTACAAATCTACTTTGACTGAACATGAAGTAACCTTCATCCTTCAAAATAGAAGGGAAAAGACAAAATGAGAAAGCTAACTAACAAAACAAATGTGCAAACAAGAACTTATTGGAACAAAACATAATGGAACTACTGTGCATGAACAACAATTGGAAGAAACCAAAACAACTATGTACAAAGAGCTTTGCTCTTCAATAACAATGTTTCAGATGTATCCCATTGACTAGGATTGGAAGCTCCTGACCATGAAACTTTGTAAGTTGGAAAGCATTATGGAATTTGCAGCTAGAAATTATGTATGGTCCACTCCAGAGAGAATCAAACTTGGTGTGCCTTCCTAGTTTAGCTCTATCCTCATCACACTTAAGGACCAAATCTCTTTTAAAACTTCATGAAGAAGCTCCTTTGTCAAAATTTCTCTTCACCTGTGCTTGATGAATTTCCATGGCTAGCATGGACTAATTTTTTGTCTCTTCCAACTCCATAAGCTTAGCATACTTGATATTAATAGGCTCATTCTCTAATAATTCAAGTTGATGCATTAGTTTTAAAGTAGAAAACTCAAGAGAAATGGGTAACCTTGCTTCCTTACCATATACCAACTTGTATGGAGAGTTGGATATTGATATTTTGTAGGTGATCTTATCAGCCCATAGAGTTGACTTCAACTTGAGATGCCATGACCTCTAATTGTCTTCAATAGTCATTATGATCCTCAATAGGTTCTTATTCTTAGATTCAACAAGGCCATTGCCTTGTGGATAATAGTTAGATGAAGAGCTGAGATAAATTCCATGTTAGACAACCCATTGACTAATCTTAGATCCCATAAAAGCCATTGCATTATCAGAAATAATAGTTGAAGGAACTCTAAACATAGTAATTAAACCTTCACAAAAATCAAGAACATTAATTTTGTTTGCTTCTTTTAATGCTACTACTTTTATCCAACGTGTGAAGTAATATGTAGCTATTAGAATCCATTTATGACCTAAACTTGAAGGAGGATTAGTGAAGCCAATAAATTCCAATCCCCATTGAATAAAGGGTTGATCCACCATAATTGGTTGAAGAGGTAAGGCTTCAATCTTGACTTTTCCTACAAACATAACACATTGTTTGCACTTTCTAACCCATGCATGGTAATCAACAAATATACTAGGCCAATAGTACCCACCCCTCATGATCTTAAGTGTTGTAGTGCTTTCATAAAAATGTCCTCCACCATGCCCATCATGGAATTCTTCAAGCAATCTTTGAGTTTGGTTTAGTTCTACACATTTTAGCAACATGCCATTGATATCTTTCTTGAACAACACACCATCAATAAGAAAAAATGGAATTTACTACAACCTTAAATATCTTCTTTTTGAATCATTGAGATGAGAGGGATAAATACCATCTTGGAGATAACTTACCAAGTCATGAAACTAGCTAGAAGATGAGGTATGACCAGCTGTAACCTCTTCATCATTTGACACCAAAACAAGCTCATTAGCCTCTTGTAAGTCTTGTGATAGATTCTCACACAATCCTTTGCCTCTAACCAACTTTGTGACCTTAATTTCCATGTCATATTCCATTACCTTGGCTATCCAACTATCCCTCTTCTCATTTATATCCTCATTCAAAATAAACTCTTTGATGCTTGGATGGGCAACCATTAGGTGTATCTTATTGTTAGACAACATGTGTCTAAACTTATTAAGAGATATTATGACTAAAAATACATGCTTTTAAATAAAAGAATACCTTTTTTCATACTCTTCCAAGCCTTGGCTATATAAATCTATTGGCTACTCTAAGGACTCATGATTCTATTGCATAAGAATGCTTGAAATGGTGTCCATATTAGCATAAGTGTACAAAATGAAATATTTAATGAAATATAGATTTATAAGCATAGGAGCACTAGTAATGGCCTTCTTAATATCCTCAAAATCTTTTATTCCTTCTTTAGACCAGATGAAATTCTAATTTCTCTTTAGCATGGCTGTAAGTGGCTTAGCTAAAATGGCAAAATCAGAAATATATCTCCTTATGAAATTGATTTTCCCAAAAAAGCTTTGCAAAGCCCTTTTGTGCTTAGGGAAGGAGAGTGCAAGAATGGATTGAATCCTTTCAGTATCTATACTTAAATCATGCTTTGAAACAACATGTCCAAGAAGCTTACCTTCATGAACTGAAAAAAATAAACTTTTGGGGATTTAGAGATACCCCAAATTGCCTACACCTTTTGAACACTTGCTTGAGATGAACCATGTGATCTTATACATTCTTTGAAAACACTATTATATCATCCAAATAAACAAGTACAAACATGTTAAGAAGGCCTTAAAATGACATATCCATTGCTCTTTGAAAGGTTTCTCCAGCATTAGACAAACTGAATGGCATCTTTCTATATGCAAATGTTCTCCACTTGGTTATGAAGGTTGTCTTAATTTGGTCTTCTTCTTTAACAAAAAATTGATTGTAGCCACTATATCCATCCAATATAGAAAACCTCTCTGAACTTGCAAAAATCTATAAAATTTATTCCATTGATGGCAATGGATAGTGATCTTTAAGTGAAGACCCATTTAAATCACAAAAGTCAAAACACAAATGAATATCACCATTTTTATTCCATACCAGAACAAGATTTACCACCCAAGTTGAGTGCTTGATTGGAAATATAATAGCTAATTCTATGAGCTTGTGAAGCTCAATTCACATCAAAGGCTCAATCTTTGGATTGGTGGGTCTTTATCTTTTTCTCACTAGTTTAGTTTTCTCCTGTACCTCAATGGTGTGTTGAGCCAAACTTGAATCAAATCCTTTGAGATAACTATACTACCATGTAAATATATCAACAAAAACTATGCATAACTTAATGAAACCTTTCTTTTTTGAAGGAGTGCATACCTTACCTAATTTTAAAATCTTACTAACTACAATCTCTACATTGTCATAATGCTCTTCCTTTGTTGACAAGGATGATTTCTCCTTTCTTAGCTCATCATCTCCACTGAAAATGTTCTCAAGTGTGACCAATCCTTTGGGAAGCTTATTCATTTTTAGTTGCACATTATGATCACCATACTGCTATAAGTGATTTGACTAGTTTCTTGAAGAAAACTTAGCCTCTTCGAGATTTCTACAAATGTCCCTTTGGAATCATGACGAGCCCTTCAGAACATAGACCCTTCACTGAGTACCCTTCGGGAAATATGTTAAAGTCATTCGACCTTTAGCAAATAATCCTTCAGCCTGGTCCTCTTCCCCTTCTTCGAAAGGCATCTTTAAGCAAAGTTCTGAATGATAGAGGTTACAATTTTGACCTATAGGGTAAAAAATTGTCAACATTTTTGGTGATTCTGCTAGGAAGCATGCCTGCTATACTTAATAACCTAGCCATATACATGATATAGAACTCACAAAAACAATGGTAAACCTGGTCCATGACTACAAATCTACTTTGACTAAACATGAAGTAACCTTCATCCTTCAAAATAGAAGGGAAAAGACAAAATGGGAAAGATAACTAACAAAGTAAATGTGCAAACAAGAACTTATTGGACCAAAACATAATGAAACCACTGTGCATGAACAATAATTGGAGGAAATCAAAACAACTATGTACAATGAGCTTTGCTCTTCAATAACAATGTTTTAGATGTATCCCATTGACTAGGATTGGAAGCTCCTGACCATCCAACTTTGTAAGTTAGAAAACATTATGGAATTTGTACCTATAAATTATGTATGGTCCACTCTAGAGAGAGTCAAACTTGGTGTGCCTTCCTGGTTTAGCTCTATCCTCATCCCACTTAAGGAACAAATCTTGTTTAAAACTTCATGAAGAAGCTACTTTGTCAAAAGTTCTCTTCACTTGTGCTTGATGAATTTCCATGGCTAGCATGGGATAATTTTTTGTCTCTTCCAACTCGATAAGCTTAGCATACTTGATATTCATAGGCTCATTCTCCAATAATTAAAGTTGATGCATTGCTTCTAAAGTAAAAAACTCAAGAGAAATCGGTAACCTTGCTTCCTTACCATATTCTAGCTTGTATGGAGAGTTGGCTATTGATTTTTTATAGGTGATCCTATCAGCCCATAGAGTTGACTTCAACTTGAGATGCCATGACCTCTAATTATCTTCAATAGTCCTTATTATGATCCTATAGGTTCTTATTCTTAGATTCAACAAGGCCATTGCCTTATGGATAATAATTCGATGAAGTGCTGAGATAAACTCCATGTTGGACAACCCATTGACTGATCTTAGATCCCATGAAAGCCATTGCATTATCAGAAATAATAGTTGAAGGAACTCCAAACCTAGTAAGTAAACCTTCATAGGAATCAAGAACATTAATTTTGTTTGCTTCTTTTAATGCTACTACTTCTGTCCAATGTGTGAAGTAATCTGTACCTGTTAGAATCCATTTATGACCTAAATTTGAAGGAAGATTAATGAATCTAATAAATTCCAATCCCCATTGAACAAAGGGTTGATCTAACACAATTGGTTGAAGAGGTAAGGCTTCAATCTTGAGTTTTCTTACAAACATAACACACTGTTTGCACTTTCTAACCCATGCATGGCAATCACCAAATATACTAGGCCAATAATACCCACCTCTCATGATCTTAAGTGTTGTAGTTCTTATAGAAAAATGTCCTCCACCATGCCCATAATGGAATTCTCCAAGCAATCTCAAAGTTTGGTTTGGTTCTACACATCTTAGCAACATGCCATTGATATCTTTCTTGAGCAACACACCATCAATAAGAAAAAATGGAATTGACTGCAACCTTAAATATATTCTTTTTGAAGCATTGATATGAGAGGGATAAATACCATCTTGGAGATAACTTACCAAGTCATGAAACCAACTGAAAGATGAGGTATGATCAGATGTAACCTCTTCATCATTTGACACCAAAACAAGCTCATTAGCCTCTTATAAGTCTTGTGATAGATGCTCACACAATCCTTTGCCTCTAACCAACTCTGTGACCTTAATTTCCATGTCATATTCCATTACCTTGGCTATCCAACCAGTTCTCTTCTCATTTATATCCTCATTCAAAATAAACTCTTTGATGCTTGGATGGGTAACCATTAAGTGTATCTTATTGTTAGACAAGAAGTGCCTAAAATTCTTAAGAGATATTATGACTAAAAATACATGCTTTTCAACAAAAAAATACCTTTTTTCATACTCTTCCAAGCCTTGGTTGTAGAAAGCTATTGGCTACTTTAAGGACTCATGATTTTGTTGCATAAGAATGCTTGAAATGGTGTCCATGTTAGCATAAGTGTACAAAATGAAATATTTCATGAAATCTATATTTATAAGCATAAGAGCACTAGATATGGCCTTTTTAATATCCTCAAAATAATTTATTCCTTCTTTAGACTAGATGAAGTTCTAATTTCTCTTTAGCATGGCTATAAGTGGCTTAGCTAAAATGGCAAAATTTGAAATATATCTCCTTATAAAATTGATTTTTCAAAAAAAAGCTTTGCAAAGCCATTTTGTGCTTAGGGAAGGAGAGTACAAGAATGGATTGAATCCTTTCAGTATATATGCTTAAACCATGCTTTGAAACAACATGTCCAAGAAGCTTACCTTCATGAAATGAAAAAAACAAACTTTTGGGGATTTAGAGATACCCCAAATTGCCTACACCTTTTGAATACTTGCTTGAGATGAACCATGTGATCTTCTACATTATTTGAAAACACTGTTATATCATCCAAATAAATAAGTACAAACATGTTAAGAAGGCCTTGAAATGCCATATCCATTGCTCTCTGAAAGGTTTCTCCAGCATTAGACAAACTAAATGGCATCTTTCTATATGCAAATGTTCCCCACTTGGTTATGAAGGTTGTCTTAAATTGGTCTTCTTCTTTAACAAAAAATTGATTGTAGCCATTATATCCATCCAATAAAGAAAACCTCTCTAAACATGCAAAAAGCTATAAAATTTATTCCATTGATGGCAATGGATAGTGATCTTTAAGTGAAGACCTATTTAAATCATATAAGTCAACACACAAATGAATGTCACCATTTTTATTCCATACCAAAACAAGATTTGCCACCCAAGTTGAGTGCTTGATTGGAAATATAATCACTGATTCTATGAGCTTGTGAAGCTCAATTCTCATCAAAGGCTCAATCTTTGGATTGATGGTCTTTTATCTTTGCTTCACTAGTTTAGTTTTCTCCTATACCTCAATGGTGTGTTGAGCCAAACTTGAATCAAATCCTTTGAGATAACTATACTTCCATGCAAATATATCAACAAAAACTATGCATAACTTAATGAAAGCTTTCATTTTTGAAGGAGTGCATACCTTACCTAATTTTAATATCTTACCAGCTGCAATCTCTACATTGGCATAATGCTCTTCCTTTGTTGACAAGGATGATTTCTCCTTTCTTAGTTCATCATATCCACTGAAAATGTTCTCGAGTGTGACCAATATTTTGGGAAGATTATTCATTTTTAGTTGCATAGTTTGATCACCATACTACTGCAAGTGCTTTGACTAGTTTCTTGAAGAAAACTCAGCCTCTTCTTACAAGAATCTTACAATTTGATTGCCATATTCTAACACCTACCAATGCTCATGATTATTTGGGACATAAGGCCTTATAACCACCTTTATGTGTGACTATTTTTTTTTCATTTTTACATCAATTGGGATACTAAATTATGCCCCAAAAACATTCAACCTATCAGCATGTTTATTCTTATCTCCTGGTATTGCCTAAATGTTAAAAGCCTAAAAATATTGAAGTAAATCCCGTATTCTATGATTATAAGATTTAAGCAACAAGTTTTTACATATATTCAGACCTCTTACTTGGTGGACTACAAGCTCACTATCACCAAACACTTGCAAAGAATTGACTTTCATCTTCCTAGGCCACTACAAACTGTGAGCTAGTGCTTCATATTCAGCAACATTGTTTGAACATCCAAACTAAAATTTAATAGAAGAGAAATACCTCTTTTTTATTGGAGAAACCAACATCATTCTAGCTCTGATTCCATACTTATTCCCTTATCCATCAAAGTAAAATTACCACAAACCTTTATTAGACTCATCCTCTTTGACCATGGCTAGAATTGGTGCATCATTCTCATGAAGGTAATACACACCAAGTCCTTCTTCTTTAATCAGCTTAAAAGGATCATGCTCATTCAAGGTAGATGCCCACTCATAAAGAAACAAATTTGGAACTCCATCCAGAGGTGATTATTTTTCTATATCACTAATTTCTAGCACATCATCTGAGATGATAAAGTTAGTATTCACAACACTTAACATATATGGCTCCATATGAAAACATGCAATAGGCTCAACATGACTTGTTACCTTCATACCATAGCTAGTTATGATGAGAAAATAAGTCTAATCAGCTGATGAATATCCTCCAATCTTTAAGGTGAAATCCCTTTAGAGGCACATAGCAAAGTAAAGAGGCAAATCTACCACAACAACATCCTATTGAATAGTAACATTGGGACATGCATGTAATGTCAATTTCAGATCCTGCTTATCCTTTTGTCCTAGAACGGAAAGAGAATCTCACATGCTAATGCCAATGTTAGACTTCTTTATTTGATCTACTAAACTGAAATGAGATCCACTAACCTTTGGTTGTACCTTTTGAAGCACTGGCTATTCATGAACTAGAGGTAGTTGATGAACCTTACCAACCTCTATATTCTATTTTTTTTGAGTTGTAGGGACAGAAAGTTGCTATTTTTTACTCTTAAAAACAACCCTAGGAGTACTTGAAGCATTTTTCATCTCTTGAGCCTTTTCAATGTCTCTTCTTTTAGCTCTAGTTATAATTGCAACTTGACCACTTGATTTGTTAATTTTAACACCTTGAGTAAAAGCAACATGATCATCTACTTGCCAATTTACATTAATAGCATTATTATACCCTTGAACTTGATGAGTCTCTCCTTGTGATGCCAAACTTATATCTTGGTGCTAACCTCCTTGAAAATAAAAATCTTCTTATGTCATTTGTGGCATTATTACAAAGGCTTGGTTCTGAGCATCATTGGGATTTGAGGGCTGCCAACCTGAATCTTGTATCATGTTGTTTTGAGGTGGGGTGGGAACAATGGCCTTTAAAGTAGAAGGAATATTAGGATCAAGAGAAACATATGGCTTAGCTAGAGTTATGGCTCCTTGTGCTTGATAAGGTGGTCTATTCTCTCTGAAACCTTGATAAAGAGGCCTTTGATCTTTAAAGGGTTGATAAGTGTTCTGATTTTGCTATTGATAGGGCCTATTTGACTGCAATTGTTGCCTTTTGAGCTTCACTATTTCATTCCAAAAATATTATAACAAGCTTTTCAACTCACCTATCTCACTAGCTTGGCTAGTAGGGGCTATAATTTGAGCTTGAGGTGCTGGAATATGAGCTAAGAATAGAATTTGAGGAACTTGAGGGGTTGGTATAGAACCTATTTCTAGAAAATATAGGCATTAGAGATCTTGGAGAAAGTTTACCAGCTTGTATCAAACTATTTTTTGCCCTTATTTCAACCTCATAAGCACCTAGCAAGGTAGTACCACACATTGACTATATCATCACACTAAAGTCAGAATTAAGGGCTTTCAAATAGTAAAAAAATGCATATTCAGAGGATGGCCTTATCAACATAGGTATTCTAGTCCATGTATTTTGGAATCTAAGCTTAAAATTAGACATGAACTCATGAGGAGCTCTTGGTATGGCAATTAACTATTCTACCAAAGAGAAATGATCAGATTTGTCCTCAAATTGCTTGACCAAGGCTGTACCTAATTAATCCCAAGTAGAAATGGAGTTAAGTGCTAGATTTCTATACCACTGCAATGCTTTTGCTTTGAAGGAGGTAGTTGACAATCTAATAGCAACATTATCCTCAACAACATTATGGATTGAACCTAGATTAACAACATCTTGGATATGCTCAATAGGGGTTGTTTGATTTTCTCCTGAGATGAATGGGATACTCTTGAGGGAAGATACAATAATGTCATCAAATTGGTCTAAATTTAGTGGGTTACCTCTATTGAATGGAGCAAACACTTGATTCCTGATGACCATTTGAATAATGGGGATGGTAGTGCTTAGAACAATAGGCTGACTAGGAGGTAAATATTGGTTTTAAAGATATGGTTTTTCCCTCTTAAACCTTTGTCTCTTGTATGATAAAAATTCAAAAGGAGTACCTTTAGTTGCTAACCTTGTGGTAACCTTTGGCATGAACAAATTTCTTGAAAGATGCTATGAGCTCTACAACTGGATGCTATGTTCTTTTGCTACAAAATTTCTTTAGATATGTAAATAATTTCGTTGTGGTCCCACCAAGCATGCCAAAAATTATTGTCAATCAAAATTTCACCCCTGTGAAGGTAGTTTTAGGCCTTCATAGACTACTAAAACATGAAATAATCTAAGGTTGTGGGTGACCTAATATGTGGATTGAATCTGTAGATTATAAGGGCTAGCTCCCTTTGGTGTATCAATTAGGATCTTTGCTCTATGTTATAAACTATCAAGAATAGAGATATAAACTTAAACATAAATCCTATTTAATGATGGTGATATACCTATATTTTTGATTGATCCACTCAATTAGAGCTCCTAAAACCACTGATTTAGACAAGAAGGATAAACTTTTAATTCCTATTGACCAATATACATAAGTATTTCATGAAAAGGTTTGATCTAGTAACTAGAAATCAAAGGAAATGAAAGAATAGGCCTGATTGAAGGCACTAATTAGCCACTTATATCCACTAAAATTCCATCCAAAAGACACTTAAACACATATCATGACTTGCATAATTTGACCAGCTAATAACTAGGTAAGAATCAAGACTTGGAAAGGAAAAAAAACTCTATCACTTATGCAAATCAATGACATAAATACACTATAGCAACAGCTAGAATCTAAAAAAAATAGTCCTATTAATCTAAAAAAAAGGTTACAACTCAATCTCTAGCAGAATTTGATCTTGTCAAAAGAGGGATACAATTCAAGGTTGAAAAGCCAACTTATATAGAAAAATACACAAGAGCCAAGAGGTTGGCATTGACAATAGAATAAGAAGATAACTCTTTCATTAGCCTAAGTCCAATTTATGTTATGCCAAGATTAGAAAGCCTTCTAAATTTGTCTTTTCTTGTCTTTTGTCCTACATGAAAAATCCTTTGGCATTAAAAATAGATGGTGGGATCATCTTGGGTTGCTCTTTCAACATGCATGAAATCGACACCCACCTCCAAAAATAGAACTCTTCTTGAGCTACTGGAATGTTTGAAAGGCTTCTCTTTGCATGAAAACAACGCTAATGCTAAACTTAGAATTCTATTTGAACTATTGGAATGTTTGAAAACCTTGAAACTAACAAGAGTGCATGCATGTAAATCACATTAAGCTCTCCAATATTAAGCAACTTGAGTCCTTCATGCAAAAGAGTCTCCATCTTTAGAACTAAAGGTGTCATGCTGAAATGGTTACACCTAGACATGTCTAATCATGCTTGGACCACTTTGCATGAAGAAACCTTTAATCTATCTATATTCATTATTGACACCCCTCACTTTATCTAGCTCTTTGTTACTGTGCATGTTCAATAGCCATTTTTCTTGCATGTATTTGTCTCAAGTTTATTCTTATGGGCCTTTTCATCTCCTTTCTTTGTCTTTTCTCATTGGCCTTTGGAATTATGTCAAGTAATTTTCCCATGGAAAAATTATTCATGCGAATTATCTCAGACTTCTCTCTTCATCTTGTTTTCTTTATTTCCTTCAGACAAAAAGTCTAAAGGAAACTTTCTCTCAACTCTTTGTCTTTTGCTTGAACTTTCACTTGGCAAACCTTCTGAAGGAATTCCTTCAAAAAATTTGTTCGAAGGAATTCCTTCAAACTTATCTTTCACTTGAATTATTTTCACTTTGTCTGCAGGAATTCAAGTCCTCATCTTTATCATTACCTATGGGTTATCTCTCTTGGAAAGTCTTTCAAAGGAATTCTTTCAGACAATTTGTCTGAAGGAATTCCTTCAGACTTTTTGTCATGGCCTCTCTTTTATTTTAGACTTTCTATCAAGTCATTTCCCATGTACAAATTATCTATGGGAATTATCTCTCAGGCCTTCCTAAATTACCCTTCAAAATTTTTGTGATGAACTTTCCCAAAGAGTAGATACCCTTCGGGACTCTCAAAAAGTTGCTCTTAGAACTTTTATGTGTCCCCTCAGCTTTGTGAAAAGGACCCTTTAGGTTTTTCCAAGTGCCCCTTAGAAATTTCCAAGTGGAATCTTCTTCCAAAAATTACCCTTCAAAATTATGTAAATGGTCCTCTTTCTGTCAGCTTTTGTGTCTCAGACAAAATGTCTGAAGCTCTGCTTCATACATTTTTTCCTTTTAATTTTGCAAATGAACTCTACCCTTTGAGAAGTGCTTTCTTTTGAAGGGTATATACCCTTAGGGTTTCTTGTAAAATTCCTTTGGAAAACTCACCAATGTCCTTCTCCATGAGTTACCCTTCGGGCTTCCTCAATGAACCCTCAAACTTTTGTTTTGAACCTTTGTGAAGGGTATGTGCCCTTCAGGATTTTTGTAATGTCCCATTTCTTTTGTATTTTTCTCAACTGTCCTTTTTCAAAGGGATAATAACCGTTCAAGCTTTTCATTTTGAATATTATTGAAGGGTATGTGCCCTTCAGGAATTCTACAGATGTCTCTTCAGAATCATGAGGAGCCCTTCAGAATATAAACCCTTCATCGAGTACCCTTCGAGAAAAATGTTAAAGTCATTGGGCATTTGGAAAATAGTCATTCAACCTTTCTATAATGGATTATTCCTCTTGTATTTATTTTGAGCAAAAGTCCAAAGGAATTCTATCTTAAGCCTTTTCAAAGTATTCCCTCACCCTGGTCCTCTTTCCATTCTTCAAATGGCATGTTTAAGCAAAGTTTTGAATGATAGAGGTTACAATTTTGACCTGTAGGGTCAAAAATTATCAACAATACCATTCACCATTCAACACACATAACCATAAACATTATTCATAATATGTATCCATCCATAACATGTCCTATCTAACCATGTGTAGAATTAAAACATCATAATTCACCTTTTTACATATCACATGCCTAATCTACTAAGTCAAATAGCCACAAGCCATGAGCATCCATAACCATAAAGCACAAACATGAGCATCACATAAAATATCGAATGTCATATAACATATACATCAAATATTCAAAAAACAATACATGTGATAATGTCAGCTGTCTCTCAAAATATACATCTCACTACATCGATGTGTAGGCTAAAATAAAAAAATCATATACATAACACTAATATCATATGTCAATCAGGCCCCTAGAACACTTAGACTACTTGCACTACTACCACTAGCCCCATCTATACCTGTACCTGATGGTGGTCCCCTTGGGACCCCTATTTGACCAACTATAGCAGCCCACTGCCCAGGTGTAGCTAGCGTGACCCCAGCCCCCAAATTAGATCTAAACTTTGTAAATCTCATGGTAGGGGGCAATTAATCCAGCACAATTGCCTCATAGTATATGAGTTCTTATACAATAACTAAACTAAAACACAATAAAAAATAAACTAAGCCCTTTCAAAAGGGTCAAAATGTGAGACCCTTTCCTTCCAAAAAATTACTCATCTTTGACAACTATGTTTTACCATGTCCACCTTGATGCTGGTCATTGACATCAAGAACTTGCATTGTGCACTTAGTTATATTTTCTGCACATTCTCGATGACCTAGTTACTTATCAAACTTAGCACTACCTTTTGAGCAAAAACTACTTTTAGCCTGAAGTTATGGGATATTACATCCCCTATACTATATAGGTAGTGTCTACTTACTAATTACAGGTGGAGTCAGCTTGGTTGTATCTCAACCCACATATTTTCCCATGTCCACCTCGATGATGACCCTATTACTTAAACTCTATGCATATAATGTGACAACTTTGCCTAAGTCATTTTAATCACACTGGCAGACCTTACCAGGTTACCTATTTGTATTTTTGCACCACCTAGTGCAATAATCAGATAATTTGTGTTTTTTGAGAGAACTTCCTACCTCAGATACCGATCAGACATTAACCCAAGTGGTGTTTTTATGGGAGCACTTCCTATATTGTATACCCAAAAAAACACTCAAACCACCTTGGATACTAACATGTGTATCCCATTGCCATGCCTACAACAGTCATGCGATACATTGATCACTTATCTTCCTCACACCAACCTTACTTTTTATTAACATTGACAAATTTAGTCTTTATGTGATCTACCCTCTCATACTTAGTCTCCTTTTATTCATAGATTTTGCATATCACCCTACCACCTACCTCTTATCAAACCTCAACCTGATTTCATTTCACCTCATCACCTCTTGATTTGAGGGGGGAAACCTCTTCCTAATTCAAGGCAAACTTGACCTTACCCAACTTCCATTTTTGTTTTGCAGCTTGCCAATTCAAGTCACACAACAAAAAGGGGAAAAATGTAGACACCAAAATTCTACACACATATTCCCAAGTGTCATGACCCCTAATAGGCCCCTTGGACCCTTTTTCCTTACCTAGGCCTATCTTCAGTAGTTTAGCTTTATTAAGCTTAACATGGCCTTTTAGGCTATTTTGGTAGTTAGCCTTGACTGAACCATCGACTGTTAAGCTAACTATCAACAGTCAGTGCAACCATTGATATTCAGGTTCAACCACTTGATCTTCCCACATGCAACTAACATGCATGCATCACCTACCCTTTCTAAATATAGGACATCCAAATCTCCTTGTGAAGCATTACATGGATGAGATATATTTAGAACCCCCAATTACACTCTCTCTTAAACCTTTGGCCCTTGCCTATAAGAAAGAGCTCAGGTACTCAGAGTTTTCTCTTATAGGTCATTCAGTGTTATCAAGTATTATCAACCCCTTTTTGAGAGCTGATTTGCTATCCCCTCTCAACCAAGTCTTCAAGCACCGTTACTCTATCAAAATCAGGCTAGATTCCACCCATAGATCAACAACACCTATCACTCACCTAATTCACTTTAGTGCTTTCTTACATACAGGTCATCTTCCCCAACCAAAGAGGAGCTCTCCATAATCTTCTGCTCTAATGCGTGCACTTTTATCAGGTATTTCTACCACAATCTATATTTCTAGTTTTACTAACTTCTTCTAAATAATAGCAAAATTTGAGTGAAACACATTTATCTCATTAGTTTACCCTTTGTGATTTGTAGTGTAAGACTCAAATAAGACCAAACTTTCCTCACAAAGTATATTCAAAACTTCATACCATGATTAGTCATAAAAATAACTATACTTATTGATTTTGACATTCTTTTCACTTATTACATTCTACACGTTTCTCAACTTAATTTAATGTGTTTTATTTTTCATTCCATTTTTGGCATTTACTTACATTTTACATGCTTCCCAACTTGATTTAGTTTGTTTTACATTATCTTTTACAATTTATAATTATTTACAGTTTACATACTCCCCAACTTGATTTAATATGTATTATGTGTCATACTTTATCATTTCAATTCACTTATGTCTTAGTATGTATCATACTTACTAAGGTTTATTTTAAACACCTATGTCACATTTTCTCCATTCTCTTTTTCATCACAACATCCCAATATTCCTCCTTAATGAATCTTGTTTATTGGCTGATCATACCACTTTGGTTTTCCCTTTTGCGAGTTTGCAATGTAAGACTTATATGACTAGGGCTTCCTCACAAACATCTTATTATCATCCATAAAACCATTTCCCATTATTAGCATTTACCTCATTAGTTTACGCTTTGTGATTTGTAGTGTAAGACCTCAGATAAGACCAGGGTTTCCTCACAAAGTATATTTAAAACCTGATACCATGATTAGTCACAAAAATAACTATACTTATTGATTTTGAAATTCTTTTTACTTATTACATTCTACACACTTCTCAACTTGATTTAGTGTGTTTTATTTTTCATTCCATTTTGGACATTTACTTACATTTTAGATGCTTCCCAACTTGATTTAGTGTGTTTTACATTATCTTTTACTATTTACAAGTTATTTACATTTTACATACTCCCCAACTTGATTTAATATGTATTATGTGTCACATTTTATCATTTAAATTCAATTATGTCTTGCATGCTTCTCAATATGATTTAGTGTGTTTTACATTTATATTTTTACATGAGATTTAATATACATTGCATTTATAAAAAATTTATTTTTGTTTATTTTCATTCTTTTTAACCATGCATTTGTTCACAACTACTAGAAAAGAATCCAAAATACATCATATATTTTCTCATAAGTATATATCATAAATTAAACACGTGCTAAAATGGAAAATACATACATCCTAAACATCCATGAGTCATAATAAACAAACAAGAGCTCTATTTATCAATCAATCAAATGTTTCATACAATATAAAAACATGCAATGAGCATAATACAATAATAACACTATGACTGTGGTCCACCTTATCCATCTGGTAGATGGGCCACACTACCCATTGAAGCCTAGGACTATCCCCTCTAAATAATATGTTGTAGTGGCTTTGTGTGTGAATGCATGCCCTCTAGTTATCCCTGTATATTGGCCACTTGTGCTTAAACATGTCCCAACTCCCAATATGTCACCAATGGGTAACCTGCTCCTCAGCCACAATCTACTAATCCTATAACTCCCCATCACCCACTCCTATTCGTAATTGTGATGTCTCTCCTCATCTATATAGTTCTCGTGTTGCGTCACCAACCAATTAGAACCAATTAGCATACATTGGGTAAGAGGGAACAATAGGATCAAACATATCGATAGTATCATGATGTAGCACCACATCATCCAAAATATTATGATGTACTACCTATACTACCACAAACCATCTAAATTCCTTTGTTGTAGTATCTATAAAACACAAAACCAAAAGTACATTATATCCCACATATATAAATCTCTAAAACACCTAAAAAACTAATATATATCTAAAATCAACAAACTTAAGCAAACATCAACACAACACAAAACACCCACCAACAACATTCTCACCTTCAACACATCCCCCAAGTACCTCCACTAGAGTATGCCTCCGAGGTGATGCAAAACCAAGCTAGAGAATATGAACACATTATGGTCCACCTTAAATCTATCTCACTATAGACCAACTCTGTGAAGGCTATGCAATAAGATATCCCTAATCAGTTGACTCCACCTATGGCTTCACCTCCTCTTATACCTCCACCTACATCTACACTTGTTAATGTCTCCATGATTTTGGTGCATATGGTGGTAAATATAACACATGTCGTGGAATAACAATCACCACCTCCACATCCTCTACCACAATCTCTAACTCCTCTTCATCCACTCTAGTTTCTCTTTATTGTCGTCATCATTATCACATCTAACGTCTAATTTAGATTGGTCAAATAATAGGTACATTTATAAGCACCCAACACCTCCACTACCCCTCTACTCCCTTGCATGTCATGTTAAATATGCGTATACTACTAATGGTGTCATTAGAAGTGGAAACCTTAACTAACTATGTAGGTGAGTAATAGGATATGGCTCTACCGACCAAGTATAATTTCCAATAATATGAACATAGGCTAGTCCATGTATAAATTGGCCATGAAGGCCAAATATCTACAACATCGACATAAGGATGCCGAATAATATATCCTCATGTAATAGTCTATAATGCTGGGATATGAGATACAACCTAAAATACATGGTCTTATCACCATCTCAAAACATGAGGCAAAATATCATATATAATATGGGGTAATCTAGTTGGTTAATACATATGATCTGGGCAACAATTCAAGTGATAATTTCAGTGATGGGTCCACCCCAATTGATGACAAAACTTTTAGGAGCCATAACTTTTGCACCATAGCTTCAATTAACTCGTTGTTTGAACCATTGGAAAGATAAGAATGAGGAGAATGTGGCGAGATGGAATTGAGATATGATTGATGGATTTTTACCCCAGAAAACCCAATGGAATTGCCCCAAATTTCAATTTTAGTAGTGCAATCTAAAAATAGTAATTCCTTGAATTTTGTATTATTGTAAATCATGGAAGTCGAACCACTTAATCTACCTCGATATTGGTGACCTTCCACATTCTCCTCACACCTTAAAAAAATGTATAAATGAAGATGTAACCTAAAATGGAAATCAGACATCTCTTCTTAGAGATAGCCATATGTTGAGTCTACAAATTTGATCAATAAAACATCTCTTCTCAGAGATAACATTATTTGAATTGTGTTGTTCTTATTTCTTGAATTATCTTTCAACCAAAGATTTTTGAGTTTTAGATCAGTGGTATTAGAGTAGTTTGTCTTTAGAGTGTATGATCTTGAGGATGAGGTCAGATTACAGGTAGCTTGGGTGGAAAATAGAACCAATAGACTATCCACCTATTCGCTCCAAATGACTTCAAATGGTGGACAACACCAAGACATATAATACTTTCAAGGAAATGGTGAATGAATCCCTCCAAAAATAGCAAGCATAGATGCTACAACAATTTGATCAAATTCTCCAACAAATTTCGATGGGAAATTTTAGCTCCTCATTTGCACCCCCACATCCTTTCAATGCCCCAAAACCCTTCAAGGTTTAGGTGAATTTTGATATCCCTACATTTGAAGGAAAAATCAATGCTGATGCAGTAGAAAATTGGTTGGATCAATTTTCATCTTATTTTTTTGTAAATAAATTTACTGATAAAGAGAAGATCACCTTTGCTCTTTTGAAAGCATCATTGCCTATCAATTATTGGTGGGAAGTGTACAAAAAGAGATTCAGTGTAGATCTTATTAGCCTTGAGGTGGAGCCTACTTGTGATGATTTTATAGAAGCTGTAAAGGAAGAATACTACCCCATTGAAGCATATGATGATCTGTATATAGAGTGGCAACAACTTCACTAAGTTTAGGAACAGTCTGTTCAAGATTACACTGACATTTTTCATTCTCTATCTATGAGATTGGGCATCTAAGAAAGTGAGAAACACAAGGTTCTCAAATATTGTGGGGGACTACAATGGTACATATGGGGAGAAATGGAACTTTTCAATTTGGAAACCATCGGTGAGGCATACAAGTTCGTAGTGAAGATTGACCAGAAGCATTGAAGAATTAATATGAAGAGTCAACCTTCAAAATGGAAAAGTGATAAAAAAGGTCAAACACAAGGCCAAAATTGGAAGTAAAAGGAAGGAAAGACTAGGAAGTGGTGTGATTATCACAAATCTGGAACTCACTCCAAATAGGAATGTCGAGCCATCAAGTCCCTACTTTCTGAGTCACAATCCTCAACATCTACTGCTCTACCTCATACAAACCCTATAGTTGAAGAGGTTGAAGAATGTTGGGTGAATATTCTGTCAACTAGCTAACTGGTGAGCAAAATAGGTCTCTTCAACCACAGCATAGGGAGATTGGTCAGCCAGATGTGCAGGTTTACTACATCAACAGGGGACAAATCTCTCCTCTCATCAAGGGGAGGTTCCCTATAAATATGCAAGAGCTATACACTATATATATAAGTAGAAAATAACACTCAGGGGTAGGATACACCATCCATTTCTCTTCTTTCAGAGATGATGTTCACAAACAAAGGAAAAAATCCTGGTGAAAACACTGAAGGAACTTCTCTTCTTTTAGAAGTGTTCTTGTAGGGGACAAGAGGAGTTCTTTTAGGTAGTGGCAAGTAACTGGTAACCAAAGGCATAGTAACCAACAAAATGAGGTCTAGCATAAATTCTCCACCTCAATTGTCTGAAGAGTGAGATACGAAGAACAATGAGGGCACAAAGTCTTCCCAAGGTCCTTTACATAAAAATAAAAAATAAACACACACTTAAGACAACTATGACAACACAAAGTCTAAAAGTAACTAGCTTCAGGACACTTTTCTTATCACTTCCACTAGTTCTGCTTGTTAGATTAAATAAAAAAGAATGCATCTAGAAGACAGACATAAGAATAATATCCTAGAATTGCACAAGCTATAACAACACAAAGTGTGCAAGTAACTTGCTTTCTCATTTAGATAAAATAATATGAACAACAATTTGAGCTCAAAGTCTCAATATTCACCTTTCAATTTGGGCAGAGTTTTGATTTTGTGATAAAAAAAATCTCCTCAAATGACATAAGAGAATTTAATATATTGCAGCCAAGAAGTCTTGGCACTTTGTTTCATGGAATGGCCCATGCTGTGCATTCAATGCCTTGAATGCATTTTTAGTTCTGTCAGGGAACCATGCTGGATCAGGGCGGCTGCCTTCATTATGGCATGTTATTTTATCTCAAATGTCCTCTCCCGAGTCTAGATCATCTAGTGCTTTTGTTGGCATTTGCACAGCTATCCCTTTGCCTTTACTTCATGGAAGAAAAAAATAGGCCACGTCCTTGATTTGGCGTGCTCATAAGTCTATTTGATCCACTATTTCACCTACTAGAAATAACTCTCCTATAGATATTTCTGATATGTTGTATTGTTTTCTCTTCCTCACAGTAATTAGGGTTCTCGGGCTCTCTTTTTAGCCAGTTGCTTGTTTTACTTCTCAAACTTTGTGCCATATTCAAATATTAACAAATATCATATCACCTTAAATTTGATGTATGTGGGGACGTCACTGGTTACCTGAACCATGTTGAACCTTTGATCTTTGAAGGCTCTTTTTCATCTAAGTCTTTCAAAGCTTCTTTCTGTGTCTTTATCAAGCCTTTAGAACACTCTGAAGGGAAGGTATCTCAGGCTTTATAAATGGTCCTTTTTCTAGTGTCAAGTGCCTCCCGCAAGGGTACCTATCCTTTAGGCTTTTGTTTCTTCGATGAAATTTATCCTTTATTTCCTTCGAACAAAATGTCCAAAGGAATTTCTTCAAACAATTTGTCTGAAGGAAGTCTTCTTTGGCTTTGGCTACTTCAAAAGGGGAACGGGGACATGTGGCACTTTCCGCTGATCTCAACAAGTGACACGTGGTGACTTTTGACCTAAACAGGTGAGGACACTTGGTAGCTTCCACTTAATCTACATAAGCTTTAGCTACCTTTTGAGAGTCCTACAAAAGATGACACATGGTGAATTCCACTGAGTTTTTAGAAATAATGTAAAAACATTTGGGACTCATTTGGATCCATGCGGATGCAGACACTTGGCACGTTTAACTTATTTTTGTGACTTACTCAGGGCTCACCATAGTCCTTACTCAATAGTTACAGATGTCGACACTTGGCAGCTTTTGCCAAGTTTTACCAGGGACACGTGGCAACTTTCATAGCTTCTTAGAAATAAATTACAAACTTTATGCTGTTACCACTTGGCACTTTCAACAAGATTCTATGAGAAGCTCATTGAAAGAAGCATTGAAACTTAGGAAAATCTTGAAACACAGACGCTGACACTTGTCACGCTCCACTGAGTTATAATGGGACACGTGGCATGTTCTATTTACTTTTAGAAATTTACACAAACGATGACACTTGGAGCATTTCGCTTAATTCTAGCCATTCGCCTAGGGCCCACAATGGTCCTTACTCAAAATAGAGAAATGAAAGGAAGGAACTGCAAATATCAACACTTAGAGGCTTTCGACAAGGTTTACAAGGGACATGTGGTGTCTTTCGCTACTTCTTGAAAATAAACTATAAAGTGTCCCAGTAGATGACACTTGGCAGCTTCTGATCGACTTTGAGATTTAGACAAAATTATAGACAAAATGAAAAACCCATGCATTGAACCTTGGAACTGTCAAACCCGTTAAACCAC
Source organism: Torreya grandis (assembly GCA_037957365.1). Lineage (NCBI taxonomy): Eukaryota > Viridiplantae > Streptophyta > Pinopsida > Cupressales > Taxaceae > Torreya > Torreya grandis. Next base: position 4,169,123 of record JARHVA010000188.1, read on the forward strand.
TGAACCAATCCAGAAATTATCTAAGTGCTAGAAACTTGCTCCTTAGAGAGAATTTACCCATTAAAGTCATCAAACCTATTTAACCGGCTAATTTCAAGCATGTTGAGTCCATAGAAACATATCTATAGAGTCTGTAGATTTAAGCCTGTAGAGTCTGTAGATTTCTAGAAAAGCTTTGAAAAATGAAGAACTTGAATGCTCAGAATAATTTTTGAAAAGGGGAGAGAGGATTTTGGTCTGTTGAACCAAAATAGTTCATAGGTTGTCCCAAAAAGAAGTGATATTTTTGGGGACAACAATGAAGAAATTGTAGATACTGAGCCCGAAGCCATTGTTGCTTCATCAAAGACCCACGAGGAGAGGCTAGATGATAAGGAAAGGTTGTTTCACTCTTAGTTATGACTCTATTTTGAACTATTTTGAACTAGGCTATTGTCCCCCAAAAATATCAGTCATTTTTTGGACAATATTTGAACTATTTTGAACTATTTTGGCTCCACAGGCCAAAATTATCTCTTCCCTTCCCAAAAATTGTTCAGTGCATTCAAATTCTCGCTTTTTTAGATTCTACGGACTCCGCAGGCTTGAATCTACAGACTCTGCAAGCTAAAATCTACAGACTCTGTTCTATGAACTTCATAAAAAAGAATATATGGACTCATTTCTTTGGACTCTGTAAGTTTAAATCTATGAATGCTATAGGCTAAAATCTATGGAATCTGTTCTACGAACTTCACAGAAAGGAATCTATAGACTCATTTCTACGGACTCTACAGGTTTAAATCTATGAACTCTGTAGATATGTTTCTACAAACTCAACATGCTTGAAATCAGCAGGTTCAACAAGTTCAAAGGCTTCTACACTTGAATTCAATCAAAAGAACAAGTTTCCAACACTTAGTCATTTTTAGGATTGGTTCAATGCCTTGGTTCAACCAAAAGAGTTCATCGGCAAGCTTCTATGTAGTGTTTGAACCATTGAACCATCTCGAAAAGCTATTTGACAAGCATGACAGGTTCATCAAATAGCAACAAATAGATTAAATCTCCTCTCAAGGGTTTGATCAGATAAATTTGGGTACCAAATAAGGTCCCAAGATGGTTAACATTGGTAAATGCTACACTCTTGAAGAGAGGTTCAAGTTTACTACTTTGCTCAGCCAATACATGGACATCTTAACATACTCCTATGATGACCTGAAGTCTCTCAGGCCTGATGAAATTTGCCATGACATTCCTCTCAAAGATGATTTAGTACCTTACAAGCAAAAATATAGGTAGTACAATCCTAAGATATTAGGTACTATTCTGTCTGAGATATATAAAATGCTGAATGCTAGGATAATTTTTTGAATCCATCATTCCACATGGATTGCCAACATAGTCCATGTAAGGAAGAAGAATGGTGAAATTCACATCTATGTGGATTTTAAGAATTTGAATCAGTCATCTTTAAAGGATAACTACCCTTTACCCATCATGGATCAAGTGCTTTAGATAGTGACCAGCTCAGAGATGTTATCAATGTTATACAACTTCTCAGAATACAATCAAGTTGAAGTTAGTGAAGCAGACCAACACAAGATTGCCTTCACCACACCTTGGGGCTTGTTTGCATATAGAAGGTGCCTTTTGGCTTGATAAATGCTGGCACCACCTTTCAGAGAGAAATGGACCTTGATTTCAAGGATGAAATGGGTAAGTTCATTGTAGTTTATCTTGATGACTTGACCATTTTTTCTAAGCATTGCCTGGATCATATACGCCACTTGCAATAAGTGCTAGAGCCTTGTCACCAAAATGGCATTTTCTTGAACCCCAAGAAGTCAATTTTTGGAGTAACAGAGGGAAAACTTCTTGAACACATTGTGTTTAAAGGAGGCATAGAGATTGATTCAGATAGAGTCAAGTCTATCCAAGAGCTTACCTTGCCTACAAGTAAGACTGCTATTCACTCTTTCTTCAAAAAGGTGAATTTCTTACAAAGGTTCATCCCTGAGTTTGCTAAGAAGACTTGACACATTATGAACATGATGAAGGGAAATGCCACCTTCAACTGGACTGAAGAAGGCAAGTCAGCATTTGAGGATATCAAGACTGCCATTGCCCATGCCCCAATTCTGGTTTGCCCAGACTACAACAAAGAGTTCATCATATACAGTTATGCTTCTGAACACACGCTTTCAACAATTATGGTTCAACAAGATAAAGAAGATATGGAATCTCCCATTTCTTTCATGAGCTACCCTCTCAAAGCTCATGAGCTGAAGTATTCAAACATGGAAAAACACGCTTATGAAGTGGTGAAGGCAGTCAAGCATTTCCACTTTTACATCTTGAATCTCACACTACTACCTTGGTTCCTGATACCGTGGTCAAATCCATACTAACTCAGCAAGAGTTTGGGATGAAAAGAGGCAATTGGATTGTAAATATCTAAGATTTTGATCTATTCATCAAGCCAACAAAGCTAGTATGGGGAAAAGACCTATGCCAATTAATTGCTGATAACAAACTTGAAGAAATAGAGCATGAAGAAGTAGAGGTGGAAGACACACTGATAGTCCTCTTTGTCTCCACCATAAATGAGTGGTATTCATGTATTACTCATTTTATTACTTATAGTGAGTGTCCTTCTCACCTATCTTATAAAGAAAGGAGGACTATCAAGTTGAAATCTATCAATTTTTTCCTTTGAGACAATGGCCTATACAAAAGGAGCCTTGATGGAGTGTTCCTTCACTGTGTGGCCAAGGAGCAGCAAAGCCAACTTTTGAAATCCTTCCATAATCTTGCTTGTGGAGGACATTTTTATACTCTTGTGATTGCCCATAAATTTTTTTGAGCTAGGTATTACAGGCCAACTCTTTTCCAAGATGCATATAAGTGGATAAGAAAATGTGAACTGTGCCAACAGTTTGATGGGAGACCCAAGTTAGCTGCCCTGCCTCTCAAGCTAGTGGTCATAGAAGAACCATTCCAACAATGGAGAATTGATTTTATTGGAGCTGTAAACCCATCTTCAAGTGATGGACATGATTATGTCCTTACAGTAACTGACTAATTCACCAAGTGGGTGGAAGCTATCCCAACCAAGCATGTTACTTTAGAAATAGTGTGTAATTTCTTCAAGGAGAATATCATTTCCAAGTTTGGAGTCCCAACCAAGATTTTTACTAACAATGTAGCTTGTTTCACTTCCCATGAGATTACATAATTCTATTTCTACTATGGGATTACTCTCTCCCACTCTTTTGATTACTTTTCACAAGGGAATGGACAAGCTGAATCAAGCAATAAGAACCTGGTGACTATCATCAAGAAACTGGTGGATGACAACTAAAAGACATCACATAAAGCATTAGTTGATGCTCTATGGGTAGACAAAATTACACCAAAGAGGGCAATTGGTATGTCTCATTTCCAACTTCTTTATGGTATCTATGCTGAGATACTAATCACCTTGGAATTGCCAGCATTAAAATTGGCTAAGGTAATTGAAGATTAGACATATGAAAACCCCCTTGATAAAAGGATCATGTGCTTGACTATGATGGATGAGCAGAGAACTATGGTGGTAGATCGAATTGCTATCCATCAAAGTTTGGTAAAGAAGCTCTTCGATTGAAAGGCAAAAAATCATGATTTTTAGGTTGGAAATCAAGTCCTGCTGTGGGACAAGAGACATGTCCCTCATAAAGATGCATGGAAAGTTTGACTCCCTTTGGAGAGGCCCATTTATTATCCATTAGGTCAATGGTGAAAATAGTTTCCTATTGAAATATCAAGATGGCACACTCTTCTCTCTACCTCATAGTGGGCAATATCTGAAACACTTCAATCTATGAAGTATCAGATAAGATCAACTTATACATATGTATATTTGTATAGCCTTTAGTCCTATTTTTGTGCTTTCATTTTTGTTTTTGTCACCTTTTTTTTGAATAGCATGACTCCATAGCCCAATGGCACACTTCAAGGCACTAGAGATTCTGGTTTCTACTCCCCTTATCTGTTCCAAGTTTTCAACTAAAGGAAGTTCCCCAACTGGAGCCAGCTGTTGTCCCCCAAAAATATCAGTCATTTTTTGGAAAACATTTAAACTATTTTAGCCCCACAGGCCAAAATTATCTCTTCCCTTCCCAAAAACTATTTTGTGCATTTAAATTCTCTATTTTACAAGTTTTTTAGATTTCTACAGACTCTATAGGCTTGAATCTACAGACTCTACAGGGTAAAATCTACGAACTCTGGTCTACAGACTTCACAGAAAGGAATCTACGGACTCATTTCTATGAACTCTGCAAGTTTAAATATATGAACTCTGCAGGCTAAAATCTACGGACTCTATTCTACGAACTTCATAGAAAGGAATCTACGAAATCTATAGATATGTTTCTACAGAATCAACATGCTTGAAATCAATAGGTTTAATAGGTTCAAAGGCTTTTACAGGTGATTTTAATCAAAATAACAAGTTTCCAACACTTAGTCATTTTTAGGATTGGTTCAATGCCTTGGTTCAACCAAAAGAGTTCATCGGCAAGCTTTTATGCAGTGTTTGAACCATTGAACCATTCAATCATTGAACCTTGAACCATTTTGGTTCAACAGGTTCAATGGTTTCAAAGGTTCAACATCATCAACAAGAGTTAAGCGCATTTGTCAAGGTTCAAAGCTCAACTACTTCAAGGTTCAATGGCTTCAAAACACTTATCAAAGAGAAGAAGGCTTGAACCATTAAACCATTGAACCCCTTTGGTTCAAAGGTTTAATGGGTTCAAAGGTTCAATGGCTCTATGGTTCAACACGGTTTGGCTCAAAGCATTTGGTTCAAGTGGTCAAGTGAATGAATGGAATACAAGATATTGAACTGATTGAACCATTGAACTATTGAACCAAAGTTGGTTCAATCGGTTGGTTTAATCGACAGGTTCAAAGGGCTGCCCCAAAGCTAAAGGAAAAAGAGTCTTTGTGAAAGGCATTGAACCAAGCCGATAACCCTTGTAGAGGGTAGTAAACCAAGTTGAGTGCCCTTATGGAGGGTAATGAGCAAAAATGAACAAAGAGAATTCCTTCAAAAAAGTGAACCAAAGACAAACAACCCTTATGGAGGGCATACAAGGAGCAGATGGACCGTTTCAAAAGTTCAAAGGATATTTTTGGGCTTAAATAGTCCTTGTGGAGGGCACAGTTCTCTTTTAGGAAAAGAATGTGACAAAATGGTTAAGGCAAGAATCCTTCAGACTTTTTGTTTGAAGGAATTCACTCGAGAAGAAAGCTCGATAGAAAACCCGACGAAAAGTAGAGGCAAAGTGAAGGAAGATTTCCTTCAGACAAACTGTCTGAAAGAATTCCTTTAGACTTTTTGTCTAAAAGAAAAGTCCACCGAAATAGAAAACCCACTGAGGAAATAAAATCCTAAAGGCCGCTCAAAAGATCCCAAAGGGTAGGTACCCTTGCGGGAGGCTCTCGCCAGGGAAAGTGGACCATTTTTTATGACCCCAAAGGGCAAGTTCCGTCTGGGAAAGATCAAACCTCAAGTTAAAGCAGAAGCCACCACGTGTCCCTCATAAAGATGCAACTGAAGCCACCATGTGTCCCTCATAAAGATGCAGTGAAAGTTGGCATGTGTACCTCATAAAATTGTAGCAAAAGCTGCCAAATGCCGTCTTTTGAGACACATTTTTTAATAACTTTCAAAATAGCAGAATGTGCCACGTGTCATCTATAAAGCTCGACGAAGGCTGCTAAGTGGCAACATCTGTAGCTTCTTCCTTTTATTGAGTAAGGACTGTGGTGGGTCTTGAGTGAGTGGCTAAACTCAAGTGGAATGTGCCATGTGTCATCATCCACATGAGTTTAAAAGAGTCTCGAATGTTTCTACAGTGTTTCTATGAGCTCAGCAGAAGCTGCCACGTGTCATCATCTGCAAGACTCTCAAAAGGCCCCCAAAGCCTCTATAAGTTAAGTGGATGCTACCACATGTCCTCACCTATTTCATAATGGAACACACCATGTGTCCCTTGTTAAGAACAATGGAAAGTAGCTAAAGCAAATATGAAAGACACAAAGGAAGTGCTAAGGAGGATGATAGGCCCATAACTATCAAATTTAGGGCAACCAAATAGCCATTGGCTTTCAAATGATGATGGACCTGAACACATCAAATTTGTGATAATGAAATAACTATTGATCCTTACAGGCTTAAGCACAGATCCTGTGAACAAATTTAGTGACCGACTAAAGAGATATCCTGAGAGCTCAGATCACACAGATAAGGATGAAATACAGTAAGGAAAGGAGGAATGATGGAGAAAGATAAAAAATATTCACACATGGGAGATGTTTCTAGAAGGTAAAGTAGTCCACTAGGTGGACATCAAAAAGTGCAAATATTTAATGACACGGCCTATCTTTCTGCATTGAGCAAAGCAAATAATTGGAAACACATCAAGCGGCCCATATTAAAAACCGACGCTCGATTCTAGCATAGCCCATGGATAGAATTTAAAATATATTGAATGCATCATAAGCCATCATTTTTGTGAAACAAAGTGCCCAAGTCTTTCTTAGAGCACTATATATAGGACTCTCTCTTATTGTAAAAGAGGGATCTTGATCTGTCATCAAAAACGAAACTCTGCCCAAATTGAAAGGCATTACCGAGACTTTAAGCTCAGATTGTTGATCATATTTTGTTATTTGAATAAGAAAACAAGTGACTTTTCAAAATTTATGCTGGAATAACTTGGTTGTTGTGGAAATTATTGTTATGTCTGTTTCCTTAATACATTTTTTGTCAATTTGATTAAATAAGCAAAATTAGTGAAAGTGATCAGGAAGGTGTCCTAAAGCCAGTTGTGGAGAGACTTTGTGCTGCCACATTTGTTTTTAGTTTGTCTATTTTTCTATTCCTGTGTAAAGGATCTTGTGACGACTTTGTGCCCTCATTATCCTTCATATTCTGTTTCTATGTAAAAGACCTTGGGATGACTTTGTGCCCTCATTGTCTTTCGTATTTCACTCTTTGGCAGTTGAGGTGGAGACTTTGTGCCTCATTTCATCTTGCTATGTTATTGTGGCTTGTTACAGTTACTTATCATCACCCAAAAGATTCCTTTTATCTGCTGAATAACACTTCTAAAGGAAGAGGAGTGTCTTCTATCAATTCACCAGGATTTCTACTTTGATTTGTGAACATCATCTCTGAGAAAAGAGAGATGGATGGTTTATGCTACCCTTGAGTGTTATTTTCTATTTATATATATAGTATATAGCTCTTGTATATCTACAGGGAAGCTCCCCTTGATGAGAGGAGAGATTTGTCCCCTTTTGATGTAGTAAACCTGCACATCTGGCCGACCAATTTCCCTATGCTATGGTTGAAGAGACCTATTTTGCTCATCAGTTAGTTGATCAACAAAATATTTACCTAACATTATGGGTGAAAGATAAGACTTTGCATTTCATTCTTGATAATGGAATTCAAAAGAATTTAATATCTACTAATGTTTTAAAAAGATTAAATCTATGCATGAAGACTCACCCAAAGCCATATAGTATTGGATGGTTGAGTCCAGGGAGAAACCTCCGTGTCCCACCAATGTCTTCTCTCATATGCAATAAAACCTTTTCAAGATGAGGTCTTATGTGATTTGGTCAATCTAGATGTTTGTGATGTACTATTTGGTTAGCCATTCATATATAATTGACATGGCATATATGAATCAAGAATTCAAAGGATCACTCTCACTCTTAGAACACAATGCTATAGGGTACCGGAGGTAACACCTTCTACATCTGTCTCTTTGATTAGTGTCAAGAAATTTGTTCTCATGGTGGTCAAGCCACAAGAATCCAAAAGGGATGATGTTGTATCCCTAACTACATAAACAACACAAAAATAGAAGCAAATAGATACCAAGCTGAAGAAGTTCATGACCTTCCATCCACAAACTGATGGTCAGACATAAATGGTGAACAATCGGGGCCTGCACAGTTCCATAAATCATAGTCCATTCCAAGTATGCATCGAGAATCAAATTAAAGTAAAAATACCACACTTGATGACAAATCTTGATGTAATGGTGACAATTTCTTCTCAAGGAGGGAGGAATGATCTGGGCAATAATTCAGGTGACAATTCAGGTGATGGGTCCACCTCAATTGATGACGGAACTTCTGGGAACCATAACTTTTGTATCGTAGCTCCAATTGACTCACCGTTTGAACTATTGGAAAGCTAAGAATGAGGAGAATGCAATGAGATGGCATGGATTTATGTTTTGTGGATTTTTACCCCCAAAAACCCAATAGAAGTTCCCTAATTTTTAATATTAGTAGTGCAGTCTAAAAATATTAAGTTTCTAAAAATAGTAATTCCTCAAATTCTGGATTGTTGTAAATCATGTAAATTAAACCACTTAATCTCCCTCGAGATTGGTGACCTTAAACATCCTCCTCACACCTTAAAAAACATGTATAAATGAAGATGTAACCTGAAATGGAAATCAGACATCTCTTCTCAGAGATAGGCATATGTTTGGGTCTACAAATTTGATCAATAAAACATATCTTCTCAGAGATAACATTATTTGAATTGTGTTGTTCTTGTTTCTTGAATTATCTTTCAACCAAAGATTTTTGAGTTTTGGATCAACATAGGAAATATCTCATAAATCCAACTACTAATTAAGATCATAGGGCCTATAGTCATCTACCCATGAGAAATAATATTATATATATCATGTACTAATTATACCCAAATAATTGACCCTAGATCATATATAGTACCATGATCTAGTATAGACTGACACAAAGCAACCACATATAGTGGCTCCTTACCATTTAACTTATGACAGATCACATAATCTATCACAAGGCCAATAATGGTGTTCCAAATATATGAAATGATTGATATATAAACATCAAATAAACACATTCATAAACCATCAAAATACCTCTCTGAACAAGTCACCTATAGGGATAGGGCTTATCTCTCTAGATCTATGTTAGGGGTGTCACAAATCAAAAGAGTGCCTACAATAAGAAGTCCTAAAATAACATGGAAATCTTCTAGGGTGATACCCACCTCAATAGTATCTCCACCCACTACCCATCTGAAATGTTGGTTAGTCATTCCCATGCTCATAAGAACTAGTTGACTAAGTCAACACTTAATGGGATACAACATATGCATGATTCTCTGATTCCCAATGATGCCAAGCACATGCAATCATCGAATTTCAATCTCTCTAGTAAATTATGTAGCCATATGGCATCCACTAAACACCAAAGCCTCCATCACCTCTACAAAATATCAAACAATAAAGCACATATTATTTCTCCACATCAGATAATAATCATGATACATCATAAAAATTTAATGATACATGCAAATTAACTACTTCATCAACCTATTTTGACAATTTATTTACACTCTACACTAAATTAGCCAAATAATTAACTATGTCACCCACATACTATTTTTATAATAAGTTGGATAGGTATTTCAACTACATCTTCCAATGTTACAAATCAAGCTAAATTGGCACTTCATATGAAGTAAGCCACCTAAAATAACTATGTCAACCACTAGATATTATTGTTCACTCCAAAATCTAGTTCATGAAATACCCATGAGATTGGGTATTCCCAAAAGGGAATATGGGAACAATGATGGACTTTCAAGACCAATTTGGGATCAACCCAGGGCATGACATGAGTATTTAACTTTACTATGGAGTCTACATGAAATAGTCTCTAAGAGATGCAATGCCACCACTGAAAGTTCAATATGAGATTCTTGGATACAGGTCTACTTGTCAAGAGTTGTTATTGTTGTTCATATATTATGCTCCTCTACTTTCTAAACACAAGGGGAAAGGGTAGTTCAATATTTGAAAATAAATACAAAAAGAGAGGGAGAGTAAGGTAGGAAAGAGAGCCTCTAGATTTAGAATGAAATCAATGTATCAACTATTGAACCAAGTGCCCTTGCCACAATTATCCCACTATGGACTGAGTTTCACCAAAAGATTTTCTTCTATGAATACATAATGGGAAGAGTCTAAAGAAATAGGGGAGGATGCCTCAACTATGAACCCTCACTAAATATAAGTACTAGAAGTTTAGAGTAAATCACACATAAACCTTTGATGGTAATTTGTATATTAACACAAAAATCAAGAATGCTATGAAAATATAAATGAGAGATTTCATAAAGGGATTATAATAGACAAGCACATTATAACCATAGCATACATTTAGTAACAAGGTATTAGTATGATTAATCTAGAATTAACAAACATTTAGAATGGATATAAAAGATAATTTGAGACACAGAACAAGCCTTTTATAAAAAATTGAAATTGTATTCATTAAAAAAAGTGTTATTGCAATAATATCGATCATGGACAACTTGTACAATTTTAAGGGATGAAAGAGAAAGAAGGTGAAATCTTGACTCTAATCTAATAGCACTTTTGAGCAAGATTTAGTTGACCCTTAAATTATAATACAACTTTACCTTTTATATATATGGATGGGCTTCACGTCCAAATAATGTGAGATTCCCATCTTGGGCCATGATGGACACTCATGTTATTTACAACTATAATTTAAAATTCAAAAAAAAAACTATGTAAGTGATGAAAAAGATCTACATGGGAATACTTAGTTGATACATAGTAGTGGCTATGCATATCTATCTCTCAACTATTTTAACCTTGCATCCCTGGCTTCTAGTGTGGCTACCATGAGGTTGAATTCTCAGTTTATCTTAACAAAGTTCATTAGGGGTTCTCTAAATATTACCTTAACCTAAGTCATTAGCCAATGGTACACTTAGAAGGGAGCTTCCATCGATACTTGGACCTTAAAAAACTAGCTGATGCTCACCATGGACTATGGTGATAGCTCAAAAATCTCTCAAACCCCTTCCTTGTTCACTTTAGTGACTTTCTTCCTCATGATTTGGTCAAAGTGATCCAGGTGGACTCCAAACTTCCCCTTGTCCAAAAGCGTGTCATTTGGGTGGAGCAACATAGAGATATTAAACTCTTTAAAGTAGGCCTATATATTTTTGTTTCCCTCTTCCAAGGGTCCTGTTATGGTTTCAATCACAACCAACCAGTCCTGCATAGCCATTTTCATGTTCTCAACGTACATTTGATACATCCCCAAGTCAGAGGTGGGCATTAGTTTCAATTACAAGAACATAAATTATCACCAACAACTTCTTACATTTCCCATCAATCTCTACGATCCTCTCCATATAAGCCTTAGTACACTGGATGAGCACATTAGTCTCTGCCATAGTATCCACTTAGTTGATATGTGGAGTGGTTGCATATATCTATCTCTAAACTATTTTGAACTTGCATCCCTAGCTTCTAGTATAGTTTTAATGAGGTTTAACTCTTTGTATAACTTATCAAAGTTCATTGGGGGTTCTCTGAATATTGTCTCAACTTGAGTCACTAGCCTTTGATACACCTAGAAGGGAGCTTCTATTGATACTTCAACCTCAAACACCTAGTTAATGCTCATTATAGACTATGTTGATAGTTTAAGAACCACTTGAGCCCCTTCCTTATTCACTTTGTTGACTTTTTTCCTCATGACCTGGTTAAAGTGATCCATGTGGACTCCAAATTCTCCTTTGTCCATAAGGGTGTCATTTGGGTGGAACAACATAGAGATATTGACCTCTTTGGAGTAGGCTAATATATTTTTCCTTCCCTCTTCCAAGGGTCCTATTAAGGTTCAAGCCACAACCACCCAATCTTCCATAGCCATTTCATGTTCTCGACATAGATTTGATACATCCCCAAGTTAGAGGTGGGCATTAATTTCAATTCCAAGAACATACCTTTGTTGATTATCACCAATAGTTTCTTATATTTCCCATCAATCTCTATGTTCCTCTCTATGTAAGCCTAAGTTTAATAGATAAGCAGATTAGTCTCTACCATAATATCCACCACCTTCTCTAGAATTGAGAAGAGTAATAAGAGGTTGTCCTTTACCTACCCAATTATCCTGGTAGGGAAGGACCTCCTTACCTAGGCTTTTAGGGTCTGAACCTAACTTTGCTTATCCTTGAGGAGTTTCTCTAACATGTCATGGGTTGCCTAGAGAATGGAGAGTGGATCCTTAGCTACCTTTTCCTCCTTGGTGGAGGTCCTCATCTTAGTTAGGGAAAATAAGTCTTATTGGGTTTACCAAACCACTAAATTCCCCTCTTGGATGAATTTCTATGTTAGGGTCCTCTTCATGATTCTTGTGGCTTGATCAAAACTCTACCACACATCTTGGTCACTTTGGATTATCATCTCTAGTGTTTACAACCTTGGGACCATCCCTAAGTTCTAGTGGGTGTTGGAGGAGGGGTAGAGATGGTGGTGAAAGGTGAAGGATGAGGTGGAGGGGGGATGGAGGAAGCAGAAGGGGTGAATGAGGAAAGTAATAGAGGAGGAGGGGGCATATGATCAAAGGGAGAAATGATGTATGGGGAGGCCCACGAGAACATTTGTGCCCACCATTGCTCCTAGGTCATGCCCACCTAAGGGGAAATGACTCCCAAAATAGGGGTGTTCATAAAAAAGGAAGAGATTAGCTAGTTAAAATGAAATCCCTGGGTACTTAGGGTAATGAAAAGAGTAAGTTAGGGGTAATACATAGAGCTACCATGACTGGTGTTGAAGGAACTATAGAGGCTGATGAAGAGGGTTGGACTAGAGTGGAAGGTTTTTGAATTAAACCTTGAGGGTGAGTCACCTTCTGATTCATCTTATGTATCTCACCCAAGTCAACCCCAGATGTTATGGTAAGACTAGTAGGATAAAAAGAGCTATGAGGGCTGACTATAGAGGTTGATAAACTATTTAAAGGGGTGATAGGATGACTGAAGTGGGTATTGAGATGGTTCTGGCCACTTGAGATGTACTCGTAAAGGTTATAATTATGCTTAACGAAGGAGGTGTGCTCATAGGTACCTAAGTTGAAGGTATGCACAATGAAGGTACCAAAGAAGTTTTGAATTATGGAATGGATAGGGCAAAAGGAAATGAAGAAGTGAGGATGCTCAGGATGACTAAGGCCAAGGGTACCTAGGTAAACAAAAGAGGGGTAGAAATTAGGAAGAGAGGAGGCACCACTTGAGTAGCTTATAGAAGAAGAGCAGAATTGAGTGGTGCCATGAGAGGGAGATAGAAGGTGACGAGAGTGAGGGGAGGAACTTGGAAAGTAGTGGGAGTGAGTGGGGGAACCTACACTAGTGCTTGATAGGATCCTCACTTTAGGCTTGCCTCTATGATACTAGTAACATCAAAACTCAGGGTCTATGCTACCTAGGGTCAAGGTGTCATAGATTGAGTTGCCTATGCTCAGGTTACTTAATGCTAAGTTATGAAGGTTTAGATTGGTTATGGTTGGGATACCAGAACTAATAGAGGAGGCAATGATAGAGTCAAGGAATGAGGAATGGGTGCTTCCAAAGGAGGAGGGGATGGAGCTAGAGTATGAGGAATAGGATATACTAAAGGAGGTAGAGATAGAGTTGGATCATAAGGAATAGGAGCTCATGAAGGAAAAGGCAATAGAATACCCTAAAAAATCTTCTTGAAAATCATGAGAGGAGTCTAGGTGACATCCTTTGTGGAGTGAGCAAGTGTTTGGGGGGTGCAAATGGGCCTGAATGGACCTTCTTTCCATTATTTTTTTGAGCCATAATTTAGGCCAATACCTCCTAGTCATTTACATCATTCAAATATAGCTTATCATCATCCTTTGACTAGTTCCTATAATTGATATTGATGTGAGTTGATTACCTCACTAGATGAGCCCTAATCATGCCCTTAGGGTGCTAATGTTGGATCTCATCTCTCCCTAGAGCAAAAGAATCCCACTCAATCTCTATTTTCTAGAGGGGAAGGAAGGCCTTGTAGACATGATGTTGAATGGAAATTGGGAGCAATGGGCATGCCTTCTAATGGCGGCCTATGCAAAAATTGAAAATCCCTTTTACTAACTAGTACTTGATATCCTACTCTATCAGGTGATCAAGGATAAAATATGAAAATTAAAGAGGCTACTTGAGAATACCCATGATGCAAATCATGGTGTCCTCTTAATAGTACTAGTAGTAACCAAAGGCTGTAATAGAGTCCCTAATTTCCTATGATAAATGAGGCATTAGGCCTTATTGATCATGTTGTACACCACTAGGTAGAAGTGCTCATAGATCTCTCAAATATGGTTTTAGTACTGGTGGACATATATATTATAAAAGACTACATAGATTGCCAACCCCTTAGAATCCACATAGGAAAAGATGATGGCTTGAAGGTGTGCTTCCCACAACTACATATTTGAGATAGCTCATCATATGGAAATTTCCCCCTACTCAGGAATTTGTTATGGTATTGACCAATTTGAATTTAATCAACTCTTCCATGTATGGAACTTTAGAGTTAGTGATGATCATATGGAGTAGGGGAACCCATAATTTATTAACATGCAGGTAGTCTACGGCCCTGAATGATCAATTCAATAGAATCATACCCACCCAAACCTCCTTTGAGAAGGTGTAGACTATATATGCATTTATGTCCTCCTAGTTTACTGACTTTGCATTTGGATTCTCAGCCCACTCCTATAGTATATCATATATTTAGAAGGTGTCAGTCTAAGTTTTCACCACTCCAACATCATAAGAGAAGGTGAAATCCAAGAGGGAGTAGTACACCTTGTAGGCAATCCTGAAGATGTTAGTAATCTGGTGCTGAGAGTTGGCCAAGAAGACCCAATCATGGACTTTGTCCTGCACTTACTTGGTGGTTAGGATTAGGTTGTAGAATAAGTTAGCATAGGGGAACATCTCTAGTTTGTTTGTGGCCCTATGAAGACTACGTTTCTTGTAAGTCCTAAGGGCATCTTCAAACTCAACATGTTCATCATTATCAGACCCTGAGTCCTTAGGTACTTGTTCAATAGTTTTGAATAAGTCATTATAATGCTTGAATTGGGTCAAGCCTTATGGGAATAGAGTATCCTTGTACTCAAGTTAAACATTGGGATTTGAGGAGGATGAAGTAATTTCAATGAGGTAGAGGTCAATATAAAAGTGTTGAGTGTAGGGAAAAAATGTAGGGATATGCAAAAGGAATAAAAAATCAAGGAGTTTATTTTCTCTTGAGGGTATATAATGATAACCATTAGGGAACCTTCCTTAGGATATTTATAAAATCATAAATTCATTCCCCTACATTAATGGTGTGTGGTAGCTCATTTTCTATGAATTCAAATTTGAGTTGGTGGCATGATCCTCCCTCTTTATTTCACAGTCTGGAGTTAAATTTAGAGCTCAAGATCTTGCATCATCAACCAAATTTAATAATGGTAATGTGACATTTTAAAACTATCCAATCAAGCCTAACTTTCTAATTTATTAATTCCTATCACATGGTAGGCACGTGTTCACATCTCATCGATGCCTCCCAAGCAACTCTTGTCTTATACCATGTGTAATCCACCTATTAGTTCTCTTATCAATGGTCAACATCTAAACATAGCCTTGTACTTTATGTTATATCCTTAGGAGAGGTGAGGTGTCATTTAGGGATATGTTGCATCCTTTGATTAGTCCTTAAGCTCTATTTTTATTCCATTCTTACCATTAATCTCCATTTGTATTCCATTATTACCATCTTGGGGCCTTAGGTGGCCACCTACTCATATGCCTAGTTGTGCAACATGACATGTTATGAGTGGGTCAGGCTCTCCCCAAACAATGACATCTCTGATAGGACTAGGAGATGGGCCAATTTGACATGGTGTTACATGGAATCCTTTGAGTAAGATGGGCTCTCCTCAGGCTTTAACATTTCTGATAAGATAGAGAGATTAGACACTCTGACATGGTGCTACGTGGCATTCTTTGAGTGGGTCAGGCTCCCCTAGGCTTTGACATATCTGATGAGATTGGGAGACTAGTTGATCTAACATGGTTATATGTGGCATCCTCTAAGTGGGTTGGGCTCCCTCAGGATCTAAATTTTTTGATAGGACTGGGAGACTGGTTGATCTGACATTGTTCTACGTGGTATTCTATTAGTGGGTTGGGATCCCATGGGCTCTGACATATTTGACAGGACAAGGAGACTAGATGATATGACACCTTACAACATGGTACACCATGTTTTGGTAGATATAATACCTCTAACAAACACCCTGTGTCTCTCCTCCTTTTGTCTACTTATTCCTAAAAAACCCCACAAAAAAAGACTAAGTTAAAATGAAAAAACTTGCAACCAATTAATAACTTACCCAACTAGCATTCAATCTTTGATTTGCTATATAAGACATTGGGTCTGTTACTCCACAAAAAAATTGAAACTCTAGGACGATTTTTAAAAATCTAACCTATAAGTTTAGCACTCTAAATCCTTAAAACATTTAGCCTACCTTAGTCATAAAATAAACAAGGTTTACCATTATTTGGGTAAATCAGGGTGACATAAGATTTAAAGGACTTGGCTCAGGAAAAGCCATTTAGAATGAAATAATTGATCTAGGAGCTATAGTTTTGATAATTTTAAAGGAGGGGTCCTCCATTTTTATGAAAAAGGGGCATGTTAAGCACAACAAATGGTGACTTCCATGGGGAAAGTGATGATAAACACTTAGAACCCAAACCATTAATTTTCATCCCCTGCATAGAACATAGATTGTAAGAGAGATATTTATATATAGTAGAAAAAAGAAGGCACTAAAGTCATGTATTATCAAGTGGCATAACAATATTTCATCCTATATATGGCTAACAATGTGTGTAAGAAGCAATTCTTAAATTTTTGTTTAATTTTGGACTCTACTTGAGCAACAGAGGTTGGACTAGGTATTAGGCTTCTTCTAAGGTGTTAATAGCTTGATGGCTTGGAGGGGATGGTGTGAGAATTGCTTTGCTACTAGATGAACATTTATATCCCCAATATAGATATCTCTAGTCTCATTTAAGGCCTTGTTCCATTCCCAATTAGGCTGAAAAACATGCAATGGAGGTTGCTTGTATGGCCCTTTTGAGGAAGACTCAAAATTTAGATTCTATATGTTTTGATTGTCCTTTTCCAATTCCTCATGAGAATATTTTTTATTAGTCTTATCCATTGAGGGTTTGGGACCAAGCCAAGAGAGAAAGGATGATGAGGAAGCCTTGAATACCCAACCAATCTTTGATTCACTTGAATAGTCTTGTATTATTTTGAGATATTACATTAAGTACAGCTTGATAGCTCTATCAAGATGTGGGTTGTTCTAAAATCCACTTATTTCTCTTAGAATCACTGGCCTCCCATATCAAAAATGTAAAAAAATTATCAGTTACTATCCTTGACTTGTGTGGATTAAATATTTAACTTGGGTCTCCCTGCTTCTCAATAATTCTTCCAAGGCTTCGACCATTGCATGGAATGACTGCCAACAAAGATGATGTTAGAGGAACACCATAAAAATAAGGTGAAAAAGGAAGGAAAAAAACACAAAATAAAAGAAAACCTATATAACATGTACATTACCAACCCCTTTTCTAGATTATTCATAAATTATGCTAGATGGGATAGCCGAGAAATAATGCTTCAAGAATTGTCCATTTATTGGTAGTGGCATGTCATTTCCCTCGAGTCCTTGAGGTGAAAGGAATTTTGACCTGAGATTTTGGATATTTGGTATGGTCCAATATATAAGGGATTAAATTTTAAACACTGGCCTGTCTTTTCATGAGCCTTGTCCCACATTAAGAGAAGGTCAAAAATTTGAAAGGTCTTAATCTTAGCTCTTTTATCAAACCACCTTTTAATTATATCATGTTGTTTGATAAAGCTTAACAGAGCTTCATCCTAGGCCTCCTCTAACTGAATTATGTTGAGGAGTCTAGAATTCAACTTATCATCTAATTCCATGAATTGTTGCATGAATTTATAAGTTGGCATCTTGAGCATTACCGACATGATCGGTTCCAGTTCATAAACTAGAAGGAAAGGAGAAATTTTGAGGGATTGTTTATACTTGGTGCGGTTATCCCATAAAGCAAACTTTAGTAATGAGTGCCATTTTTTGGGTTTTTTTCTAGCTAAATTCTTGATGGTGTCTATTAAATTATTATTAGTAGACTCCACCAATTCATTCCTCTATGGGTATTGATTCGATGAGAACCTTAGCATGATTTCATTATCATAGGCCCATTCTATGAATTCTACAGATAGGAAGGTAGGACTATTATCACACACCAAGAAATGGGGACCCCAAAATGGAT
Source organism: Torreya grandis (assembly GCA_037957365.1). Lineage (NCBI taxonomy): Eukaryota > Viridiplantae > Streptophyta > Pinopsida > Cupressales > Taxaceae > Torreya > Torreya grandis. Next base: position 4,187,439 of record JARHVA010000188.1, read on the forward strand.
GGTTATGGTGTTTTTCAAGAACTTTGTGACTTTGACAATAGTGCTTATTTTAGTTACAACTTCCTTAGACGACCTCATGTAATAGTTTGTTCTGGTGAGGACAAACCTATGGCCAACTAATGAATTAGGGTTGATTACTCTGATGAAATATAATCCCCATTGGGAAAATGGTGTCTAATCCATGATGGGATGCAGTGGCATTACCACATGGTTTCCCTTTTAGCAAAGGTATAACACTGATGGAAAAAGTGAACATGGGCATGAACATATTTGAACAGTGTGGGCCAATAGTATCATGCTCAAATAACTTTGTGGGTTATGGGATTTGTTTTAGGATGACCAGCTCCCAGTTTTTCATCTAAACTTGCCATTATTTCTTTGGCTTATTCTTGTGACATGCATCATTGATAGATTCCCTCATGATTAATTCTAAAGAGAACTCCATTCTTCAACATGTATTGTGCAACCTTCAATCAGAGGGCCCTCATCTATGTATGGTTGAGTCTCGAAGGTGCATTTCCATAGAGTATGAAGTGCCTGATCAGGGCATACCATTTTGATTGTATCACTCTCCCATGGTCTACTTGGTACATAGTTATTATTGAATATATCTCATTTATTAGCTGGGTGAGGCCCTACCCTCTAACAATTTTGTCCAATTTGAATTCTAAGTCATACTCTTATAATTTTTCATGCATTGGTTTGTGCAATCATAGAACTCATTCTGCCTCAACATTTGCTTTATTGTAGTGTCTGGGACAATTGCATATAATTTATTCCTAAGGATGTAGTGTCTAAATTTCTTCACTGCCTTGACCGAGGCCTAGACATGTTTTTCCATGGTGGAATATCTTAGCTTGGCATCCTTAAGATTGGTGATCATAAAAGCAACATGATTTTCTTCTCCCTCCAATCTCTAGGTGAGGTAAACAACAATGGTGTGTTTAGAAACAAAGGGATAAATATAGAAATCTTACATATAGTCTGAGCTGATGATGATCGAGGTTTACATAATAGCATCTTTGATATATTAAAATGATTTCTTTGATTCAACACACCATTTTACTTTAGCATCCTATTTTAACATAGCATTCAAGGGTTTCATAATTTCAACAAATCCTAGAATAAACTTATGCACAAAGTTAATTTTCACAAATAAGGATTTCATTTTTTTCTTATTATTAGGTAAAGGTAGTTTATAAATTACATCTTGCCTTTTAGGATTGATAGCAATACCTTATTTTGGGACAATGTAACCAAGAATATTATCTTCAGTGACACCAAACATGCTCTTCTTTGGGTTTAGGAAAATGCCATACCTTCTACATCTTTCAAATACTTTCTCCAAATGGTATACATGATTTGACCTATATTTTGAAGACATATTTAAGTTGTCCATATAGATTATTATGCATTTACCAATCAATCCTTCAAATTAAATTCTATTACTCTTTAGAAAGTTGTGCCAGTGTTGATCAACCTGAAGGGCATTCGCTTATAAGCAAATATGCCCCACTTGGTGGTGAAGGTGGTCTTAGCCTTGTATTTAGAATTAACCAAGACTTGTTTGTATCCTAAAAATCTATACGAAAGGACATCATTTGAGATCCACTCACCATTTGGATTACTTCATCAAGGGAAGGCAATGGGTAATTATCTTTGTTTGAAGCTCATTTAAGCTCCAAAAATATATTAATGGGTGAATTTCTCCATTTTTATTTTGCACAGGAACTAGGTTGGCCATTTAGGTGGAGTGGAGAATAAGGAAAATTATCCCTACAAATAGTAACTTATGGACTTCCTTATGTATTGAAAGCTCCGTGATAGAGTTTACCAACAATTATCTTTACCTAAATGGTTTTTGACTGGGTTTGAGGGGAATAGTGTGAGTGATCACTCTTGAGTCAAAGACCTTGAGGTCTCTATAGGTCCAAGAAATTACATCTTTATACTTCAATTTTAACCTTCGTAACTGCTCCAATTCATAGTCCATCTAGTCATGACCTACATTGACCATTTATGGGTTTTTTGTAGGGTCGAAGTTGATGAGTCAACACTTTTGGTCCTCAAAGTTGGGTTTTTTAACTTGGAATGTTGGGTATAAGGTATTAAACACACTTTATAATGAGATAATCCCTTTCGGGATCTAGTTCCCATGAATATTAAGGATCCCATCTTTATCCAGATCATCTCCTAAGTTATCTCTATCTTTCTTGTGTATAAATTGGGTCTCAAATATTTCCTCATTACTAAGAAATTAGATGATTTGTTGGTCATCCTCAAAGACCCGAAAGATTGTCACATTGTTAGGGAGTGAGGGACATGAGATGAGTTCCATAAATAACTATTGCAACTTAGTGTCATCTAGGGGAGTTAAGTTAGCTGTCATAGATGCTAGTGAGTCAGCTACTTGGTTTTCCTCATGTGGGATAGGGATGATATTAAATGCGTTAAACATTTCAATTAGGTCACAAGCCCTATGATTATACCTAATGAGTATGATAGCTTGCATTGAAATTTCATCATGATCTAGTTGACTTTAAGATTTATCTAAGAATGGACATCTGAGATCGATGACAAGAAAATCAAACACATAAATTTGTTGAATTTTAAAAATAAACTAATAAGCAAAACTGTAATAAATGCATTCAAAAATGGAGATAGATTATATAATAATAGCTTGAAGCTCATAGCTCTCACAAATCTAAATTTGTCATAACTCACAACTAAGTAGCTCACCACAGTCCAAAAGACTCTAAATATACCATATCAATAAAGTTTACAAAGGGATATACATATAGGTGGAAGTTAAGAGAATCCCAACAATACAAGGACTATTTTAGATAATATGGACTTATCAACAGTTGAAATTTTTGAAAACTATAAGAGATAAAGTGGATTCTATCAAGATTTAGTTGGACTTATTACAAATAAATCAAATTTATCTAATGTATTTTTAATAAGTCTGTATTATTTAAAATGATAAAAAATAATTAGTAGTCTAATTTTTGAAAACTATTAGAAATAAATTGGGCTTTATCAAGAATTAATTGGAATTTTCAAGAATTAGTTGGACTTATTATAAATAAACCACATTTATCTAATGTATTTATAATAAGTCCAAATTATTTATAATGATTAGAAATAATTAGTAGTGATTTTTTTGAAAATTATCATAATTAAATTGGACTATATCAAGATTTAGTTGGACTTGTTGCAAATAAATCACATCTATCTAATGTATTTATAGTAAGTCCAAATTATTTAATATGATAAAAAATAATTAGGAGTCCAATTTTTTAAAACTATCAAAAATAAATTAAGATTTATCAAGTATTAATTTGGATTATCAATAATTAGTTGGACTTATTACAAATAAATCACATCTATTTAAGTGTATAAAATAGTTACATCATGCCATTAGAAGGCCCGTGGTCTTTCTCTCTTCAATCAAATTTATACAACCATTCAAACTAGTTAACAAACTATGTATTTATAGACAACAAGCCTGTGGAATTTATTTCATAAGGAAAGATATTTCATACATCAATCAAGCCAAGCACAATGAAAAGAGTCATTTAACATAATCAAGTTTTGATCTCAGGATTTGATTAACTAGTCTGATTACATCATCTGCACACTCCTAATAACATGTGTCAATATGTGATTGGACCACATAAGATGACTAGGATGACACATGTTAGTAGTTTTTTGGATCATGAACAATTTGTTTAATCTTCAGGTGACATCCCCATGACTGTTAAATTTTAGCTTGTATAGGCCACATGTCTATCACTCAAAAACTTGACAGTTCACCCATGTTAACTTTGGTATTCATGAAAGAGTCCCCAAGATTGTGTTAAGTGGCATGATCATGGGTTTTTGAGTTACTCAACACCTCTTGAATGTTTATATATTCTCCCACATAGCTGAGTTACCAAAATTGTGATGCATATCATAATATCGATCACTCATAATGCTCAAGACTTTTGTTTTAATTGTTTATCCTTCTATATAGTTGAGTCACCTAGATTGTGTTATGTGGAATGATCTCATGTGCTCAAAATACTCGTGACTTTTATTTTTACTATTCATTTTTTTCATATCCAAGACACCAAGATTGTGCCACATGGCATGATCCTAGGCATTTGAGCTTTTGCACTTTAAGTTTGTAGTAGACAAGATTTTTGAGTGGTAAGTTTTTGAAGACCATTTTATGAGAATTGAATGAAGTTCAATTTGAAAAATCAAAAATTCAAAGACCATTTATTGATACGCAAATTCTAAACAACAAAATTTCTTGATGCATAAATGGTAAATGCCCAATTTTGATTGTCTAAGCGCATAATGCTAATGCATAAAAGCTGAAGACTTTTTCACATAACTTTAACTACGAAGTGGAAAAACTTGGGACTCAAATACCGATGTGAAATTTGTAAAACATAAATGCCTAACTGGGACATTTCATGACGTAAACCCTGAATACCATTTTTCAAACACGAGAATGCCAAAGTGTATTTGTAATGCATGAAAGGCAATGAGTAAATCCTAGTGTGAAAATTATGAGACCATTTGTCAAATACCTTTTCAAGGTTCACAAAATTTGAACTTACTATTTTGAATACACAAAAGCCAAAGACCATTTTGAAATATTCACATTACAAAGTGCACATTCCAATTCACAAATGCTAAAGAACTTTTATTGATGGAAGGTTACGAAAGATTGAATTATCATAGTAGAAAATATAAAATGCAAATGTTGTAGTGTTTATTTTAAGACCCAAAATGTGAAGACCTCATTTGTAATACATAAAATGAGAAGTGCCACTCAACAAACTCTCTAAAAATAAATAAAACAATAAAACAATAAGGCATCTCCCAGGTGAATCCAATAAAACATTTTACATGTCAAAAATATGCACTAAATTTTGAAAAAACAATTCTTATTTCTCATTCCAAAATTAAGGAAACACCACTTCAAATTGCCAATGTCACGAAAGAAATCAATAGCTCCTAATCCTTTATCACTATTTTTGAAGTGTCTAATGTCATGATGCATTCAAATAGTTTGCAATGCCTTTCAAGAAATTAGTGAGAAGAAGTGTATGACCTCTCCAATTTTTATTTGTTTTTCAAGCTTAGATGATACTATCTATAAGAAGGGATGTTAAAGAGTTGTTAGTTGTGTTTGGATTCCATTTCTTGTCCAAACAACCTGAATAAATTTATGCTTCTTTTACATCTTTTTTCCCTCCATGAATTGAGATTAACCAAGATATTTTTATACTTTATTCTATATCTCCATTTATTTACAGTATCTCAATATTAGTTTCAGCTCTAGCAACTAATATTGTGTGGTTCACTCCTATAGAATTACCACATCTTAAAAATAACATATCTTTGTTTTGCATATCTTGAGCTAGATAAAATGAAATTTTTGTTCTATTACTTCTTGGACTAACATATGTATCTTTAGATACAATTCTAAAATCAAGGGCCCTATCATGAACCATTTTATTTAGATCTCTATGTAAGGGAATGTCATAGCAAGTTCTAGGCCAAAAATCTCCTTCATATTCAACTTCATAAGGGAACATATCTACTTTCATTATGTCATGGATATTTTGAAAGTAATATTCTAGATCCTTCTACTTACTATTTCTGGTCAAACCAAATTCATTGAATTACTTTACATACTTAATCAAGTTATCTTTAATTTCTTTTTCATTCTTTTTTCTACTTCTATCTAAGACTTTTGAAATAATAAAATCATGCAACATTTCTTTATCTTTTAAGTCTTTGAAAATTGTTTTCATCGGATTAACTTTTAGAACATTTGACTTACCATTTTCTTTTGTTCCCCATAATTTAATTAGGGGGGGGCAAATTCTATCTCTTATAGAGTTTTTGTAATGCATAATGGGCTGGCCTTGCTCCATGTGTAGACTAAAATATTGACCTTTTGTCAAGCCTACTATTTCATGTCATCCCTTCAGCTGGTAACTATAAACATGGTCTTTGAAATCTACTACTTTAATCAAATATCACGTGAAGTTTCTTTTATTTTCACATGTCCTATAACTATCCATAATCTCTACCACACTGCATACATTTTTCTTATTTATACATTCAGATAGGTTTCCAAATGTGTCATTGATGTCCTCATGGGTATGTCCTATAAGGAGAAATCAAACCTTGACATCAAGGAAAATACCTTTGTCGACAAGGAAAGATAAATTTTATAACACAAACCTATACAAGAAACTTGATTTTGTGAATTTTTAAATGTAATAGAATTACGTTTAGTTCCATATAAGGTTAGACATATTTTAATATAATAATGGATGGAAGGAAGTACCTATTCTTATTATTCCCACAACAATTGTCTATTTGAAGGTATAACCTAGAAGGAAGTTTCTTGAAGGTACCAATTGGTTGTGCTTATTCTATGTCTTTCTTGCATTCAGTGTAGAAGTTATTAGATAAAAATGCATCATACAATGGATATTTTTAAGATCCAAGTTTATATAGTAAAGATCCTTAATGTATTTGGTATTTTTATTTCCATATATTTCAAACACTTATTAATTGAGGTGATAATAAAGTCAGACCCTCAAAAAAATATGGTAAAAAAAATTCCATATCCACCTGCACCAAGACCATGTGTGATAATCCCTGCCATTGATAAATCTATTATTCTATTGGTAATTGCTTGATTTTTGTCACAGTCATTGGCACAAATGTTTTTTTATGTTTCACCTTGTCATGAATGATACTGAGGCATTATTCAAGGTATTGCTCTGATTCCTCAAGGTATTACTCTATTTGTCTTGCAATTTTTTTTTGATTTGAGTGCATCACAAATTCTTGATAGATATGATCTTCTTAATCTCTAAACAAGGACCCAGAACATTTTTGTTGAATCAATAAGATATATGTTTGGCACCTAGCAAACTCATCATACTTGGCTATGGTCACACCATGAAAATTAATTTTCCACATGTTATTGAATTTCGGCTAGGATATTGACTCATATTTTATATCACCTAGTTTTGCATTGATGTGGCACCTCATAAATTCTTGAGTGAAATATGTTGAAAGATGTCAAACATTATCACATGTGACATCTATATCTACCCATCATGTAAGTCTTGGATAAAAATCTACAAAATCATCCACCAATTGGTCCAACAAACCTTTTGCTCTCATTGTCTTCTTTTGTGGATTTTATCAAAACCTCCTTACATGTAATGCATTTCATTCCACATTTTTGTTAAAATTTTGAATGTCAAAAATGCTCCTTCTCTTCAATATATATATTTTAATCCAATATTCCAAATGAATCTCAGTACCGTAAAAATCAATAGTAGTTTTGTTTTTATTTTTCTTAAACAAACTGGCAGAAATGGTATCCAAAACATGTTGCCTCCTATCTATTTTGGTGCAATCAAATAACTTTATCCTTATAGATTTTATCATCTCAAATGACAATCCTGTCTGAAAACTTTTTTTGGTACAACATTTCTCTGCATACACTTTTATAATCTCACTATTTATGATTGCATCAAAATCCACTTGGTTGATTGAAGTGTTTCGTTGAATTCTTTTTTGGCTTGAGTAGTTGTAGGCACGAGTTATTTTTTTTGGATGCCTTTTGCTCTATGAATGTCATACAAGGAATGAATTTAGTATCCCCAAACATTTCCAATTTCTTTCTCCTTTGGTGTCATTTATGGTAAATTGATTATTTTATATTCAATGTCCACTATCTTGTTGTAAGGCCATCTAACGATAAATGTTTTAGTTACCTATGTGTTGTAAGTCTCATAATGTTTTAGAATGTGATTTATGTAAATTCCCAATTCATTTTCCATCATTGGGATATGATTGTAACCAAAAATCTCCCCTGTTTATGTAAATCAATATAACCAGAAGCATTTTTTTCATCATTTGCAAGAGTTGTACATTTGTACAGTAAACGTACCCTTTCCCAAATAAACTCATTTCCCAAGCTCTAAAATATGGTAGGATCATCAATATATCAAACCAATGAATCCAAGCAAGGGTTTTTTTATTGTAATGGTTGTATATATATAACTAAACTAAATTTATTATGTCCTTCTTCCATGTCATCCTCTATAGAAAAATTGACTGTGACATGTTGCATCATTCTTCTGATTCATATAGTAAAACTATCAACTATATCCCCTAAATTATCCATAAAATCTATAGAAAATGGAAGTGGTAGAGTCAGATCAAAAGATTTTAACACATTAACACTTACACATTAAATAGGTATTTTCTCATTATAGCATGTGTAAGTGAGATATATGGATTCTAACGAGTCAACATCTAGATTTGGAACTTTGTGTTTCTTCCTTCACCTATGACCTTACCATTATTTATGAGAGAAACATAGTCTCCACATTAGAAAGCCTTTAATGCATGATTTTTTAGTCTAGACATTTGAAAAAGACATGAGAAGATATTTTAAATCCTAAAAATGCTTTAAAGGTAATGTATAACACATTTTCTTAATGACACTATTTATGTCAATCCCAAAAAATAATAGCTTTTAATATCATATACTACATAATTCAATCCTCATTTCATCCTAGTTTCAAGGTACCTACTACGAGATACCTTTCAAACATGCATAAGAGTGGAATAGTCGAGTAGAGGAAACTAGTTAATTAAATCAACATTAAACCATGTATTTTAATATTATACAAAATGGTATTTATCAATGGGGGTTTTGACAAAATCATGGATTTTTTTTAGCTGCTTATATTTTGGGATCCAGTATGTGATTTGAACCTCTATGGTGAACCTAAGAGTTTGAAGGTATCTCATAGGAGATGCCTTTCAAACATGCATAAGGGTATCATTAAAGGTATTATAAGGCCTTTCAAGGTATGTTTGAAGGCAGTATTGGGTGATACTTTGAAGGGACTTGTAATACCTTCAAGCATACTCTTATGCATGTTTAAAAGGTATCTTTTAGAAGAAGCTTTCAAGGTACCCTTGAAGGTACTATAATGCCCTTCAAGGTATCTCCTTGAAGGAATTACTAGGTGATACCTTGAAGGGACTTGTAATACCTTCAAGGTATCTCCTAGGAGATACATGTTGGATCCCCACACACCCCTTTTAATAGCATCTCTTTGAAGGAACTATTAGGTGATACATGTTGGTATCAAGAGCATCAAAGAGGTTTTATGTTTGAAAGTTATATACTAGGAGATACCTTCAAGGTACTATTGTACCCAACATCCCCCACTCTCAAATTTATTTCAAATAGGGACCCACTGCACTCTAAAAAGAAAGTAGTTTTGATGTGAGAATTGTTATTAACATTTTAATGCATGATTAACAAGATAATGTCTCTAAATTTCTGATTTATTAAATAATAATATCTTGTTAATATACACTTCTCTAAGCTTTATTGGAATTAATGTTTTCCTAGTTATCTTAATATTTAATACTTTGCTTTTTAGGCTAACCTATTAATGGTTATTGAAAGACTTATGTATACACATGTTTTCAAAGTTGTGCAGGATAGAATTCCTCAATCGATCTTCAACATTTTGATTTTTATAAAATTCTATGCAACTCACTGTTAACCAAAATTCACTCCCATGTTTTTCCTTTTCATAATGGCCAAGTACAACATTCAAAATTGTTTATCCCCACAATAAAATGTGAAGTGTGGTTTCCTTCAGAGAATGCTTTTATTCAGTCTCCTTGCAAGTGTTATTTAATATAGAAAGGTTTTAATTTAGGGTTTTTGTCCAAGTCTCAAAGGAATTATTTTGGAATTTTTGTCTGAAACAAAAAATCTGAAGGAATTGGCTCTTATGCAGGTGTCTTTTGCAAAAGCCCAAAGGAATTAGCCACTTGCTTTTATCAAGAACTTGGTCTTTTTTAATTTTTCAAAGGGTCTCTTTCTCAAGGAATTGGTCCATTCAAGGTTTTTGAAAGATCTTTTCTTATAAAAATATCCTTTTCAACCTTTTCGAAGGGACATTTCCATTTTTTGCTGAAGGGTATCTTCTTGGGAATTGGTCCTTTGCATTTTCTCAAAAGAATTGCTGCAGATAACTTTTCTTCAAGAATTGTTTATTTCAAATTTGCCAAGGTTTCTTTTTTTTTGGAAGTGCCCTAAAAAAGGGTCTAATTGGTGCACTTTAACTTTTTCGAAAGCCCTTTTTCTTAGAAAAGGTCACTTGCAAAAAATTTGAAGGAAAGTGTCCCTTGCAATTTATCTGAAGGGATTCATTCTTACAAAAATTCTAAAGGAATTACTTTAGACATTTTATCTGAAAAAATCCTTCCAAAAGGTATTTCCTCTCTTGCAAAGGAATCGTTTAATTTTTTGAAGGGTCTATTTTTGGAAAAGTGCCCACTTTAATTCTTTTGAAAGGGCATCTTTGTCATGAAAGTGTTCAATTCAGGATTTTGAAGGGACCTTTTGAGATTGCCGAAGGGAAGGTTCAGAAACGAAGGGGAACTTACAAAGTATCTAAAGGAATTATTCCAAAATAAAAGATCTAAGGCAAGAAAGAATTATTTTAGACTTTTTGTCCGAAATAATCTTTTTGAATGAGAAGCCCAAAAAATTGGCACTTCAAGTTTTTTTGAAAGAATTGTTTCAAAATTTTTGTTTGAAAAATCCTTCTGAAGGGTTCCTCAAAAAAATCCTGAAGGGTCTTTTTATTTGAGGTGTCCTTCAAAAAAATTTTGAAGGGACACTTTCAAAAGCTTGAAGGGTCTCTTTTTCAATAAAGTGGGCAATTCCATTCTTTTGAAGGGCAATTACAAGTTTCAGGAGGACCTTTTCACCTAAAAAGTGCCCTACATAAAAATTCTAAAGGGACATTGAAAGAGAGTCCGTAGAGAGAAGATGGTTCCGAAGAGGAAAGAGAAGGAGCCTGTGGGAAAATTGTTTTAGACTTTTTGTCCAAATCAAAAAGCCTGAAAGGTTGTATCTTTTAGGGAAAGTTCTCATGGGAAATTTCTTAAGAAGGATGCCCAAAGGAAATGTCCAAGTAAAATGATGGTTACACAAACATCAAACTTCAAGATAGTGAGCTAACCATTGGTGTTCAAACAAAAAGACTCACAAGCAGATCCAAGGGCTTGCGTCTTTCATCTATTAAAATGATGAGAGAGCCCATATCACCATTGATTGATCAGGATTTGAGTCATTCCTTTAGGACCAATCAAAGAAGAAGGACAAATCTAAACATAATAAAAATAAAAAATCTACAATAGGTGGATAACTACTTTGATGTCATGACTCAGCCTAAGAATATCCTAATTTTTCTAAGCACAAATGTTGGAGGAACATATTTGAGATGGCAGGACAAATGTGTAACTACTTGAGATGACATGGATCAATCAAATTGCTAGAATGAACATCCCTTACAAATATGGTTATAGCTAAAGATGGAGACTTCCAACCAATTGATTCCTCTCTTTGGTGCCAAATGTCTCCCCCTCTCACTTCCTCTCTACTGTATATACAACCGTTTGGCTAGTGAAAAGATAACCACAGAGTGTATGGTAAAGCCCTACTAGATTGATGTCATATTTTGCCTTTGAGCATTAGTAAAATCCTTTCTTTTAAAGTTTTAAACAATTTATTGAGTGTATAAGTGATGTACAATGATAGCATGTGATGATTTTCCATCCTTTTGTCCTCTATCCTTCATATTGAGCAAGAGTTCTTGATCTAACAGGTAATCTAGAGTGTGTTTAAGTGTATGGAACTACTGTAAGAGTTTTAACTATTATTGAGTGTGTAATTTTCCTTTTAGTTCATTCTTTTTCTATTCTTTCATGCATCTCACCTCTATACTAAAACATTCATGTTAGTTACTCTAGAAATTGAAAAGGGGTCTTTACATTTTGCTATATTGTGCACTAGGATATGACATTCACGTGGAAGAAAATATAGGTGCATCACCATTCTTAAAATAGGTTTCCTTTCTACAATTTCTAACTCTTTTCCCTTGAAGAAGACTAGTTTAGACATAAGTGGTTTTGTAAAGACACATTCATGGAGCTAGCCCTTTTAAATCTAGAGGTTCATTTCCTCTATAGGTATACCCACATGCCTAGAAATATCCCAACATTGCCTAAATCTAGAAGAGGATTGAACACTCTCTTCTAGGGTGTAAGATTTGGAGACAACAGTTCTTACACGCTTGATGGGATCAATTTTTTACATGTCAAGGTGAATGCTGGGCTTGACAAGCTTAGGGTTATAGAAATATCCTTAATCTAGTATTTGGTGACTCCAAAAGGTGAGAATCTCTAGTTGTAGATCAATTTTCCCACATTATACTTCATGGTCCTCACTAGGTCATATAGGACTTTTGATCAAGCCCCTCTAGCTGAAGCTCTTCTTAAAGAATAACACCCTGAACCATTCCCAGCGCTTAAAGATACTTGGCAATGAGGTTTTTTTTTGAGAAGAAGAAGAAGAAGCTAAGGAAGTTGGAGAAATAAGAGATCAAGAGGAAAGAAGAGAAATGGAGAGGAAACAACCTTTCTTGACCTTCAACACCCAAAATCCAATTGACCTTCTTGCATACGACCCTATTCCTCCCAAAGCTATCAAGAGTCTCCCTAGTTTCAATGGAGAAGGTCCTATTACCCCATATGAGCATATTAAGGACATTTAAATTTTTTATAACTTCCATAATGTTACTCAAGCCAACATAGCCATTAGATTGCTTTCTATGTCTCTAAAAGGCAAGGCACTTGATTGGTATAGGACTTTGGAAGGTGGTTACATTACAAGTTGGGATGGATTTGGGGACTTGTTGGTGACTATATTTGAGAATAAGAGTGACCATACCTAGTTAATCCATCAGTTGAATGTGATAAAGAGAGGTCCTAATGAATCCATGGTAGATTTTAATAAAAGGTTTCAAAGGACTTGGCATAAGTTGTTGCCTGTCATGAGACCTCCTCCTAGATTTGTGTTCCCCACTTATCTCAAGGGTATTGGTATTGATGTGAAAATGATGTTATAGTCAATGGGAGGATTCACTCTACTAGACATGTATGAGATATCTATTAAAGCTGAGAATAGCTTAATATAGGTTGGAAAACTACCTCCAAGAGTTTCTATGCCTTTGCTGTCTCATAGCTTATTTGAAGCTCCAAGCGTAACACAAGTTTCTAATGCCAATTTCAAGCCAAGAGAATTTCCTAAGAATATGGATAATGTTGTGGATAAAGATGAAGAGATTTGATCATTAAGAGCTCAACTCAAGCAAGCTCAATTTTAGACAAGTGCTCCACCTAACCATCAATACTATCCTCAACAAAATTGTAGAGCTGCACCCCAATACAACTACCAAGGAAGAGGACAAGGTCAACAAGGTTTCAATAGGCATTCCAATGCCTATAATCCTAATTCCACTCCTTCCATGAAAGCTGTTGTCCTAGTACATACTAACTTGGTCCAAGGGGAGGATCATTTGGACCAATGGGGATGACCTTAAGGTCAGTTTGTGCATGATGGTGGAGAGGATAGCCAAAATTTGGTGGCACAAGAAGAAACTACTCCTTATATGACATCAAAAGAAGTGAATCCTAGTAAAAAGAATATCCATGGAGAAGGTAGCAGCCAAAGTGTAGGTATGATAAAATTTCAAGCAAAGGATGACTATGTGTTGAATCAAAGCACATCGATTATAGCTAACACAAGGGCTAAGAAGAGAGCTCTGGGAGATGTTCCAGGAGTACATGTAACTCCAAGTGATTCCTCTCTAAGGCCATAAGGTGTGACTTCTAATGTAGTTCCTTTTACAAGTCATGATCCCTATCAAAATAAAAATGCAAGTAGGATTTTTGAACCTACAACACAATAGGTTCAGACTCCCCCACTACCTTCAATAATGCAAGAAAAGGTGAATACTTACCCTCTAAACATTGTTGATTCTTTGAAGAATGCCAAGACAAACATATATCTTTAGGAAGTCTTGCATATGCCTGGATAAAAGGAGTTATTATAAGAACAACTTGTAAACATTCATGTGGCCCCTCAAACTTCAAAGTACAATAATGTGGCCCTTACCAATTCTTCAAGTCATGTCTTAGAGCCCTCCACCAAATCTGAAAAGCCTCCACCCTTCTACCTCACACTCATTATGGGAGATAAATTGGTTCACAATTATATTGTAGATAGTGGAACTAGTACCACTACATACCTAATGTGGTGGTGTCAGAGGTCTGAAAGTTTTCCTACATGATTGCCCAAGTTTTCCCATTTTACAAGATATTGTGGTCATAGACCTTCCAGCCCATTTTGCTATCTACTTGTCAAGGGACTTCATGACTAAGATAGGAGGGTACCTTTCTATTAACTGGTCTTTTCTAGATTTTAAAATAAGATATGGAACCAAGGTGACTATAATGACTTAGCCCTTAGCAAGGTTTCATATTGAGCCATACATGGAGACAAACTCAAATCACAATTATCTAATTAGCAAAGAAGAAGAAAGTGTCATGGATGGTGAAGCATCCTTCCCTCTTGAAGGTATTTCTAATCTTTTCCTTGATAAGTATAACACTAAAACACATGGACTGGATCCATATAATTTCATAGAAGAAACTGATTTAGGAGTTTATTATATACACAAAAAAGATGTTTTAATCCCTTCACTCACTAATAAAGACCAAGAACTTGATGGGATATGGGAAATGTTCTTTGATGGCTCAAAAAGAAAAATAGGTGTAGGAGCTAACATTATGTTAGTTTATCCATCAAAAAATAAATATTACTCCTCATATATATTTCATTTCAACTACACCTGCAATGTGGCAGCATATGAAGGCCTAGTTCATGGCCTCTAATGGGCAAAGAAGAGAGGGATCAAGAATATGAAGGTTTATGGAGATAGTGAATTGGTCACCCATCAAGTGAGAAGTCAAGATATAGCTAAGAATCCCTTACTTAAATCCTACAAGCATAGGGTGTGGGACCTACTTGAATGCTTTAATGCCTTCAACATACAACCCATACCAAGTAGTTCAAATAAACATGCTAATAGATTGGCTATCATAGGAACACAATTTGACACAGCTACTGATGTAGGGAAAGAGAAGGATCAATCTCATATCAAGATTATCATGAGGCCTTCTATTATAGATAATTAAGTATCATGGCAAGTATTCAAAAGTGATGAACACATTGTACACTTCTTGCAAAATGAGGTAGGATTCTCCTCAAGGAATCAAAAGAGTCTACATGATCAATATGAAGAACAAGTTATTCAGCTTGAGACAAACAAGATACCTAAGGGAATGATTACCTTGGAGAGTGTTTTTAATGAAGATGATCAAAACAATAGAGAAAAAGTGAGCATGTCAACAAAAGAGGAGAATTATGAGAGAGTCATGATTTATAAGGACACTCCTGAAAATTGGTATGTTCTTTGTCCAAGAGGTGGGCCTTTATTAAATTATGTAAAGAGTTCCATGACATATTTGCTTGGGAATAAAAAGATTTGAAAGGGTTTGATCTAAGTTTAGCTCATGACACCATTGAGTTAGAACCTAGAGCTAAACTAGTTAGGTAGAAACAAAGGCCTATCAATTGCAAGATAGAGAAACTCATGAAGAAAGAGCTGACCAAGTTGATTGAGTCTAGGATTGTCTTTTCTATCAAACACTCAACTTGGGTGGCTAATCTTGTACCTATCTAAGAGAAGAATGGAGAGATTAGACTTTATGTGGATTTTTGAGATCTTAACAAAGTGTCTCTCAAGGATCATTATCCAATACCTTCTATGGAATAAATTCTATAAGTTATTTTAGGTTCTCAAGGCTTCTCACTTCTTGATGGTTATTCAGGTTACAATCAAATACTAGTGAATGAAGAGGATCAGTTCAAGATAGCTTTCACCACAAAATGGGGAACCTTTGCCTACAAGAAGATTCCATTTGGTTTATCTAATGCTAGAACTACGTTTCAAATGGTAATAGACATGGCTTTTAAGGGTTTGATCAATAAGTTTTTGCTTGTGTACCTTGATGATATAACTATTTTTTTAAAAGATGCTACTGATCATATGGAACATCTAAGGTAGGTATTTGAGAAATTTAGGGAGTTTAGAATATCCCTTAATCCAAAAAAGTGCATCTTTGCTGTTCATAAGGGCAAGTTGTTGGGTCATATTGTTTCTGAGGAAGGCTTGTTAATTGGCCTCGAGAGGATTGAGGCTATTCTAGGCTTGTATTTTCCTCAACACAAGAAAGGAATTCAAAGATTCTTGGGGAAATAAACTTTGTAATAAGGTTTATCCTAGGTTTTGCAGTTGTGGTAAAACCTATCATATCCATGCTTAAGAAGAACCAAGCTTTTGATTGGACAAAGGAAGGTAAGAGTAGTTTTGAGGAAATCAAGCAATTATGAAATCTCCTACTCTCTTGAACCCAAAATTTTCCAAGGATTTTATACTCTATACCTTTACTAACCTTTATATAATCTCAGCTATGCTCATGCAAAAGAATGGTTAAGAGGTAGAGTAACAAATTGCATTCTTTAGCCAAGGATTAGAAGATTATGAGGGTAGGCATTCATTTGTTGAGAAATAAGATTTAACTATGATAAGAGGATTGAAAAAATTCAAACACATGGTTTCAAATAATAAGATACATATCATGGTTTCTCATCCTAGCACCAAGGAGTTTCTTCTAAGTAAAGACCTCAATGAAAAGAGAGCTGGATGGATTACCAAGGTGATAGAGTATGATATAAACATCAAGGTGACAAACTTGGTGAGAGGTAAAGGGTTATGTGAGCATTTAGATTTAGATGTTCAAGATCATCAAGAGGAAGTATTGATCAACCAAGTTTAACCCCATCTAGTTGAACACATACAAGTTCAAAGTTGGACACAAGACATCATTAGTTTTCTTCAAAATGGTGAGTACCCTAATGGCTTGAACAAGTCTCAAAGAAGGTATTTTAGATTGCAGACCATTCATTATTATCTTGTAGATGGTGTTATTTTTAATAAAGACATGAATGGTGTGCTGTTGAGGTGTGTTGATAATGATCAGTTTGATATGCTACTGGAAAAGTTTCATAATAGTGCAGATGGACGTCATTTCTCTCTTAGGATGACAGTTACAAAGATATTGAGGGCTGGTTACTATTGGCCTAGTCTTTTTATAGACTGTTACCACTAGACTAAAATGTTCCCTCAATGTGCCTTTTTTATAGGCAACTAGAATCTTGTAGCCCTTACATTAAATCCATCCAAGTAGACTAGCCTTTGATGCAATGGGGCCTTGATTTCATTGGTATGATCAACCCTCCATAAAGTGCTGGACACAAATGGATATTGACTACTACTGACTACTTCACAAGGTGGGTAGAGGCTATTGCATTAAAGGAGGCAAGTGAAAATGCTATCTTGGAGTTCTATGAGAACATTATAAATAAGTTTATAATTCCCCATGTTATCATTACTAATAATGCATTTGATTTCATAAGTGATAAAACTTTTAATTGGGTAAATAGGAATGGGGTTTACTTGAGTACCTAATCTTATGATTACCCTCAAGGTAATGGATTAGCTGAGTCTAATAATAAGAATCTCATCAAGATCGTCATGAGGACATTAGAGAATAATCAAAGAGCATGGCACAACAAGTTGAAGACAACCTTACGGGCTAACATGATTACTCCTAAAAGATCAATTGGTAATTCTCCCTTTGTGCTTGTTTATGGGAGAGAGGCTAGGTTATCCATATATCAAGATCTCCCTACTCTAGAACTTGCATAATAGCTAGAACTAATTGAAAATACTCCAATGGAGGTCAGATTAACAGAACTAATGCAACTGCAAGAAGCAAGAGATAATGCACATAAGACCATGGAACACCACCAAGTACTCATAAAGAAGTCTTTTGATAAAAGAACAAGTGCATGAGTGTTCAAGGAGGGTGACTTGGTTCTAAAATGGGATGAGGATATAAAAAAACCAGGTAGACATATAAAGTTTGACACTGTGGAGTGGCCCTTACATCATTAACAAGTGCAAGCAGAGTAACTCTTTCTAGCTGACCAAGATGAATAGAGAAGAATTGCCTATCCCTATGAATGGGATACATCTAAAGTCTTGATTTTAGTCCTTGTAATCTTATTTTAAATAGTAGTTTAGGTGTGTTTCCTTTGGTTTGATGTTATGTTCCCTAAGTGCTTTCTAGCACAAGTGTGTTTCCTTCATTTTGTTTGGTGTGTGTCTTTGTCTTGTGTATGTGAATCAATCCAACTTATATTTTTTGAGCCAAGGTCTATTTAAATCATTTTGAGTGCTTATATGCGTGACTCCATGCCTAATGGAAGGATTTAGGAAACTAGTCTTAGGCATAATAGACATGCCTCCCCTTGGAATCACCAAGAATGTTATCCAAAATTCACACCCAAGTTTTGCCTTTTCATTATGGCCAAGTACAACATTCAAAATTGATTATCCCTATAGCAAAATGTCAAGTGTGGTTTCCTTTAGAGAATAATTTTTCTTAGTCTCCTTGTAAGCTTTATTTCTTTCAGCAAGGTTTTACTTCAGGTTTTTTATCCAAGTCTCAAAGGAATTATTTCAGAATTTTTATCTGAAACAAAAAATCTGAAGGAATTAGCTCTTATGTAGGTGTCTTTTGTAAAATCTTGAAGGAATTGGCCACTTTATTTTCTTAAGAACTTGGTCCTTTTTACTTTGTTGAAGGGTCTCTTTCTCAAGGAATTAGTCCATTCAAGGTTTTCGAAGGATCTTTTCTCATAAAAATGTCCTTTGCAACCTTTCTAAAGGGACATTTCCATTTTCTACTGAAGGGTATCTTATCAGGAATTGGTCCTTTGCATTTTCCCAAAAGAATTGCTGTAGATAACTTTTTTGCAAGAATTATTCATTTCAAATTTACCAAGGTTTCTTTTCTTTTAGAAGTGCCCTACAAAAGGGTTTGATTGGTACACTTCAACTTTTTTGAAAGGCCTTTTTCTTAGAAACGTGGTCACTTGCAAAATATCTGTAGGAAGTGTCCCTTGAAATTTCTCTAAAGAGATTCATTCTTACAAAAAATTTGAAGGAATTATTTTAGACATTTTTTCTGAAAAAATCCTTTTGAAGGGTCTTTTCTCTCTTGCAAAGGAACTGTTCAATTTTTTGAAGGGTCTCTTTTTAGAAAAGTGCCCACTTAAATTCTTTTGAAATGGCATCTTCATCATGAAAGTATCCCATTTAGGATTTTTGAAGGGACCTTTTGAGATTGTCGAAGGGCAGATTCAGGAATGAAGGGGCACTTACAAAGGATCCGAATGATTTTTTCCAAAGAAAAGATCTAAGGCAAGAAAGAATTATTTTATACTTTTTGTCTAAAATAATATTTTTGAATGAGAAGCCCAGGAAATTGGCACTTCAAGTTTTTTTGAAAGAATAGGTTCAGAATTTTTTTTTGAAACAATCCTTTCGAAGGGTTCCTCACAACAATCTTGAAGGGTCTCTTTTTCAAGAAAGTGGGCAATTCCATTCTTTTGAAGGGCAATTCCATGTCTTGGGAGGACCTTTTCACTTACAAAGTTCCCTACACAAAATTTTTGAAGGGACACTGGAAGAGAGTCTGTAGAGAGAAGATGGTTTCGAAGAGGAAAGAGAAGGACCCTGTGGGAAAATTATTTCAAACTTTTTGTCCAAAACAAAAAGCTTGAAAGGTTGTATCTTTCAAGGAAAGTTCCCATGAGAAATTATTCAAAAAGGATGCCCAAAGGAAATATCTAAGTAAAATGATAATTGCACATGTTAGGTTGTGGAGCTAAAAGCTTCACTGATGCAGACATGGAGGAGGATTGCTCAGTGTTATAGAAATCGATGTCGATAGGCACAACCAACGTCAGTCATATCTAGTGTATAGAGCAACTGGCATCAGTCAAAGATCAGCCAACGTCAGTCATCTCTAGACAGACAGGGACCGACATTGGTATCCTGTGCAGTTTCAAAATTGCTTGTTGATGAACAGTCAGTTAACGAACCGGTTGTTTGCATGTTGAAAGGCTATTTTTAGCCTTGAGCAGTGGATCTAATTATTGTAATTAGGTGTCTAATTATTTTTTGCATGAGATCTATATAATAGACTCATGCGCTGTATTGTAATTGGTGATAGTTGAGTAAGAGCAAGGTTAGCTCCTTCAGAGTGAAGAGAGCAAGGTGTGTTCCTCCTAGTGCCACAATGCCAAGTGTGTATGATCAGGGAGATCTGCAGGTTGTTGCAAGGTCTGGTTGAAGATCCATAGGGGTGCTGGTTTGGAGAATCAGAAGGGTTCTTCATGTGCGTAGGATATTGGTCAGCAAGTGTGCAAGGCCACGTTTGGAGATCTACATGTGTAAGTAAGATAATTGATTTGCAAGTGTGTGTGCGTGTGAGGTCAAAGGTGATTTGTGGGGTAGCAGGATCAAAGGTGATAGCAACACAATAGGTAGCAAGATCAGGTGAGATCTACTTGGAGTACATTGTGTACTTGGAGTGCATGGAGTACTCAGTTTTGGAGTGCATAGAGCACTTGTGTACTGGCAGTAGTGATACTGACTAGTGGTACTGGCAGTAGTGATACTGACTGGTTGGAGGCAAACACCAACTCTGTGTTTAAGTTGTGTGTTGGGACATTAAGAGAGAGAGAGTGAACTCTTGAAGAGATTTACTGTTTATGCGCTAGAGGTGTGGGAGCCCTAGAGGTGTGTAAGAAAGAAGACTGTGGCATCTTCTTTATTGTATTTGAAGAGTATTAATACAATTGAGGATTGTCTCTCATATTCTGTGTTATTTTTGAATTCTAGTTACTTGTTACTTCTGGTTAAATTTTGCATGTTAAGTTGCTTGTACATGGTAATCAATGGTGCTTCCAGGTCCTAATAGTTGGTATCAGAGCCAGGGTACTGGTTCATAGCTTGATACCACTAACAGTTGGTATCAGAGCTAAGGTTGCAGGGAGTAGGTTTGTGTTTGATTATAGGTCACTCTCAGGGGTTTCTGATTGAGTGGGAGTATAGCAATGGCAGAAGAAACTACACTAAGAATGGAGGAATTGAAAGGCATGAATGATCAATTACAGTGTTATGGAAAGAAAGAGCAGGTAAAGAAAAATTGTTGGTTGGTAGTAGATCAGCATGAAGGAACTGAAGAAGCAGATGTTGCAGGTGTTGTTGCACAAGATGCTCTGGGATGTTCCTTGGATAAAGTAGAATCTTGGTTTATAGATTTTGTTGCCTCTTTCCATGCAGCCCCAAATAGAGGGGTTGGTGAGCCTTGTCAAGGTTTTGACAAAGGGGAAGTGTGGCTAAAATTGTAGGCAGCCAACACATGGGTGTTGAAGAAGGTCATGCAAGTCCCAGTCTTGAAGATGCAGGTAATTGCTTCAGGAAAGTTGGGTGATGAGAGATGCACAAGAACTCTCAAAATGGATGCACTTGAATTAACATGTGGTAAGAAAGTAGGTACTCTTTATCTACTTGCTTGTATTACTGATTCTTCTTCTGTTGTAAGGATGTGGCTTTGTAGGCTTGGTCACATGCGCAAAAAGGAGATGCATGTTCTTAAGAGGAAGTCAGATGTGTTTGACAGACTTAAGAACTGAAAAGCCTTGGTGTTTATGGAGGAGATGATGGACAAAGATTAGTGGATGGGGTTGAGTAACTCTGAGTAGGGCAGTTTGGACAGGGTTTTGATCTAAAGAGAGCTCGCAGGTAAAAAGTCATCATTCATAGGCAAACATAGGTACCAGCATCGGTCAGGGAAAATTGGCATTGAATAGATAGGCACCGACGTTGGTCATGTGTAGATAGGCAAAGTCGGTGGTGTTAGGTAGGTGGAGACTGACGTCGGTAGGATAACCAGTGTCGGCGACCTGGACAGTCGCATGAAACTGACATCGATCGGATGCAGACTGTGTGGTGACTGAGGTCGGTCACTGGAATGGATTTTGGGTGGACAACATGCTGTCAAGGAGTCTCAAATGCCCATATGGAGGACTAAAAGGGTAAGTAAGCCTCAAATTCATTTTTCTTCTTCTTTATACTAGTTACTCACTATAGAGCAAGAAAGATCTAGGAAACAGTGGGAGCATGGCATGAATAAGATGCAGAACCAAATGGGAGATTTGGTAGGGTTGCCAGCCAGTATGAAAGCATTGAAAGATGAATGGATACCTTAGTTAAAGAATAGAGAGAATGGACATGTGAGACGAAAGGCCAGGTCATATGGTCTTGAGGAAGCTCCAGGACAGTGGTACAGGTTTGACAGGTGGATGACAAAGCATGGCTTTAGTCAATGTCATTGTAACTACTGTGGTTTCTTTACCAGGTGGGTGATGATTGCAACATCATCCTGTTACTATATGTTGTGTGTTTACTTGATGTAGGGTTACACATACATGTTTTTTTTCTGAGCTAAAGGTAAAGTTAGTTCAGAGGTGTGTCATGAAGAATTTGGAGGAGCAAAATTCTTTGGCATAAGTGTGTTCTAGAGACATGGAAGATCACAGGTTGATTTTGTCTCTAGATGATTATGTGAAACCAGTTAGCACGCTGATGGGTTGGACAGTTCTATGAACAGTGTCCTGATTCACATGATGAGGTTGAGTACATGTGTACTCCCTGAGTTTGCCCAAGTAGTGGGTGCTATCAGAAAGTTTGTAGTCAATATGGGAAGGAAGCACTAGAAAGTGATTCAGTGGGTTCTCAGGTATCTAAGAGGGACCAACAGCAAGGATTCATGCTATGCAGGGTCAAGTACTTTAGATTTGGTAGGTTACTTGGATGACAGGTGGTGCATCACAGGTTGTGTGGTGGTTGGTCTTCAGAATTGAGCTTGAAGAGGGATACAAGCCATGAAACAAATTAGACGGTGTACAGGTATAGGTATAATGTAGTTGTTTATCTCCAAGTGGGAGATTGTTAGGTTGTGGAGCTAAAAGCTTCACTGATGTAGACATGGAGGAGGATTGCTCAGTGTTACAAGAACTGATGTCGGTAGGTACAACTGACGTCGATCATATACAGTGTACAGAGCAACCGACATCGGTCAGAGATCGGCCAACGTCGATCATCTCTAGATAGACAGGGACTGACGTCGGTAGCATGTGCGGTTCCAGAACTGCTTGTTGATGAACAGTCAGTTAACAAACCGGTTGTTTGCATGTTGAAAGGCTATTTTTAGTCTTGAGCTGCAGATCTAATTATTGTAATTAGGTGTCTAATTATTGTTTGCATGAGATCTATATAATAGACTCATGGGCTGTATTGTAATTGGTGCTAGTTGAGTAAGAGCAAGGTTAGCTCCTTTAGAGTGAAGAGAGCAAGGTGTGTTCCTCCTAGTGCCACAGTGCCAAGTGTGTATGATTAGGGAGATCTGCAGGTTATTGCAAGGTCTGGTTGAAGATCCATAGGGGTGCTAGTTTGGAGAATCAGAAGGGTTCTTCATGTGTGTAGGATCTTGGTCAGTAGGTGTGCAAGGCCACGTTTGGAGATCTACATATGTAAGTAAGATCATTGATTTGCAGGTGTGTGTTTGTGCGAGGTCAAAGGTGATATGTAGGGTAGCAAGATCAAAGGTGACAACAACACAACAGGTAGCAAGATCAGGGGAGATCTACTTGGAGTACGTTGTTTACTTGAAGTGTGTGGAGTACTCGATTTTGGTGTGCATGGAGCACTTGTGTACTGGCAGTAGTGATACTGACTGGTGGTACTGGCAGTAGTGATACTGACTGGTTGGAGGTGAACACCAACTCTATGTTTGAGTTGTGTGTTGGGACTATAAGAGAGAGAGTAAGCTCTTGAAGAGATTTACTGTTTATGCCCTAGAGGTATGGGAGCCCTTGAGGTGTTTAAGAAAGAATACTGTGGCATCTTCTTTGTTATATTTCCTTCTGGAAGAGTATTAATACAATTGGGTATTGTCTCTCATATTCTATGTTATTTCTGAATTCTAGTTACTTGTTACTTCTGGTTAAATTCTGCATGTTAAGCTACTTGTACATGGTAATCAATGGTGCTTCCGGGTCCTAACAACACAAATGTCAAACTTTAAGATAGTGATATAACCATTGGTGTTCAAACAAAAGGACTCACAAGCAGATCCAAGGGCTCATGTCCTTCATCCATCAAAATAATGAGAGAGCCCATATCACCATTGATCAATCAGGATCTGAGTCATCCCTTGAGGACCAATCAAAGAAGGACAAAGGCAAAAAAAATGAAAGTGATAAATCTACAATAGGTGGATAACCAATTTTATGTTGTGACTCAGCCCAAGAATATCTTGATTCTACTAAGCATAAACATTGGAGGAGCATCTTTGAGAGAGCATGCCAAATGTGTAACCACTTGAGATGACATGGATCAATCAAATTGCTGGAATGAACATCCCTTGCAAAGATGGAAACTTCCAACCAATTGATTTCTCTTTTTGGCACCAAAGGTCTCCCCCTCTCACTTCTTCTCTACTATATATAGGCCTTTTAGCTAGTGAAAAGATAACCATAGAGTGAATGGCAAAGCCCTACTGGATTGATGTCATATTTTTCCTTTGAGTATTAGTACAGTCCTTTGTTTCAAAGTTTTGAACAATTACCTGAGTGTAGAAGTGATGTAAAATGACATGTGATGATTTTCCATCCTTCTATCCTCTATCTTTTGATCTAACAGGTCATATAGAATGTGTTTAAGTGTATAGAACTACTGTAAGAGTTTTAAATATTCTTAAATGTTCAATTTGCCTTTTGGTTCATTCTCCTTTTGTTCTTTCATGCATCTCACCTCTATACTAAAATATTAATGCTAGAATCTCTAGAACTTGAAAAGGGTTCTTTAAATTTTGTTGTATTGTGCACTAGGATATGACATTCATGTGGAAGAAAATCCTGGTGCATCACCATTATTAAAATAGGTTTCCTTTCTACAATTTCTAACTCTTTTCCCTTTAAGAAGACTAGTTTAGACATAAGTGGTTTTGTAGAGATACATTCAGGGAGCTAACCCTTTTAAATTCTAGAGGTTCATTTCCTCTATAGGTATACCCACATGCCTAAAAATGTCCCAACATTTCCCAAATATAGAAGAGGATTGAACACTCTCTTCTAGTGTGCAAGATTTAGAGACAACACTTACTACTTTTGGTTTTATTCCTTTTGAGCTAACCAATTAAATAATTTATTGGAGTGTTTTTATTACCTCATGCAAGTTGTTCTTTACTTAGATTTTTTTCTCCATTTTGCCCAGAGAATTGCTAGGTCATCAAACTCTACCATGTGGTGTCTACCCACTTGTTTGTGGCTATTAAAATAGTTATAAAATCCTAAAAGACTCCCAGTTGAGTGGATCATCAAGATTTGGCCACACGTTCAGATCCTGTTCACTCAATGACTGATAAGGTTAAAGTTAATTTGTATGAAAGTTCTGGGGCAACAGAGTAGCAACAACCATCCACGTGTCATGATCCCACTAGCCCATTGCTATTAGAGAATTTTGATAATTCTTAAAATCCTCCAAGGTATACAGGTGTATAATGGCCAGGTGAATAGATTGCTTGGACTATGCCACCTATTAAGATCTTGCTAGCCTAGGGAAATAAAATGAAAGATAAAAAGAAAAGGCCATAGAAAAAGTGAAGTGGTGAAATCTTTCCATGTATTTATAAAACAACACATTGATTGGATAATACTAGTATTAAACTCTCAAAATGATTTGACCATGTGATAAATGTCAAGTAATGATGGCAAAATTCCTGGAGGTAGAGGGAAGTGAAGCCATATTGTGGTGGGCTCACAAAAGGTGACAATTTGTTCGCAAAATTTAAAATATGAAATAAGTAAAGAGCCAAAAGGCAAAGGGTCATTGTATTCATTAATTTGCACAAATTGGACAAGTAAATGCATTAAATTTAGTAGGGTTTGCAAACCCAAAAGGCATTATAGGTTATCCTCTAAGTCAATTACAATTAAACTATCATTGAGTTAACTATTGCCCAGTAAATTTGAGCTCTATTATGACCAAGCCAATTTTTTACAATTTTAGAGAATCGGAACCTTAGTGTAAAAATAATAGCCTCTGCTTTGCATATTCTACCACTCCCCTCTATGTACTCCATTATAGGGTCAGGGCTATACACTGATATAAGGTTTGATGACTTCAAGCACTATTCTTCTATATGGAAAGAATTTGAAGCATTAGAACTATGTGGTTTCATAGAGCAAATTTATACCTTCCTATGGTAATATATGAAAGACTTGGTGGTAATCAAGACCATGGGACTACATGATGTAGTGGAAAAACTTGAGGTAATGCCCTGCATTGACTTCATTTTTGATTTATTTGTAAATGACCAGTTTTTTGGAAAGATTTTACACTTCTAGCACAATGCACCAATAGTCTATGTTATTGTACAAACTTTTGAGAAGTATTACAGACTCCTTCCCCTTAAAATATGTTACAATCAAGACCTAATGAACTAGTGGATATCTTCTGTTGATGATTTAAAATTGCGCTTGATTTTAATCAACAAAAATGGGAAGTTTCAAGATGTGGGACTTGTGACTTGAAACAACCTCCAAATTTTTAAGAAGCTAGTTCTTCTCTAAATCAAGTATATACTGGGAAAAGGGATAGGAATTTTAATCAAAAACACAAATGCAAGAAGGAAAATCTAATCTATGGCGATGCACCTGAATGTAATTCAACCTTAATCCTGAGCATAATGAGACTATATGTAGGATTCATTTACATTTAAGAGCAAACAAGTGCATGATCAATGTAAAAGATGGAAACAATAGAAATAGAGGCTCATAACATAGACTACTTTTGCAGTGATACAAAAAATGTCAACAAAGGCATAGGGTTCAATCTTCTTATTTGAATTTTACAGTCATATAAGAGGTGCAGAAACATGTACAATGATATAAACTTTTCAACTCAGGAAAACAAGACAAAAGCAAATGACATTCCTAATCACAACTCTAGAAAGTCTACAGCCTAGACTACTTTTGCAAATGACACATAAAATATCAACAAAGGCATAGGATTCAATATTCTCATTAATTCTCCAGTCACATAAGAGGCATAGAAACACACACAGTTACATAAACCTTCCAACTTAAGAAGATAGAACAAAAACAAATGATATTACTTAGTCACAGCTCTAGAAAGTCTAAACTTGTTATAATAATTCTCTCTGGTAATTGATGATGATTTTGGTGATCTCTGCACCCTTATTTATAGCCTTGGATTCACTCCGAATTGTCTGATTATTCCCCAATCTAATGGCCCAACTAAAATCTAACTAAACTGGAAGTCTCTAACAGAAGATATTATATAGATTCTGAAATGCTTCATCATCTGGCAGTTCATTGGCTGAAATAGATTGCAGGATGCTCCCTTCTCTTAAATGCTAGATAACACTTAGCCAATTCTTTGAAAATCTTCCTACTACTTAGGAGACACCAAAAAATGACACTTGGCATGTTTCGCAACACTTATTGAAGACACACGACACTTTCTGCATAACTTATACTCTTTTGTGTCTTTGCTCAGGAATGTTCTGCCTTTGACACTTGTCGCTATCCGCTTCCTCAAAACTTCAACAACTTAAAATAAAATAAGACCCACAGGGATAAATTTAAAAGGGACACATGGATAGGTGTTAATCTTCACTACTCTTATTAAAGGACACATGGCAATCTCTGCTTTATTTATCTGGGGTTACGTGGTAATCTCCACTTCTATTAACTACCTTTTAGAAACCTGTGAAAGATGACACATGGCAGTCTTCACTTTATACTATTTATATCATAGAAACAAATGGGTCTCATTTCATATTTACATAGACAACAACACCTAGTGGCCTCCGCTTGCTTCAAAAACAACACTTAAGACATACCACAGTCTTTGCTATATCAGTGAAGCCAAAATGAAGATAATTCGAATCACGACACGTGGTGGCTTTCGCTTGATTTTGCCAAGGTATGTGGCATCTTCCATCACTTTTAGAAAAGTAAAATTGAGACCTTCCATGACTGTCACTTGGCACTTCTTGCTTGATCCTGATACTTAGCTTGTTAAAACCTTTCACTGAAAAGAAATGAAATGCAGGTGCCGATATGAAACTACGAACACTGAAATTTGACACGTTTCAATGAGTCACTATGAGATACGTGGCACATTCCGACCGACTCATAGAAAATATGAAAGATGCTTCAGACGAAGACACTTGGTATTTCCACTTAAGAAAGGATGCCTCAGAGGATGACACTTGTCAGCTTCCACTTTACTTTGACACTTAGACAAAATTGAATCGAAAGGAAAATAGAGCCCGTGCTCTGTTTCAAAACTCTGCCATCTCAGACCAAAGTATGTGAAGACAAAATTTCATGGAGAAAAACTGAAAAAATAGAATGAAACATAGAGTAAAATTTTGCTCTACAATTATTGGAAACCTTGAGGACTTTTGAGCCTACTCAAAAAGAAATCACAACTCCCGCTAGATCAAAATTTTAAAATCATAGCTTCAGCAATGCTGTCTAGTAGGCTGACCACTCATCATCAGATAACCCTTGCTTACTTTATAATTCATTGAAGGCTAAACCAAGGTTAATAATATCCTTGTGTGAAAAGTGTTGCAAAATTTGAACCGTAGCCTTCAATTAGAATTTGACCTAGGAAATAGGAACCAAGATAGCTTCCACTTCAGGGACTGATGAATCATCCCTTAGATCCTAGAAAACTGTTTGATCATTCTATTTGGCCAATAGCAAAGGTTTAATTTATTCTACCATCAACACAGTGTTGTCATCAGGAAATGGAGAAGGAAAACCTAATTATACTAGATCTTCAACATGCTATTTCATTTCATTGATTCCTTCCTTCATGACACCTAGAAGCTCTCTATAACTGGTGGCTACGGAATTGCAATTGAGAACCTCATTTACCCACTTGGTAGTGAACATTCTATCATTGATTCCGACTACTAACAACATTGCATCTGTTGCATCATAAAGTTTTTTTAGCAACGTTTGTGAGTCCATTACTCTCTCAGAGACTATATCCAGAGTGTTTACAACTGAACTCTCCACCTTTTTGCACAATTTTTGTGCATTTAGCAGGAAAGTGAGAGATGGCCTGAGCTGAATAATCTCTGAAGAGATTCTCTTCCACATGGATTCATATAGCTCCTTTACCAGACTTAATACTCTGACATTCCTTGGCCTATTAACCAGTTCTAGTGTCAATTGTGCTATTCTCTGTTGTTTTGCTTGAAATTGGGCTTGTATGACCGCATCATTATTATACTTGGCTAGTATCTTTTGTTGTAATTGGGTGACTTGCAATAGGTGTTCCTCGCATTGTCCTTACAATGCTACCTTTTTGTGCCTTAGGGTTGCATTGCATCTTTTACCTGTGTGAGCCCTGCTTTTAAAGAATCATTTTGGGCCTGAACTGCCCAATGAGTCTGAAGAGAAACAATATTTTGCAACTATTTATTTAGATTCTCTATTTCATTGTCTTTCCTATTGATCTCTGAGGTCAAAATGTTATATTTTGCCTTTTCCTTGGCTAGCTCGGCTTCCATCTTCTGTAGCCTCCTTGATATCTTCAAGTAGTCTTCAGTAACTACAGAAGTGGATTCAGTCAGCAGCTCAATTTTGTCTTGTGGCTTGAAGAGGGACATATCAATGGCCACCACATTCATCATGTAATCTTCTAGCTACATATACTCCATTGACTTTATTACATTTGGAAACAAATGAGTCACCATCAATTGCTACTAGATGGGGTCAAATTGTGACCGCAGATGGGGCGTAGCCAATGCTTTATTTTATTTAATCTTATTTTTCTCTCTTCGGGCTTCCCTTGCCTTCCTAGCAGCATTTGCTTGGGTCTGGAAGGTAAAAGGAGAGGCAATGTGCCCACCCATAAAAGGATGTCCTTGTGGTAGACCATATTGAATAGCCAATTATTGGCTATGGGTAATCTGAGGGGAAATTTTCTTGGGAATAGAAGGGGAGAAATGAGGTAATGTTAAAGCTTGAGGAGCAATTATAGTACCATATAATTTGCGCTATGGGGTGTTCATCTCCTCTTTTGAAGCAAATTGAAACTGCACCCTCTTTTGTTTCTTGGGTGTCTCTTCTTCTGGTTGCATTTCTGCTCCTTTCAATGATGCTTGTGGGGAACTAGGAATATCTATAATCGAGATCAATGGGGAAGCTTATGATGGTGAAGGCACCACACTCTTCTACATTTCTATGGCACTGAGAGATTGAGGTCAGACTAATAGAGTTACTATAGCTGTAGTTTGCTCTGAGGCTTGTGACTCTTGACTTGACTCGACCCTAGCTTCTTGATCTAAACTTGGTGTTAGCAAATTACTTGTCTCTGGGATAGATACAAGGGAGAGATGACACTCATCCCATAGTTTTTCCCATCTTTCATTTGTATCTACGTTTTTGAAAGAATGGGTTGTTTGACAAATTTCCTGCCTATATTTCTAAGAAGCCTCTATTTTTTCAGCATCCCAATCTTTATTCTTTAATATTCTTCTTAAGCCTGATGTCATTCTAACTTTAGGATCATAATCCCTTTGTTTGACATAGGATGTTTCCCATGGCCTATTTTGTGGAAGGGGCAAGTCTGTTAACTCAACATAAAAACCAGGAGTGTCCTCCCTAGGATTTCTTCTATTCTCCCAAAAGGGGCGGTCTTCATGTGTAATTCTGGTTGCCACCCGGTGAGTCCTTACCTAGGAGGATATGAAACCATTTGGGTCATAAACCCATTTGTCTTCTACTAGAAGGAAAACCAGAAAGGATAGCTTTCTGAGCAACACAACTTCTGTGTCCCTGGTTTCCAAAACCATGCTTGTTGTTATCCATGAAAGATCATACATTTTTATTTTTTTCTTCCCAAAACCAAATTCATTATCAACTATGGATACCTACCTAGTGACCTCTAGGAATGCCAACCTAAGAGTCAAAATCTTAGGTAGCAATTTTGGTTCCCCATAAAAACCATGGACTCTTATAATGGTATGATGGGATCCAAAATAGAAATCACAAGGAAAGGGGCAACTGGCCAGAAGATTTGAAACACTCGGGAATAATCTATTCATAACTAGTTCAGGGCTGAGGTGGCAAAAAATAGGGGTAACAAATAATTCCCAGAATTCATATGATTCACTAGTCTTTGACAAAATGTGTGTCCATGCAGACACAAGGATGGTCCTTTGGAGATCAAAATCTAGGTCATACATATTAAGATACATATGTTGGGAAAAGAGGTCAGAGTTCTAAAAAAGCATGAGGTGGAACAAATAGGAAGAATACATGAACACTCCTTTTGATCTGAAATGGGCCAGTTGTTCTACCATTGAGAAAGAAATTTGTTTAGAAAAGTCGAGCCAAGACTCCTGGGTTTTATCAACGGTCTTCAACCTGAAGAGAATAGCCATTTATTTTACATAAAATGCCATATCATCTTTCATGCCAAAGATGAAAACCATTATTGACAATGTGTCTTGGTAGCCTGGGCAAATTGAGCTCTTGGTGCAGGGAGTGGGGGTACCGTAGTGTCATAATCACCCATTTGTAATTCAGATCTCAGGAACCTTGACTGAGTGTTGATGTTTTCCCATGGTCTTTGAATTTTAGAAATAGTGGGAAATGTAGATGTACTATCATGATGTAGGGCTAACATATCCTTGATAGCTTGTGGTGTGATTTGCACTATGAATGGACCTCGTTGAATGGTGCATGAAGGTGCATGGAACAAGTCTACACATAATTCAACCAAGTCAAGGCATGGATGCACAACTGGGACAATGAATTGATCCAGTTGTGAGGTCCATATCCTCATGGTGAATGTTTCTTATTGCCCTACTCTAGCCCTTTGTAGACACCTTTGATGTGCCCCTTCTTTAAGAGTTTTGCTACTAGCTCTCTAAAGAATTGGGTCCATGATGCCATCCGCATAATCTTTTATTTTCATTGGATCACTTTCTTGACCACCTTCAAGAAACTTAGTTCATGGATAGGTCTTCAATGGCTGTGTGGGAGCTGAAGTATATGATTTACTTGCATGAAACTTATCAAGGGATTCATACATCCCAGCTCCTTGTTGTGAAGATTGTGCCCCCTCCATCTCTATATCTTCTCTATGGTAACTGGTATGAATTTTTGTAAAATAGATACACTTTCGCTAAAACAAGTTTACTAAACATAGAAAAATGCAAGTAGTAGGATATTTTCACGTAGATGTAAGAATGTTTGAAAACTTGTAAACTTTAACTCTTGCTAAGATGTATTTATTGACCTATCAAGTCTCAAAATGGCATTAAACTCAGATAATTGTTAGCAGATCCTACTCAATCTTTATAGAACAACGAGATAGACACGTTATGCAAGTGGCAGTGCAAGGTACCTCGGGGATTTCTAAAGATTTGGGTGACATTCAATGTATAGGAAAAATTTGAAAAATTTGAAAATTCTGAGCTGCTGACTACATGTTCAAAGAACACTTATTTAAAAGAAAAGTGGGAAAACAACAAAATGGGAAAACAAAGTAGGAAAACAAAGCAATACGAGAAGGGGAAACTATCTAACTACGTTAGAAGCATCTTTATCTCCCTCCTGGATCAAAATCAAAATTTCTAAAGTCTTTTTCATGACAAGCCAACTTATATTACCATATAAGTGAATGAATTGGATATAGCTTTGGTGAATTGCCCTCTGTGTATGCTACATTGATTTGCCTACATTTGAGTGAGTCTGAGTCAAACATGCTTTTGACATACATAATCTCTTCTTGTTCTTGGAAGCTCGTCGAATATCAGCTCTTGATATTGGGATGTCTTAACAAGAAGTTAACGACCATATGCTCATCAACAGAAGCCTTTTGACATATATCATTTATTGACTTAACTCCTTTTTCTTCAAACTCAGGTTCTACTACATGATCATCCTCTTTAATAACTTCAAAACTACCAATATATTGAAAGGATAATTTTGAAAGTTTGCAATAATTTTGCACATGTAATTGAGGCTCAATGCTATTTTGTTCCTCTGCAACTAGCTCACAACTATCTTGAAAAATGGTATAACCTGACCCAATGATTTCAAACAAATCATTCAAATCATTATCTGAGAAATGTCCATGTTCCTCTACATCATCTTGCAAAGTAAGAAGAAAATCAAAAATTATTTCTTCTTCATCAGAGGTTAAGGTATTTGCTTGTGATTTCTCACTAGGAATCTAGAATTCATAAGAGGCGTGAGGATTGATAGAAGAGGTATCTTTTGACTTTTCTTCCTCTAGAACATTTGGAATTCTATGATCTTCATCAAGTATAACGTAAGTGCCCAGACCAATAGAGTCATCATTTCCATATGGGTCACTTGCATCATAGCTAATAAATGATCATTTTCTTCTTCATGATTATATTTAGTCCATTCACCTAGCTCTTCGACAAAAACCCTTTCTTCTTTATTCGTCATAACATGGGCTGCCTTTAACTTTGCAGTGGGCTCATTAGTGATGTGATCTTTATATAATGGTTTAGACAATATCTTCATCTTTGAACCGTATTTGGTTCTTAAGATGAGATGAGACCAATCAAGGGACATATATACCCTATTTTGGCTGTAAAGTCTCTTGATAAACATAAGCCAAAAATAGGAGGTATATCTATCACTACTACATCTTGATTTACAATTATATTGGGACAAGCATATAATTGTAATTGGAGTTGTTTGATTCTCCCTATGGGTTGTAGTACTTTTCCATCTAGCTATACGACTCCTTTAGTGAGTGGTTCATACTTAATTTCTAAAGCATCAGATATCTACTTGGGCATTACTATAGTACTAGCCCCTAAATCAATCATTGCATTATGCAGCAATTTCTTACCCACTATCAAAGTTAAATAGAAGGGATCCAATTTGGATTTGCTTACCTCTGCTGTATTATTCACTAGGGCTATTGTCTGTAGATGAACTGTATCTTTGAGCTTTTCTTTTTCAACAGGTCCTTCTTTGATAACAATACCTTTAGGCATTGCTTGGGCTTGTAGAGCTTCTTGTAATAGTGTCTTCTGTTCAGGAATAGCCAATATATCCCATATTGATACTTGTGCTAGAGTCTTCTTCAATTGATCCACTACATTTATAGGTCCCAAAGTCTGAGTTATTTGAGAATAAGGATATCTTGTTTTTTCTTGAATTTGTACAGGAATCCCTTGATTCTGCATCAATTGAGGCACTTCTTGTCTGACAGCTATGTTTCTTTGTCCTTGAAATGGACGATTCTCCATGACTTGACTATTTATAACCTCAGGCTATTCCACCATCCTTCTCTTTGATCTGGTGTAATAATCAGATTGCACCAATGGTTTTTTGGAGGTAGATGTTTCATTTAAGAAAACTGATTCTTCATCTTCAACCCATGAGAACAAAGCATGTTTTAGGGCTATTTCTTCTACTTGTTGCAAGGACATTCCTTGTGTCTAAGCCACTAGGACTGAATTCTGCATACTAGAAGAGTGGTAGGCTTGATTGTCATTGGAACTTGCAAACTGACCATCCATTCTTCTTTGCTCCGCCACCTTTTGTTGTAAATTACCCATAAGACAATCTCTAGGTGTATGAGCATTATTATAAGGGAAACAATAGGCATTAGTGTTATCCACATAGTTATTTTGCCCTGGAATAATCTCCCTATTTGAATTGGGAGGAATAGTCTGTGAGGGTGTGGGGACTGCAACCAATTGGTTTGTTGGTTGATGGTTATTTTGCCTTGGAGGACTTGATATTGGTTTGGCTGAGATGAAAATCTATTTCCTTGATAACCTTGATATGGAGGCCTAGGAAAAGTATTATGCTCTCTTTTTATATTGATCAGCTCATTAGAAAATGTCCTTAGGATATTCTTGATATCATTCAGCTCAGATGATTGAATGGTGATAATTTCTTTAGCAGATGGTTGAGGATAGGTGTATATAGATACAGGTGGGGCTATAGATTTAGGGGCTTCTTGAGGTAATGGCAAGGAAATTTTTGGGAACATGGGCATGGGAGGCCTTGGAGGTAATTTTCCAGCATCTATTAAATTGTTCTCAGCTTTGATCGCATATTCATAAGGTTCTGGTAAAGTGTGTCCTCCAAGTGACTGAATCATAATAGATATATCTGAATTTAAAGCCTTAAGATAAAACACTATGGCCATACCTAGTAATGGTCTAGCTATAATAGGGATTCTTTCCAAAGTCTTTTGAAATCTAGAATTGAAGTTAGTCATGGCTTCTTGAGGTGCCCTTTGAATGGTAATTAATTGTTGTAATAAAGAAGACTTGTCACCCTTCTCTTCGAATCTTTCAAAGAAAAGATCTCTGAGTTGATCCCATGTAGAAATGGTATTTGGGGTCAAAGATTGATACCATTTTAGAGCCTTCCCTTTAAAAGAAACTGCCAATAATCTTATGGCCACATTTTTCTGTGTGACAACATGTATAACATAGACATCTGATACATCATGTAAATGCTCTTCAAGTGTTTTAGAGTCTTGCCCACGGAATTTAGGCAAAGCTTTTAGGGCATTCAATGGGATAGGGTCCTAAGTGGCTGGTGGTATTGGGATAACTAATGGACTACTAGTGTTCCAACTTGCATAATTTCTTAGGGGTATAGGGGCTCCCATATTTTCTCTTGGTATTGGTACAAACTGGTTGACTCTTCTTCTTGGACTAGTTACCAAAGGTGGAAAAAGAATACCTAGATTTATAGTAGATTGTGATCTGGTCACTGGTCCACAACTATGACTCCTCGTAGCTCTCTGATTTATATGATCTTGAAAGAGACTTCAAGATTTGTCCCACCAGGCATGCCAAAAAATGTTGATGATTTAAAATTGCGCTTTATTCTAATCAACAACAATGGGAAGTTTCAAGATGTGGGACTTGTAACTTAAAATAACCTCCAGATTTTTAAGAAGCTGGTTCTTCTCTAAATCAAGTATATACTGGGAAAAGGGATAAGAATTTTAATCAAAAACACAAATGCAAGAAGGAAAATCTAATCTATGACGATGCACCTAAATGTAATTTAACCTTAATCCTGAGCACAATGAGACTATATGTAGGATTAATTTACATTTAAGAGCAAACAAGTGCATGATCAATGTAAAAGATGGAAATAATAGAAATAGAGGCTCATAGCATAGACTTACTTTTGCAGTGATATAGAAAATATCAACAAAGGCATAGGGTTCAATCTTCTTATTTGAATTTTCCAGTCATATAAGAGGCACAAAAACATGTACAATTATATAAACTTTTCAACTCAAAAAAATGAGACAAAAGCAAATGACATTCCTAATCACAGCTCAAGAAAGTCTACAGCCTAGACTACTTTTGCAAATGACACAAAAAATATCAACAAAGGCATAGGATTTGATCTTCTCATTAATTCTCTAGTCACATAAGAGGCATAGAAACACACACAGTTACATAAGCCTTCCAACTTAAGAAGATAAAACAAAAGCAAATGATATTACTTAGTCACAACTCTAGAAAGTCTAAACTTGTTACAATAATTCTCTCTTAAAATTCTCTCTAGTAATTGATGATGATTTTGGTGATCTCTGCACCCTTATTTATAGCCTTGGATTCACTCTGGATTGTCTGCTTGTTCCCCAATCTAATGGCCCAACTAAAATCTAATTGAACTGGAAGTGTCTAACAGAAGATATTTTATAGATTCTAAAATGCTTCATCTTCTGGCAGTTCATTGGCTAAAACAAATTGTAGGACACTCCCTTCTCTTAAATGCTAGATAACACTTAGCCAATTCTTTGAAAATCTTCCTATTACTTAGGAGACACTAGAAAACAACACTTGGCATGTTGCGCGGCACCTATTGAAGACACACGACACTTTTCGCATAACTTATACTCTTTTATGTCTTTGCTCAGGAATGTTCCGCCTTTGACACTTGTCACTATCCACTTCCTCAAAACTTCAACAGCTTAAAATAAAATAAGACCCACAGGGATAACTTTAAAAGAGACACATGGATAGGTGTCAATCTCTGCTGCTCTTATTAGAGGACACATGGAAATCTTCACTTTACTTATCTGGGGTTATGTGGTAATCTCTGCTTCTTTTAGCTACCTTTTAAAAACCTGTGAAAGATGACACATGGTGGTCTTCGCTTTATTCTATTTATATCATAGAAACAAATGGGTCTCATTTCATATTTACATAGACAGTGACACCTGGCAGCCTCCGCTTGCTTCAGAAACAACACTTAAGACCCACCACGGTCTTTGCTATATCAATGAAGCCAAAATGAAGATAATTTGGATCATGACATGTGGTGGCTTCCACTTGATTCTGCCGAGGTATGTGGCATCTTCCATCACTTTTAGAAAAGTAAAATTGAGACCATTTGTGATTTCCACTTGGCACTTTCCACTTGATCTTGATACTTAGCTTGTTAAAACCTTTCGCTAAAAAGAAATGAAATGCAGGTGCTGATATGAAACTACAAATGCTGGCATTTGGCACATTTCACTGAGTCATTGTGAGATACGTGGCACATTCTGACTGACTCATAGAAAATATGAAAGATGCCTTGGATGACGACACTTGGTGTTTCCACCTGAGAAAGGATGCCTCAAAGGATGACACTTGTCAGCTTCTACTTTACTTCGACACTTAGACAAAATTGAATCGAAAGGAAAATAGAGCCCGTGCTCTATTTCAAAACTCTACCATCTTAGACCAAAGTATGCGAAGACAAAATTTCACAGTGCACGACTGAAAAAATAGAATGAAACGTAGAGTAAAATTTTTCTTTACATATTCAAATAATGTAACTATTAAGTTACAGGAGTGAGCAAGTGACCCAACCACCTTTGTAATTAGGGGAGCCATATCTACTATCCTAATTGCCATTTTTAGGCAGGGAATTAGGATTGCCATGGCCTTGTTAAATAGAATTTATGGCTTCCCAAGCATAACCCATGTTAACAAGGTTTGGATTCCCCTGCTAGACACCATCCTCACCTCCACCAAGATCGTTGCCATAGGGGAAATAATTAGTTCTAACTTGATTCACCAAGTTATTATCTCATACAACAAGCTAGATGGTAACTTTTTTATTGATGTCTTATCTAATGGACATAATAACTAGGATGGTTCCCTCATCCTTCAAAGAACCTTGGGAACCATCTTTTGAGTATCCCAAGTATAGAATTTGTGATGAATTCAACATTCTTCACATCCACAGGTTTAGGAAAAACATGACCAACTTGACATAGACTTTCTACCCTATGGTGTACCAAGCCATTTATGGCAAGGATATGCCTAGAGTGTCTGATCATATTTGAAGAACCATTGAGAAGATTTTTAACATCTGGGTTTACCTAGATTAGACAATCATTAGGATAGAAGGCACTAGATCCATTCCTATATATCTTTCTTGATTGGTTGATTCCATGAATGTCACCTTAATTAGGGCTAAACAAGGTCCAGTCCACCAAAATCCCCTTAGCATTGGTTGAATTTAGTACTATATATGGGAACATTTTCGACTAGTGGGTAACATTAAAACTTCCTATAACTTTAAATGGGCACCTTACAGACCATGGGATCGAAAGAAAAGGGTCAAAAACCACCTAGATACAGCTAGATCTAGGGTGAAGATTAACTATGACCATGTTTCATATCCACATAACATAGTATTCATGGATGCTTTGAATGACATAGAGGTTCATAAGAGGATGAATAATGATAACATATC
Source organism: Torreya grandis (assembly GCA_037957365.1). Classification (NCBI taxonomy): domain Eukaryota; kingdom Viridiplantae; phylum Streptophyta; class Pinopsida; order Cupressales; family Taxaceae; genus Torreya; species Torreya grandis. The sequence continues at coordinate 4,226,296 of JARHVA010000188.1, forward strand.
TCTGGTGGTGACTAGACATATACAATATAACCCAAAGACGACCAAAGAAGATGCTAGGAGAATTAAAAAGGAACAATGGGTCTCTAAACCTACTTTAGGACCCCTCTCATAGGCCATGATAAAAGAATAGGTTCATCCATTTAGGAAACCACATGTGGAGGAAAGGTAGAGGGACATCTAAGCCCCTCTTCAATAGCCTAGTAAAATGGTTAAAATTGTGGAAAACACTCTAGTTTCCACTCCTCCTTCGCTGGTTGCTACTTAAAAAGGTTCCTCAAATATGGTTCAAATAAGTGGACCATTTTCCATGTTGTCCTTCCCTCCACTCACTATGGCACATCAAGTAATCCTTCCATATTTCCTTTCCCCTGTTACTATTTTTATTCCACCTTCATCCCTTGTTTAAACTAATTTTCTTCCCCCTCCATCCCCCAATTCACCCCCAATAGCCACTGTTGATCTCACTTATTCACCCCTTACTTATCAATCTCCTTTTTTAATTCCCACTATACCCATGTCTCTCCTCGAGTTGCACCTTTGAGGGTAGCCTTTAAAGGATAAATATAAGAATAATTAAACATTAGGAAATGTATTAAAGAAGTAGAGCATGTGGAATTGCTAGATAGTGATGAAGAAAGTAAGAAGTTCATAGAAAGAGAATGGTTGAATGAAGAAGAATGGGAGGATAAAATGGAGACATTCTTGTCAGAAACTATCATTGAGACCACCAAAAGTGACTCGAATGATGACTAGTTACTATAAGAGGAAGCCTAATATGGGGATTGTTGTCAATTAGATTCACACCCTTGTGAAGGTAGTTTTAGGCCTTCATAGTCTACTAAAACATGGAAATAATCCTAGGCTATGGGTGGCCTAATCGATGGATTGAATCTCTAGATTCTAAGGGCTAGCTCCCTTTGGTGTATCAATTAAGATCTCTACTCTATGCTACAAACTATAAAGAAAAGGGAAGAAAGAAAACTAAAGGAAAAATCCTATCTAATGATGGTGATACACCTAAATTTTGGTTCATCCACTCGATTTGAGCTCTTAAAAACACTGAGTAGACAAGAAAAAGACTAAACTTTCAATTCCAATTGACTCTTATGCATCATTATTTCATGAAAAGGTTCTATTTGGTGATCAAAGCTTGAGGTAAATGAGGGAATAGGCTTGATTCAAGGCACTAATATCCACTTATATCCACTATAACTTTAACTAAAGACATCAAACATAGAACATGACCTGTATAATCTGATCAACTAGTAACTAGGTAAGAATCAGGGTTTGATAAGGAAGAAAATTCTATCACATATGCAAATCATTGACATAAATACACTATACCAACATCTTAAAGTCTGTAAATAATCATTTTATTTATCTAAAAAGGTTACAAAACTCAAATTTTGGTAGAGTCTGATCTTGCCAAGAGAGGGATCTTCAAAATCGCTGAAGAACAAACTTATATAGAAAAAGCATACAAAATCCAAGAGATTGGCACTGAAAATAGAAGAGGAAATCAACTCCCACATCACCCTAAGTCCAACTCTAGCTATACTAAGATAACCAAGCCTTAAAATTATATATTTTTGTCTTATGCCTTGCATGAAAATATCCTTGGCATTGAAAAGGATGATGATCCCATTTCATAATCATTACTTAAAATAAAGATTTAATTCTTCAAAATTCATCAAACATGCATGGATCTTTGGTAATTCAATTATCTCCATGCATGATGCTATGCCAATCTTCAAAGAGAAAAATCCACTTGAAGCTGAGTTGGAAGTGTTTGAAAAGGCTTTGATTAACAAGATAAACAAGAGTGCATGTATGAAATTCTATGTTAAGCTCTCCTTGAACAACCATCCAATGTTAAACTCTTCGAACCCTTCATGTATTCAAATATCCATTTTGGAATTGAGAGAGCTATGCTTGAAGGTATCTTCATGTCTTTTCCAAGTCTGAATAATTTGATTATTGCATTAAAAACTCAACATGCTCCTTATTGTAGTCTAATCTTACTTGGGTAACTTTGCATGCTTTGAATGTGAGCTGTAGATCACATCATTAGAGTTAAAAGGAGAAGTCCTCAATGTCTTCTACTAATTATCTATTTAAATCCCAATAGATGAATGTGTTTATACCACTTATCCTTGACTAATTGGTCCTTTAGATTTTCACTGGGTAACTTTATATTTCCTTTACCCTTCTTTATTTTGGCCAATTACTGTGGGATTTTTATTTGAGCTCTTTGTAATGTCCTCCTCCTTTCATAATTTTTCCATAGACACTTCCCAAACTTATTTTCCTTGGACTTTTCTTATGAACCTTTCCTTCTTCATTTCTTTCAGATAAATTGTCTGAAGGAATTGTTTCTGGTTATTTCTTTCAGAACCTTTCCTCTCGTTTATTTCCTTTAGACAAAAAGTTTAAAGGAATTCATGTCCTCAGAACCTTTGCAAATTTCCCTTTGAGCTTTTTGAAAATGAACTCTCCAAAGGGAAAAGGGAAATTACTCTTTATATTTTTGAAATGTGCCCTTCAAACTTTTTGAAAAGTCCTTTTCTTCGAACAATTTGTCCTTGTCTATTTATCACAAACTATTTATTTGAGAATTTTCTCTCAGCTTGAATAATTCCTTCGAGTATTTTGAAAAGGATAATTCCTTTAGACAAATAGTCTGAAGGAATTCATGATATGGACTTTTGTAAATTACCCTTCAGAAAATTTGGAATGGTCCTTTTGAAATGGTCTCTCAGTCGAGGAAAGGCCCTTCGGGTTTTTTGATTGTCACTTTTCAGAAAGAAATGACCCTTCAAAAAATAAGTGACCCATCAACTTTTTTACAATGTTCCTTTATTCAGAAAAATTTCCTCACCCTTTTGAAAATGTCCCTTAAAAAAAATTGGAATGGTCCTTTTGTATTTGAAAATGCCTTTTTCCAAAGGGCATATACCCTTTAGATTTCTTGCAACAGACTTTCCCAAAGGAAAAGAGCCCTTCAAAAAAATTGAAATGGACCTCTCCCTGGAAGTCCCTTTCAGATTTCTACAATAGACCCTTCATAATTTTTGAAATGGTCCTCTTTCTCTAGAAACAACCCTTTTAAATTTTTTTCAAAGGTCCTATTGCCCTTCAAAAAATGTGTAATGGTTTTTCGAAAGAATTGGAATGGTCCACTTACCCTTCGAAAAATTTGTAAGGGACTTTTATGAAGGAAAATAACCCTTCAAAAAAGTTGTAAGAGACCTTTGGGATCTTTGAAATTGACTTTTTTGAAGGAAAATAACCCTTAGAAAAAGTTTTTAGAGACCTTTTTGAAAGGAAAGAGCCCTTCGAACTTTTTTTTTGTTGCAAGTGCACCCTCTCAAAAAGAAAGAAAATTCAAATTTTTGTAATTTCCCTTTTTGAAAAGTGAAAAGTGCCCTTACTTTTGAAGATGCCCTTTGGGCTTTATGATAATGCCCTTTGGACTTTCTGCTTGGATAATTGTCTTGAAAGAAAGTGACCATTTGGACTTGAATAATTCCTTCAGACTTTTTTTGAAATGGAACATTTAAGGACCCAAAGAAACCTCCATGATGATTTTATAAAAAAAAACTCTAAAAGCCAAAGTGAATGCCTCAAAAAGGCCTATTAATCATACGTTATTTCAAGGACTTTTCAGGACCAATAATTGACTCACAAGATGGAATAACATGATATGCAAAATTTTGAATGGTAGAGGTGACAATTTGACTTGCAGGGTCAAAATCGTTAACATTTAGGTGACTCAATTGGGAAGCATGCCTACTATACTTGAGAAATTAGACCATATACATGATATTTTAACTCATAAAATAATGGAAAATCTAGTCCATGACTACAAGTACAACCTTTGATTGAAAATAGAACAACCTTCATCCTTCAAAATAAGAAGGGAAACACATAAAACATGAAAACTAACTAAATAAAGAAAATGTGCAAACAAAGCGCTTATTTGGGACAAAAAAACAAAAACAAAACTAATTTTCTTAAACAACACTTAGAGGAAAACAAATAAACAAACTATGTACAAGGAGCCAAGCTCTTCAGTAGCAATGTTCCATCCATATTTACAAGTTGGAAGGCATTATGGGATTTTCAGCTGGAGATTATGTATGGGCCATTCCAAAGGAAATAAAACTTTGTGTGCCTTCCTAGTTTATCTCTAACCTCATCCCACTTGGGGACCATGTCTCCTTCTTTGAAACTTCATGAAGAAGATCCTTTATCAAAAACTCTCTTCACTTATACTTGATGAATTTCCATGGCTAGCATGGACTAATTTCTCATCTCTTCTAACTCCATAAGCTTAGAATACCTAATCTCTCTAGGCTCATTCTCCAATAATTCAAGCTGATGCATTAGTTCTAAAGTAGGAAACTCAAGAGAAATGGGTAACCTTGCTTCCTTACCATATACTAGCTTGTAAGGAGAGTTGGCTATTGACCTGTTTTAAGTGATCTTATCATCCTATAGAGATGACTTCAACTTGAGATGCCATGACCTCTGATTGTCTTCAATAGTCCTTCTTATGATCTTCAATACGTTCTTATTTGTAGATTCAATAAGGCCATTGCCTTGTAGATAATAGTTTGATGAAGTGCTAAGATAAATTGCACGTTGAACAACCCATTAGCTAATCCTAGTTCCCACAAAAGCTATGGCATTATAAGAAATAATAGTTGAAGGAATTCCAAATATAGTAATCAAACCTTCATATAAATCTAGAACATTTATTTTATTTTCTTCTTTCAATGCCATTTCTTCTGTCCAACATGTGAAGTAATCTATAGTAGTTAGAATCCATTTGTCTTGAACTTGAAGGAGGATTTATGAGACCAATAAAGTCCAATCTCCATTGGAAAAAGGGCTGATCCAACGTAATTGGTTGAAGAGGTAAGGTTGCAAGTTTTACTTTTCCTACAAACATAGCACACTATTTGCACTTCCTTACCCATGCATGGCAATCACCAAATATACTAGGCCAATAGTACCCACCTCTAATGATCTGAAAGGCTATAGTTCTTATAGAAAAATGGCCTCCACCATGTCCATCATGGAATTCTTCAAAAAATCTCTAAGTTTGGCTTGGTTCTATACACCTTAGAAATATGCCATTGTTATCTTTCTTGAACAAAACACCATCAATAAGCAAAAATGGAATTGATTATAACCTATAATATATTTTTTTTGAAGCACTTAGATGAGAGGTATAACTACCATCTTGGAGATATCTTACCAAGTCATGAAACCAGTTAGAAGGTGAGGTATAACCAACTACAACCTCTTCATCATTTGACACCAAAACAACCTCATTAGTCTCTTGCAAATCTTGAGCTAGATGCTCAAAAAGTCCTTAGCCTCTAGTCAGCTATGTGACCTTAATTTCCATGTCATACTCCATTACCTTGGTTATCCAGCTAGTTCTCTTCTCATTTATGTCTTTTTTCAAAAGGAACTCCTTAATGTTTGGATGGGGAAACATTATGTGTATTTTATTATTAGACAATAAGTATCTGAAATTTTAAAGAGACCTTATAACTGAAAGTACATGTTTTTCAACAAAAGAATACCTTGTTTCATACTCTTCCAAGCCTTGAATAAAGAAGGCTATTGGCTGTTCTGAAGCCTCATGGTTTTGTTGAATAAGAATGCCTAAAATGGTGTCCATGTTAGCATGTGTATACAAAATGAAATCTTTTATGAAATCTAGATTTGTAAATGTAAGAGCACTAGCTATATATTTCTTAATATCTTCAAAAAATTTAACTCCTTATTTGGACCAGCTGAAGCTCTGATTCTTATTTAGCATGGCTGTAAGTGGCTTAGCTAAAATGACAAAATCTGAAATATATCTCCTCATGAAGTTTATTTTCCCAAAGAATATTTGCATAAACTTCTTGTGCTTAGGTAAGAAAAGTGAAAGAATGGAATCAATCCTTTTAGAATCTATACTTAAACCATACTTTGAAATCACATGGCCAAAAAGCTTACCTTCATGAACTGAGAAGACACACTTTTTTGGGATTTAGAGATACCCCAAATTGCCTACACCTTTTGAACACTTGCTTGAGATGAACCATGTGATCACTTACACACTTTGGAAACACTATTATATCATCTAAATAAATAAGTACAAACTTGTTAAGAAGGCATTGAAATGCCATATCCATGACTCTCTGAAAGGTTGTTCCAACATTAGATAAGCTAAATGGCATATTTTTGTATGCAAATGTCCCCCACTTGGTTGTGAAGGCTGTCTTAAATTGGTCCTCTTCCTTGACCAAAATATAATTGTAGCCACTATATCCATCCAACAAAGAAAACTTTTCTGAACCTGCAACCAACTATAAAATCTATTCCATTGATGGTAATGGATAGTGATCTTTAAGTGAAGCCCTGTTTAAATCATGAAAGTCAACACACAATATAATCTCACCATTCTTCTTCCATACCGAAATAAGATTTGCCACCCAAGTTGAGTGTTTGATTAGAAATATAATAACTAACTCTATGAGCTTGTGAAGCTCATCTCTCATCAAAGGCTTAAGCTTAGGATTAATGGGACTTTGTCTTTGTCTCACTAGTTTAGTTTTAGCCTCTAACTCAATGGTGTGTTGAGATAAACTTGGGTCAAATCCCTTAAGATCAAAATATTGCCATACAAATACATCAGAAAAACTTGTGCATAACTCAATGAAAGCTTTTTTTTGTGAAGGAATGCATACCTTACCCAACTTCAAAAACTTACCAGTTGTAAGCTTTCAATTGGCATAATGCTCTTCTTTTGTTGACAAGGATGAATTATCCTTCCTTAACTCATCATAACCACTGAAAATATTCTCAAGTGTGACCAATCCCTTGGGAAACTTATTTTTTTTTAGTTACACAACTCGATCACCATACTATTACAAATACTTTGATTAGTTTTTTGAAGAAAACTTAACTTCCTCTTGTAAAAATATTATAATTTGATTGTCATCTTTAAACACCTACCAATTCTCATGATTATCTAGAATATAAGAACTTACAACCATCTTTATATGTGACTAAATTTTCTCACTCTTTATATCAGCTGGATTGTAAAATTATGACCTAATGGCAGTGAACCTATCTGTGTGTTCATTCTTGCCTCTTGGTATTGATTGAATGTTAAAAGCTTGAAAATTTCCATGTAAGTCCCATATTCTATGCTTGTAATATTTAAGCAACAAATTTTTACATACATTTAAACCTCTTACTTGGTGAACTATAAGTTCACTATCACCAGAAACTTGCAAAGAATTGACTTTCATCTTCCTAACCCACTGTAAACCATGAACTAGTGCTTCATACTCAACAATGTTATTTAAACAACCAAACTAAAATTTAATATAAGAGAAATACCTTTGCCTTTTTGGAGAAACTAACATAATTCTAGCTTTGATACCATGTTTATTCCTTGATTCATTAAAGTATAATTACCACAAACCTTTACTAGATTCATCATTCATAACCATGGCTAGAATTGGTACATTATTCTCATGAAGGCAATACACACCAAGTCATTATTCTTCAATTAGATTATAAGGATCATGCTCATGTAAAGTGGAATCCCACTCATCAATAAACAAATCTGGAACTCCATCTAAATGCGATCCATTTTCTACTCCACTTGTTTCTAGTACATCATCTGAGATGATACAATTAGTATTTACAACACTTGGCATATATGGCTCCATATGGAAACATGAAATAGGTTCAAAATGAATTGTTACCTTGGTACCATACCTAGTTATGAAAAAAAATAAGTCTAATTATCTGACAAATATCCCCCAATCTTGGAGGTGAAGTCCCTTAAAAGGCACATAACAAAGTAGGCAAGCAAGTCTACCACAACAACACCTATTGAATAGTAACATTGGGACAAGCATATAATGCAAATTTTAGATCTCTGATTACGCCTACCATATTTTTTTTCTATCCATCCAATTTCAATACTCCCTTAGTGTTTGGCTCATAAACAAGGCTGACCTTGTTCACAATCTGTTTAGGCATGACTATAGTACTAACTCCATTATCCACCATACATTTATGAATCAAAGTATAAATTACTATAAAATAAAGGTATAAAATAGGAGTTTTATTTGTTTTTACCTTAGTTATATCTACCTTTCCCATATTATTTACTTTCTATACTTGTTGCTTAGTTGGCTGATCCAAATTAGCTAAGACAACACCTTCTTTCTCAACTAGTTTTGGAGATAATTTGAGAGCTAAAAGCTCCTGGATGAGCATATATTTTTGTCCTAGGATGGAAAGTGAATAAAAAATGATAATTATTATATTATAATTCTTCATCTAATCCACTATACTGAACTGAGATTGACCAACCTTTGGTTGTACTTTTTGAAGAACTGGCTGCTCATGAACTAGAGGTATTCGATGAGCTTTACTAACCTCTATATTATAATTTTATGAGTTGTAGGGGTAGAAAGTTGTTATTTTTCACTCTTAAAAACAAAATTAGGATTACTTGAAGTATTTTTCACCTCTTGAGCCTCATCAATGGCTCTTCATTTAACTCTAGTTACAACTGTAACTTGACCACTTATATTGTTAGTTTCGACACCCGGATTAAAAGCAATATGATCATCCACTTGAAAATTTACATTAATGGCATCAATATGACCTTAAAATTGTTGAGTTTCTACTTATGATGCCAAAATTATATCTTGGTATTGATCTCCTTGAAAATAAAACTCTTCCTATGTCATTTATGGCATGGTGATATTTTGTGATACCAAGGCTTAGTTTTGAGCATCATTGAGATTTGAGGACTGCCAACTTGAATATTACATCAAGTTATTTTAAGGTGGGGTGGGAATAATTTCCTTTGATGTGGAAGGATAATTATGATCAAGGGCATCATAAATTTTAGCTTGAGTTATAGCTCCTTGTGTTTGATAAGGTGGTCTATTCTCTCTGAAACCTTGATAAGGAGGCCTTTGATATTTGAAGGGTTTATATGTGGTCTGATTTTGTTTTTGATAGGGCCTATTAGCTTGATATTTTTGTCTCTTGAGTTTCACTATTTCATTCCTAAAGGATTTTACAAGCTTTTCAACTCTCCTATCTCACTAGCTTGACTAGTAGGGGCTATAATTTGAGCTTGAGGTGATGGAATAAGAGTTAAGGATGGAATTTGAGGAACTTGAGGGGATGGTATAAAATTAAATTCTAGGAATATAGGAATTGGAGGTCTTGGATAAAGCTTACCATCTTGTATCAAACTATTCTCTGCCCTTATTACAACCTCATAAGCATCTGGCAAAGTAGTACCACCCATTGACTGTATCATCACACTAGTGTTAGAGTTAAAGGGATTTTAAATAATATAGAAATGCATATTAAGGATATGGCATAATAAACATAAGTATCCTAGTCCATGTATTTTGGAATCTAAGATTAAAATCAGACATGAACTCATGAAGAGCTTAAAATCAGACATGAACTCATGAGGAGCTCTGTTTATGGTAGTTAACTATTCAACCAAAGAGAGGTGATCAGATTTGTCTTCAAATTGATTGACTAAGGATGTACCTAATTCATCCTAGGTAGAAATGGAGTTTAGTTGAAGGTTTATATACCACTACAATGTTTTTCCTTTGAAATAAGCCACAAGTAATCTAGAGCAATATTATCCTGAACAACATTATGGATTGAATAGAGATTAACTACATCTTGGATATGCTCAATAGGGGTTGTTTGATTTTATCTTGAGAAGAATGGGATACTTTTAAAATAAGACACATAAATGTCATAAAACTAGGCTAGATTCAGTGGGATACCTCTATTGAATAGAATAAACAACTAGTTTTTGATGGCCATTTGGATAGTGGGGATTATAGTGCCTAGAATAATAGGATAACTAAGAGACAAATATTTATTTTGAGGATATGGATTTGCCCTCCTAAACCTTTATCTCTTATATGATATAAATTCAAAAGGAATACCTTTACTTTTTGACCTTGTGGTAACCTTTGGCATGAAATAATTGTTTGAATGATGTTATGAACTCTGCAACTAGATGTTAGTGATGATGAATATCTTCTTCTACTACAAAACATCTTCAGATATGCAAATAATTTATTTGATGTCCCATCAGGCATGCCAAAAACTTTTCCATTCAGACTTTCACCCTTGTGAAGTTAGTTTTAGGCCTTCATAGTCTGCTAAAATGTGAAAATAGTCATAGGCTATAGGTGGCCTAATCGATGGATTGAATCTCTAGATTCTAAGGGCTAGCTCCCTTTGGTGTATCAATTAGGATTTATACTCTATGCCAAAAATTATCGAGAAAAGGGAAGAAAGAAAATTGAAGGAAAAATCCTATCTAATGATGGTGATACACCTAAATTTTGGTTTATCCACTCGATTTGAGCTCCTAAAAATACTGAATAGATAAGAAAAATACTAAAATTTCAATTCTAATTGACTCTTATGCATCAATATTTCATGAAAAGGTTTTATCTGGTGATCAAATTTTGAGGGAAATGAGGGAATAGGCCTAATTCAAGTCACTAACAGCCACTTACATCTACTATAACTTTAGCCAAAGACATCAAACATAGAACATGACGTGCATAATCTGATCAACTAGTAACTAGGTAAGAATCAAGACTTGATAAGGAAGAACATTCTATCACATATGTAAATCACTGACATAAATACACTATAACAACATCCTAAAATCTAAAAATAGTCCATCTATTTATCTGAAAAGGTTAAAAAACTCAAATTTTTGTAGAGTCTGATCTTGCCAAGAGAGGGATCTTCAAAATAGCTAAAAAATCAACTTATATAGAAAAAGCATACAAAAGCCAAGATATTGGCACTAAAAATAGAAGAGGACATCAACTCCCACATCACCCCAAGTCTAACTCTAGCCATGCCAAAATAACTAGGCCTTCAAATTATATATTTTTATCTTATGCCTTGCATGAAAAGATCCTTGGCTTTGGAAAGAATGGTGAGCCCATTTCATAATCATTACTTAAAATAAAGATTAAATTCTTTAAAATTCATCAAACGTGCATGGATCTTTGGTAACTCAATTTTCTCCATACATGATGCTATGCCAATCTTCAAAGAGAAAAATCCACTTGAAGCTAAGTTGGATGTGTTTGAAAAGGCTTTGATTAACAAGATAAACAAGAGTGCATGCCTAAAATTATATGTTAAGCTCTCTTTAAATAGCCATCAAATGTTAAACTCTTCGAGCCCTTCATGCATTCAAGTCTTCCTTTTGAAACTGAGAGGGCCATGCTTAAAGGCTGCTGCATGTCTTTTCCAAGTCATAATAATTTGATTATTGCATTAAAAACTTAGTGTGCTCCTTACTGTAGTCTAATATTACTTGGGCCACTTCGCATGCTCTGAATGTGAGCTATAGATTACATCATCAGAGTCAAAAAGAGAAGTCCTTATTGTCTTCTATTGATTGGCTATTAAAATACCACTAGATGAATGTGCTTATGCCACTTGTCCTTAACTAATTGGTCTTTCAGATTTGCACTGGGTAACTTCATATTTCCTTTACCCTTCTTTGTTTTGGCTAGTTACTGTGGGCTTTTTATTTGGGCTCTTTGAAATGTCCTCCTCCTTTTGAAATTTTCCCGTGGACACTTATTGAACTTATTTTCCTCAAAATTTTCTTATGAACCTTTCCTTATTTCATTTCCTTTGGATAAATTGTCCGAAGAAATTATTTTTGTTTATTTCTTTTGGAACCTTTACTCTCGTTCATTTCCTTCAGACAAATTTTTTGAAGGAATTCATGTCCTCAGAACCTTTGCAAATTGCCCTTCGAGATTTTTGAAAATGAACTCTTCAAAGGGAAAGTACCCCTCAAAGTTTTGAAATGTGCCCTTTAGACTTTTTGAAAAATCATTTTCTTTAGACAATTTGTCCCTATCTATTTGTTGTGGACTATTTATTTGAGACTTTTCTTTTAGCTTGAATAATTCCTTTGGGTTTTTTGCAAAGGACAATTCCTTTGTAAAAAAAGTCAAAAGGAATTCATGATATGGATTTTTGTAAATTACCTTTCAGAAAATTTGGAATGATCCTTTTACAATGTTTTTTCGGTCAAGGAAAGGCCCTTCAAACTTTTTGATTGTCATTTTCCTGAAAGAAATGACCCTTCAAAAAAGTTTAGTGACCCTTCAGCTTTTTTGTAATGGTCCTTTCTTCAGAAAAATTTCCTCGCCCTTTTGAAAATGTCCCTTCAAAAAAATTGGAATGGTCCTTTTGTCTTCTAAAATGCCTTTTTCTGAAAGGCATATACCCTTCGACTTTCTTGCAATGGACTTTCCCAAATAAAAAGAGCCCTTCAAAAAAATTGAAATGGACCTCTCCCTAGAAGTGCCTTTCAAATTTATGCAATAAACCATTTAGAAATTTTGAAATGGTCCTCGTGCTCTAGAAAAGAGCATTTAAAAAAAATTTCAAAGGTCTTATTTCCCTTCAGAAAATGTGTAATGGTCCTTTGAAAGAAATGGAATGGTCCACTTGCCATTCAAAAAAGTTGTAAGGGACTTTTTTGAAGGAAAAGAACCCTTTATAAAAGTTGTAAGAGACCTTCGGGATCTTTGAAATTGACTTTTCTGAAGGAAAAGAACCCTTTGGAAAAGTTGTTAGAGACCTTTTTGAAAGGAAGGATCCCTTCAACTTTTTTTTTGTAAGTGCACCCTCTCAAAAAGAAAGAACCTTTAGATTTTTGTAATTGCCCTTTTTGAAAAGTGAAAAGTGCCCTTGCTTTTGAAGATGCACTTTGGGCTTTATGAAAATGCCCTTCAAATTTTCTAAGTGGACAATTATCCCAAAAGAAAGTGACCATTTGGACTTAAACAATTCCTTTGAACTTTTTTTGAAATGGACCATTTAAGGAACCAAAGAAACCTCCATGATGATTTTCTAAAAAAGTCCTCTAAAATCCAAAGTGAATGATTCAAAAAGTCATGTTAATCATGCATTATTTCAAGGACTTTTTAAGACCAATAACTAACTCATAAGATATAATGGTATGATATTCAAATATTTGAATGGTAGAGGTGATAATTTAACCTACAGGGTCAAAATTGTTAATAGGGATACTGAGATCCTAAGGAATAATTTAGTTTTAGTTGAGCTAATATAGAATTTAGAAGGGAATAATGAGGATGAGGCACTTTCCAGGTCTCCATCTCCCACATAGGACTAACTAGTTAGCATACCTTTAGACCTAACACCATCTAACACAACAATATTATCCACAACAACAACTTCCCTAGATATTTTTACACAAGAGGTAAGTATTTAGGCTCCTCATTCTCCATCTATTATTACAACTAATACTATTATAGATAGTACTGTGGCAAGTATTTCCCCTATCGTAAGCTCTAAGAATGATCAAATAGATATGGTGATAATTATATAAACCCTAGTCACAACCCTTGTGACCAAAGTAGTAGTTACCCCTAGCTCACCTTCCATAAACACTTTTGGGGTTAGTAATAAGTCTATGACTATCTATTTACAAGAGTTGTTGAAAACACCTTTTAATTATTCATTCTTTGCTTCCCCAAACACTTATGCCTCTCGATTCAATGAGCAAGTACATTTTGAGAGTTTGGTATCATATAAAATTTTTGCTTCCTCAAATACCCTACCCCATCCATCTACTCAATTTATCATGTCAATATATGATGTAACACAAACATAGTCTATTGACATTACATCGGTAAAAAGGTTGGATGAAGGAAGGCTAGTAATTGGTATAATAACCCATAAAAAGTTCATTAGATGGAGAAAGGCTATTCCACCTTTACTTGAATGGGAACCTCTTTTCCTAAAACTTATATGATTCCCCTAGGACAATCCCCTTCTTCTACTCCTCCCAAGCATGTAGAGCATACAACATAACCAATCACCTTGAATGTCCCTGAATGGATTCAAAAGATGCAACAGGCATAAGGGGGCATACAAGATTTATTTATGGTGGAGTAACCCATAGTCAAGTTCCATTTTGATAAATAAACCAAGATTATGATGAATATCAAGAGGAAAATAGTGATTGATGAAGGGCAAAAGATAAAATTAGAGCAGAGGAAGGATGTGTTATCTCTAACCAAAAGGAGAAAACTACTCACCTCTGACTTGGGCCATTACATAGAGGATACTCTTTGGTGTATTTAGTGGAGGGAAAGATAAATCAAATGTTTATAGGTTATGAATAGGCTACGGGGACTCTGCAAGGGAGAAGCACCATACAGCCTCCAAGGGACCTTATTGATAGTCTTTAGGGAGTAATTCGGAAGCTATATGATATTATCTAGCTAATAAGAAGTGTCAAGAGAGAGTTGAAACCCAAATGGGGAGATGTGGTTCCCCTTTTTAAACAATGAAGAAAATTTAGGCCAAACTCCAATTATTAAGCCAAACATATAGGAATAAGGTATATGATAATCTAAAGTTAACAACTGCTCTTAATGCAGTATGGGCCCAAAATTATGTGGTTGCAAGAAGAGATGACTTAATTAATTGGCATTAAGAGATGAAAAATTTGGTGTTTTGACTCATTAACTATGAGGGGCACATCATTTACATTTTTGGAGAGCTAAGGATCCATAATGTGATTAATAAATAAGGAGAATTGGTTGTTAGAGCCATCTTTGAGGATTTGCTTTAAACTATATCAAACAATTTCAAAACAGAGATCGAAGGCACAATATATAAAATGTAGGATGACTTATTGTAATTGGTGAACTTTTCTCAAGGTAAACTCATTAATATATAGACTCTCTATGTGGAAATTAATTTTGCATTGAAGACACACATAAAGTTAATGGATGAGCTCCCACAAATATTCAAGAGATACCTACTAGACTTCAAGGCAATAGAAGTTAATTTTCAAGTGAGCCATGCCCTCTACTTGAAAATTTAGGTAAGCATAAAAGATTTTTTAGCCACTTTGCCTCCACTAGACACCTCAACAGTATATGTGACTTTATCAGCTAGAACCACCATTGTAATAACTTCATCAATAATAACTGCCAACACATTGATGTCATTGAATGTTACTACTTCCTCATAGATAGATTCTTTTGTCATTTTTTGGTGAACATTGTAGCTAAAATTTTGTTATGATAGCCTTATCTCTTCAGGATGTTAGCTAAAAGTTTGTTATGACAGTCTTATCTCTTGCAGAATGTTAACATCTTTGAGCCATACATGTCATATGTCTCTCTTCGTGAGATATTTTAAAAGATGTAAACTTTGAAAATGACTTGTGTGATGAGGCGTCCCCATCCCTAGCTATAAATACATGTAACCTCCACATTCCAAAGGAAGTGCAATTTTTATTATTCAATATATATATATATATATATTATAAATACATGTGACCTCTACATTCCAAAGGGAGTGTAATTTTTGTTATTCGATATATATATATAGGTTATTCTGAAATCTATGTTGCATGACTCATTCTCTCTCTCTTTCATCTTTGTGTTATAATGTTTATGCTTTTTTATCTAATAGGTAGCTTAGTTTCTTGATATATGTAATAGAAATTTCAATTATCTTGTGATTAAGTGTGTGTATGTGTGTGTGTGTATATTGGTTGTTCTAAAATCTATGTTGCATGACTCATTCTCTCTCTCTCTTTCACCTTTGTGTTATAATGTTTATGCATTTTTATCTAACAAGTAGCTTAATATCTTGATATATGTAATAGTAATTTTAATTATATTGTGATTAATTAGTATGGTTATATCAATTAAAAACATGTAATATCAGTTTTAGGTTGATAGATCTTGTTTTATTTTCTTAGGTTGATAGATCATTGTCCTCCCATGTGACTGTAATATGCTCAATCCTTGCATAAGCCTAATGAATGAGATAAGATAAGATATTAATTTAAATATCATAATCTCAATTGCATGTCAGCCCACCCATCTACACATGAGTAGACAAGCTAAAAATGTCACTCAAAAATCAAGGTTAATTATATCGTTGAAATTTTCCCATGCTCCACTATCATTATCCTCTAGTCTGACATTAATCTGCTTGATCCCCACATTAACTAACAAATTAGCCACTAGATTGGCCTCCTTATAGAAATGTGAATACTTCTAGTTATAGATTATAGAGCCATCATCCCATAGTTTCTCAAGGATATTATTCAAATTCCAATATTTAATCCTTTGTTTAGATAAGGCCTAAATGACAACTTTAAAATCTCCTTCAATTTCTAGCTTAGGTACACCAAATTCAAGTGCAAGATTTTCTCTTACCATTAGGGCTTGGGATTTAGCCTCATTATTGATCCCATATAATATCTTGATAGATGTTTATATAATTAGAGACCCACTATAATCCCTCATCACACACCCTGCCCCAGAAGCCCCTAGGTTTCTCGACAAGCTCCATAGAAATTGAGTTTAAGCCACCTTGGTTATGGAGCTTGCCAAGCAATACAAGTCATGATTTTATTCTTACAATTTCCATTTCCATTTAATATTTAACCATTAATGGGGTTCAATAATTTTTTTTGTATATATGTTATTAATTTTTTTGTATAAAGGATATTTTTGCCTTATTTTTCTAATTATTTTGAAAGATTTTATTGTGAACTCATTACTATAACTTTTATTTTCTATGAAAACTATGGGTAATTTTATATATTAGAAGTACTTAATAAAATATATCATGAATATTTATGTGTCCTTGGTCAATAATGATTTTTTGATGTTCATATTATTTTTCCTTCAAGGTATCTCTTATGAGTTACCTTTCAAACATGAACAAGAGTGGATTTTTTTCTTCAAGGTAACTTTTATGAGATACCTTCAAGTTACCCATGAAGGTTTTGCAATGCACTTGTAGGCATCTTGTAAGAGATACCATGAAAGGAATTGTCATACATTCAAGGGGAAATTAAAGGTATTTGATATGAGATACCTTTTAAACATGCATAAGGGTACATTTGAAGGTATTACAAAGCCTTTCAAATTATGTTTGAAGGCACTACTAGGTGATATCTTGAAAAGACTTGTAATACCTTCAAGGGTACCCTTATGCATTTTTTAAAGGTATCTCATAAGAGATACCTTAATGGTAACCTTGAAAGTACTACAATGTCCTTCAATATATCTTCTAGGAGATACCTTGAAGGGTCTTGTAGTACCTTCAAGGGTTCTCCTATTAGATACCTTGAACATGCATACAATTGAAAATTTATTTCAAGGAATCCCCTAAGAGATACCTTGAGGGGCCTTGTAATACCTTGAATGGAATTCTAATACCTTGAAGGGCCTTGTAATACCTTCAAGGGTAGCCTTATGAATATTCGAAAGGTATCTCCTTGAAGGAATTATTAGATGATCCTTATTGTCATTTTTTTAGTCACCATTATCCTTTGACAAAAGAAGGCAGGGCTAGCCTAGTTGAGTTGAGCCAAGGTCCGTTATGAGCTCAAGGTATAATATGAGTCACATCCCCAATATTATTTGAGTTAAATCATTTTTAACTTGAGTCTTTTTAGATTTATTCGAGCCAATTTGAGGTGATCCTAAGTTATTTTGATCTGAGTTAGTCACGCTGAGCCAAGATGTTTACCAAGTCAAGCCAAGTCCAAATCTCAAGTCAAGTTGCTTGAGTCAATAAGATTTTATTATTAGCTATTTTTGTAGTATCATTTGAGGGAACATAGTGATCTTTGGATCCCTCTTTAGCTAGATAGCTGAACAAGACTTAGCCAATTTTTCACATCCTTAAAGCCACATGTCAACATTCCATGGCCTTGGGGCATGTTCAGAGGTTAGTCAACATTTATTCATTTCCTTCAAAGTTTCCCTAGTGATACCCATGTCAACAAGGCTAGACACAATAGTGGGTTAATGATATACTTCCATGTGGTTTAATCTTAGTGACTCAGATCCTCAAAACCATCCATGCAGAGTTGTAGAGCCTCAAGTGAGTGGGATGATGTCACTTATCTTAATCCTATAATCTTAGTAGTCATAACATGATTAATATAGACATAAAAGTGTAGCAAACCCCAAGTGAATAAATCAAGCTAGGTAGCAAGATCCCACTTCACCATATATAGAGAAGCTATTGGAGATAATCAAAGTTGTAGTAATGATCATAAAACATGAGGATAGACCATGTGGTAGAGACCCCATAGAAGGAGACATGTTGGAAATTCAATCATTAATGCACATGCACAAAGTTGATGGGTTGTCTATCTATCTAGTCCACCAAAAAGATCTTGGTCATCAAATAAAGCTTTGAACCTACATGGTGCCATTATGAATTTGATAGTAAGTAGGATTAAATCATTAATGCTCTCCATCGTTTCAAGGACTGTAGCGAGGAAAAATTAACTACAGTCATAGTTCTACACCTAAAACATTAATTTAAATTGTGGGATCATCAAAGATTAAATATTGGTTGTTCTCCAACCAATGAGAGAATAATTTAAACTAATGGTTCTGAGTTCAAGATGATTATCACCATGATTTGATGACAAAGGAAGAGTTATCATTTAATTTTTATCATCTATATCTGCTTACATAGAAGAACTACAGCTCCTAAGTCTCTGTTATCACACTTAATTTTGGAAGCCATTGTCTATTTTGTATTAAATATTCCAAGCATTTACAAATGCCTATATAATCTAGGGTCTTTCATTAGAAAATCATCTTCAAGTGTGTAAGGCGAAGACCTTCCAAACTTGATAATTATTGTTGCCTTTAGAATAAAATTATAGCTAGATTATGTCTGCTTCATTTAACATTTTAGTGAATTTGATATGTTATATTGATGAATGTTAATGATAGTTTATTACTTCCTTGCATTTTTCCTTTTCATTCATGAATTTATTGGAATTATATACCTTTCATAGGTCATTTGAAGTGCATCATATGATTTACTATATTCAGGTGTTGGAGTATCATTAGAACTTGCTTTCAGACATCTTGATTGATCACCTTGACTGTTGTGTAGTTTTAGCCTTCATATTGAATTATTTATGTGGAATAAGTTGTCCTAAAGTCGTTTAATCATCCTATGATATGTCATTCAAATAGTGAAAACATTGACAAGCAGAGGAGATACATTTGGTGCATCATCTAAAGTTTTCTTTCCTTATTTTCAGTCCTTTTCTACCCCTTTTCCCCTATAAAGTAGAAGTTTAGTAATAATTTCAATGTGAATCATCAAGGGAGATAGCCATATTTATAAATTCACCTTACTGATTAGGCAACCCATAGCCTAGAGGTGATTTTATGCTATCACCTAAATGGGGAGGTGTGAACAACTTTCTCAAGGTGCAATTTAGAGTGATAACAATACCTTGAAGTGCCTTATAATACTTTCAAGGGTACCTTCAATGTATCTCCTAGGAGATACCTTTTAGACATGAATAAGAGTGGATTTTTCCTTCAAGGTATCTCATAGGAGATACCTTAAAGTTACCCATAAAGGTATTACATGGCCCTTGAAAGCATCTCCTAAGATATACCTCATAGGGAATCGTCATACATGCAATGGGATATTGAATGTATCTCATAAGAGATACCTTTCAAACATGCATAAGGGTACCCTTTAAATTATTACAAGGCCCTTAAAATTATGTTTTAAGGTACTACTATGTGATACCTTGAAGGGCTTTGTAATACCTTCAAGGGTACCCTTATTAATGTTCGAAAGGTGTCTCTTTGAAGGGACTATGGAGTGATACCTTAAAGGGCCTTATAATACCTTCAAGGTTACCCTTATGCATGTTCAAATAGTTTTTCCTTGAAGGCACTACTAGCTAATACTTTTAAGGGCCTTCTTATACCTTCAAATGTACCCTCAAGGTATCTCTTGGGAGATACCTTTCAAACATAAACAAGAGTTAATTTTTACTTCAAGGTAGTTCCTAGAAGATACCTTAAAGTTACCCATGAAGGAATTACAAGGCCTTTAAATTCATTTCTTAATAGATACATTGAATGGTATTTTCATACATTCAATGGGACATTGAAGATATCTCTCAAGAGATGCTTTTCAAACATGTATAAGGCTACCCTTGAAGGTATTACAAGGACATTCAAAGTATGTTTGAAGGCACTAATGGGTGATACCTTAAAGGGTATTGTAATACCTTCAAGGATACCCTTGTGCATGTTTGAAAAGTATAACCTAAAAGGTACTATTGGGTGATACCTTAAAGGGCTTTGTAATACCTTCAAAGGTACTTTATAGGTGTCTCTTATGAGATACATTTCAAACATGAACAAGAGTTGATTTTTCCTTTAAGGTAGCTCATATGAGATACCTTAAAGTTACCCATGAAGGTATTATAAGGATATTGAAAGCACATCCTAATATATACCTCAAAGGACATTATCATACATTCAAGGTAATGTTGAAAGTATCTCCTAGGAGATACCTTTCAAACATGCATAAGGGTAACCTTGAATATATTACAAGGCCCTTCAAAGTATTTTTGAAGGCACCATTAGGTGATACCTTCAAAGGCCTTGTAATACCTTCAAGGTAACCCTTATACATGTTTGAAAGGTATCTCATAGTATATACCTTCAAGGTGCCCTTGAAGGTACTATAATGCCGTTCAAGGTATCTTCTACGAGATACTTTGAAGGCTCTTGTAGTACCTTCAATGGTTATTCTAGTATATGCTTTGAACATGTACATGATTGGAATTTTATTTCAAGGTATATCCTTTGAGATACCTTGAAGGGCCTTATAGTACCTTCAAGGGTTATCCTAGTATATACCTTGAACATGCACACCATTGGAATTTTCTTTCAAGGTATCTCATATGAGATACCTTAAAGGGCCTTATAATACATTCGAGGTTATCCTTATGCATGTTTGAAAGGTATCTCTTAGAAGATACCTTTAAGGTACCTTTTAAGGTACTATAATTCCCTTCAAGGTATCTTTTAGGAGATACCTTGAAGGGTCTTGTTGTACCTTCAAGGGTTCTCCTAATAGATACCTTGAACAAACACATGATTGGAATTTTATTTCAATATTTCTGTTAGGAGATACCTTGAAGGTCTTTGTAATATCTTCAATGTTGATTTAAATGGTCATTGAAATGGTTTTGATATAACTATGGCATTTTGGGGATAGTAGAGTTATGGCTATACAAAGTGAACACATAAAGATTTTCAGAAAGAATAAACAAAACACCTTTAGTGGAGCAAAAGACTATTTACATGAAATGAAATTTATATTCATTTAGGGTGAATTGATTATTTTGAGACTTGTTCATACACTAATTATATATTTTATTTAGGTTTTGAGCTCATATCTACAAACCAATTTCACACACCAAGTCTCTAAAAATTATGAATGCACAATTTAGTGATATTTATCACATAAACATCTCATTGGGTCCCAAAAATGATATGTACAAGATCATGGTTCTTATGATGTTTAAATACCTATCAAATTTGAGCCCATATGTAAGGAAAACATGTGGAAACACCACCATTTTCCCTTTGTATACGTAATGAGTCTAAAGTGTTGTGCACATGCACTTTAAAAATACACTTAAGCATGCTCAAGGGTGCCCTAGACCCACCTATACTAGGCATCATAGCAGGTTTTGCTACTGCCCAAGCCAACCTTGGGTTGCCTACTATTAATACAATTTATTATGAAATTTTATATGTTTATATGCATTAATCCCTTAAACATAATTAATTTTGTGTTGCTTGTACCAAAAACAGGGTTTGTTATCTTGCCATGCTATAGATTAAATTGAAAACCTAGAAATATTTATTGTATCTTTTAAAAAAAATAATTTTAAATTATTTTGTTTCCAACAATAGTTTGAAGAGCTTGTCAGTCATGTGCACACTCCACTGGTGGAAGGCAGACTGACATCAAATTTGGGTGTTAAAGTTATTCATGTGTGTAGCATAGGAGTTGACCCATCTACCTATCTTTATTTTGTGCCCTATCTACCCCTTCACATCCTTATCCATGCACATATTTGCATGTTGATCGATGTGAAAGCTATACTATATGGAACACTCTTATGTTTTGGGTGCACTTCTATACAAATACTTGCTCAAATGTTACATTGTTCATCATTTATAATTATATAACATCATTAAAAAATATGCAACACTTCTATGAAATAGCTATGCTTCAACCACGGGGATAAAAAAATACAAATAGACAACAATACATTTTAACTAATGGAAGTGTCAAGTAGATCTGTAATATCATTTATGTGAATTTTTTTACAACATTACATAAATCATTAAAAACATCTATAATTTTTTTTTAACCGTTAAATTTATAATTTGTGAAATCTTATGAAAAAATGTTGAATTGTGGCCAAATTATGCTTAATGACTAGCTCAAAATTTTAATTGGATTTTAGGGCTTCTATGAAATTAAAACCTAAATTTTGAAATACAAGTTGAATGTGCAGTAAGTAAATGATTAAAAAAATAGTTGAAGTCAATATAATGTGGAGCTAGGGTCACTTGATAGACCGAACTATATTATATTTAAAATCAAGTGAACTAAGTACTTTTAATATAATATTCAACTATATTACAAAACAATCTAGAGCCAAAATTTACACAATATCAACTTTTATTTAATGTCTTCTAAACATATCATCTCGAGCTTCAAATTTCCCATGTCAGGCTTTAAATTTCCCATGCCAAGCTTCAAAATCAGATTTTCAGCATTAAAATTTTTAA
Organism: Torreya grandis; assembly: GCA_037957365.1. Lineage (NCBI taxonomy): Eukaryota > Viridiplantae > Streptophyta > Pinopsida > Cupressales > Taxaceae > Torreya > Torreya grandis. Next base: position 4,249,086 of record JARHVA010000188.1, read on the forward strand.
CATCTAATTTTAAAATAGTAGAATCTTTGGCTCCAACCTGATGTCATGACTATTATCACAATTTCCTCAAAATTTAGACTCTTTCGTATGAGAGATTGTAGACTTTCTAAAATAATAATTACTAAATATAAAATACAATCACTTGAAAGAATAAAATCATCATTAATCCCATGGAGTGGAGATTCATTACAACCAAATAAACCTACCATTATGGTAGGGTTATCTGCATGCATAGTTTGATATTGATCTCCCAATACATCAGATTTAACTCAAAGTTGGTTATCATTTTATTTTATGTTTTAGCCTTTACAATTGGATAATAAAACTAATGTCAAAATACAAACAACTTACAGACTTTTTATATGTAAAAAAACATGTAACATTATCACTCCTCAATGATGACATGTCCAATTATGAATGAATGCTTTATTAAATGCTAGAGAATACCATGATTGACACCTTAACACAAGATTAATCACTCGAATGTCACCATTTTAATCTCATATTAATTTAACACAATCTTGATATTCGACATTGACACCTTAGCACAAGATTAATCACTCAAATATCACCATATTAATCTCACATTAATTTAACATGATCTATATTAATCATTATGAGTGTTGGAGAGTATTAAAATAAAGATTTATTTGTTATGATGTGAATACTAGGGATTTTCTCCACCAATGAGGCTACTCGAATAGGATTTTGACATCTGATGGGAACATAAACTATATTAATTATCATAAAGTATTAATTTCAATTAACATGTAAATGATGTTAGACAAATCTGACCATATCCAATTTAATCTCATGCATTAAACATATATATTTAATTATGAGTCAATGCTACAATTACTCTGTTTAAATTATCTGGTCCTTAATCTCACCATATTCCAAGCAAAAAGAGCATTTAGACACTAGTGGATCCTTATCAGGTTATAAGTTGGTCTTTTTGGCTAGTCTGGGTGATTATCTATAATAGATCTAAAACTATTAAATATATTAGTTACTAAGATTATTTGATTATAATTATTAAAAAATGATAGTTTTACCCTAACAATCACCATTTAGGTCCCTATTGGTTTTCCACACATAAGGAAATAAATAATAATCAATATTTTAAAGTGTTAAATAACCTTAATCTCCACCATTTCATTACCTCATCCATTTCATAACAATAATCTAGGTAGACTATCTTAATCTCAATGATTTCATAACATAAGGCACTAAAAAATGAAGAAAAAGGTCAAGTCAACACAAACAAATCACTCATTTCAGATAGAAAATATATTAAATACCATTAATATTAAATACCTAAAAATAAGGTGTTCTTGGATAAGAGTTTATGTTGTAAGGAGTCCATTGATGGGTTAACTCTGAGGTTGCTATTGTTTTCACATCAAAATTGATGTATTTGGTCTCTGACCAAGAGGTGGTGGTAGGAGTGGTCTATTTCTATGTGCGATTGGAGCTCTATGTAGGGTTAGTAAAGAAAATTATTATGCATTATTTATCTCCTCTCCCTAATATATTGTTTTCAAGCATGGATGGCCTTGGTCTTATTCTTGCAATGGCTTTTAGAGTGTTGGACACTCAGTTTATGGTTATCTTAGGTTTTGTGGATGATTTGAGGAGAAAGGTCAGTTCATAGGATCCCATGTAAGGGAAGTTTCTATCTATGCCACCCATGGCTCAGTTATATAGCTCAATCCCAAAAATCTCCTAGCTAAGAGCACACTAACATGATAAGACTCAGGTTGATGCAGTGCAGAAGTTGGTTAAATGGGTTTCCAGGGGTCAGATCATTGTGCCTCAATGGTTCAACAAGTCTTTGAACATGGAAACTGGGTTGGACACTCTTGCTATCACCAACACCTCTTTGGTATCTAAATTATAGTGTAAAGGTCCAAGAAAGCATATTAAGTGTGAAGTCATGGGTGAGATGGAAGATAAGTTTTACAAAGGCTACGAGTTCATTTTTTTGGACAACATTGATGATGAGATTCAATCAAGAGTCAACCTCTAAGGCTTGTCTATGTCCTCTTTATTTCTAGTCATTCTAGTTTGGTACTCTATTTGGTCTTGTTTCGGTTTTTTGTTTTTTGGCTATGGTTTCACATATATCCTAGTTTCTTAGGGTCTCTTATATGGCTAGTTGTAGTTAGCCTTTCTATGGTTATTCTAGTTTCAGGTATATACCTGTGGGTTATTTTTCATAAAACTCTTTCCTTTGGGTTGGGGGCCTAATAAAATCATTTAATTATCTAAAAAAATTCCTAAAAATAAGGATCTACAAAAATGAGTAACAAATACGGTCAACACTTTAGCCACTCTACAACCTACTCTATTTTGATCTATCAGCGCTCTATAGTGTGTGTTAAAAAAAACCTAAAATATGTATCTTTTCAGACATGCTCAACAATTTTTGTTCCTATTAAAAATGTGTTGAAATTATAGAGACCCCATTTTGCAAAGTAAATTTGAATTTCAAATTCATTGGGGCCTCCTACCTATTTCAATTGAATGCAAATGCACCTTGGGAGTAGTCAAGTTAAACTGAAGGCAAGTGATATATTTAATATTAAATGATATTTATATATTATATTAAAATATATAATATTTAGTTAAAATATATACTAAAAATATATGTTAAATAATTTAATATAATATTATATATTATATAATATAAATTTAAATATATTATATTGAAATATATAATATATAATATTGATTTATAAACTATATATTTTAAAATATATTTATATAATTAATGTTTAATATATAGAAATATTATGATATATATTATACAATATTTATATAATAACTAATATTATATATATACACACACAAGGGGCAAAAAGTGGACATAATTCTACTTCCCCAACCCCCAACAACTATTTCGCATGCATAGTTATTAGAACTGCATACTCAGTTATTAAACTTAACCTTGGTGGTTACCGAGGCTAAACCGTGTATGCAAAAAACCACGTATGTGTAAAACATGCATACATAATTTTATACAACAAAATAAAAAAAAGGGTGAAAGCCAAATCATTTGGCATTTCACACATTAGAAACTACAAGCAAAAGAAGGAAGATCAAACTCATATTTTGAAGCAACAAGTTTAAGGAAGCAAAATTTCACATTTTGGAACCAACCACCCTTCGATTTGACAATGCCACACTGAAGTAGAGGTAAGCCAACATGTTTTAGTGTAATTAGACCATAGTTTTTTCAATTTTATTGTATTTTTCTTGAAATTATTTTTATTTTTATATTTATTAGTATATACATCTTTACGTACAATGACTAATATACCAGCACCTAACCCCCAAAACCCTCCTATTTCTCTTAACCATCTAATCCCCCTCACATGAAAAACCCTCATAACCCTCCTCCCCCACAAGACCC